>CM021729.1:41419387-41436918 GCA_011074415.1 Stictonetta naevosa
AAAGCAAAAAAAAAAAATAAATAGGTTTGAAATCAACATTTTAGCTAAGGTTTCAAAACATGATTCCTTGATTTTATGTTTATATCTAAGACATTTCTGTTTACATATGAATAAATCACAGACACATAACTCTACAATAATAATAATAATAATAAACGTCACCATCACTGTAATTTGTGGCAAATAACATATTTCAATGTAGCTCATTATTATTTTTTTTGAACTACAGCTTTACTTTCAAAGATGACACTGTTTAACATTATTTAAAGGTCATAATTCAAATCTTAATTAAAAGTCTTCATTACAAAGCAGTCAAGCATATAAGCAAAATTTTTCTTCCGCTTTTTACATCAGCTGCTTATAAAATTAAGCAAAAATTGGATGGAACAGAATTGGTTTCTGTTTGTAGGCATACAGATAGAAATATGACTGAATTTGTCAAATGCCTTTGTATTTTAAAAATATGCTTCAGTTTTTGTTAAACTTCCCTGCTTAATCCAGTTTTTCCAGTTTAAAATTTGTTGTTATGCAGATACGTTTCCCCAGGTTGTATAGTAATTAACTTCCAAGTTCTTCTTCTCAGATAATAGCAAGTGATGGCAAGAGCCTTAGTCATTAATAATCAGTAAAGGGGGAACTACAGTAGACTCCCTGGGGAAATGGGAGCGTTGCCTCCTGCTTTCACCATAGCGACTTGCTCTTCAGCAAAGGTGAGAGGTCACAAGGCAAGCTGTCATTCGCCAGCACTACCTCACTGGTGTCCATACCCATGTGAGTTGGTTGATACAAGAAAGACAATTTCTCACCAAATTTTCCCTGCTCGTTACTTACTTCTTTTTTTTTTTTTCTTTTTTTTTTTTTTTTCCCATGGCGTGTTGAAAAGCCTAGTTACAGAACTGGTTTCATTACGCCGTGTGGCAAAGCTGGCCTCGAGAGCCACAGGGCAGCTCGCTGAGTCTGTGGCCGGAGGGGACCCCAACCTGCCCCAGCTGCCCCCAGGCCAGCCTGGGGTCCAGCGGCCTGCCTAAGGCCAGCCCAAGGAGGAGCGGAGGGCACGGCGGCTGGCGTCATCTGCTATATGGGGACATGTGTTCAGCTCCCAAACTTTTTTTTTCTTTCTTTCTTACTTTGTTGTCAGTTTTGTTTGAAATGGCTCTGCTTAGGTCTTGACCCACCAATGATCTCAGTGGAGAGAGGAGGAGGGCTGCCAGCTGCTGCTCTGTTCTTGCACAAAGTGCTTGTCAACATGAAGTGACAAATACTCAGTTTGGCTCACCATTTACATTTTCACCAATTCCTTGCTGTTGGAAACGATGATATCTTATAATCCTGTTTATTAGCAGGAACTGATGTGCAGGTTTTGCATACAGATTCCATGTGAAACTTATTTGTGTTCTCTGCCATGATTTCCACTTCAGGAATATTTCAGAAACACATTCATATGATGCTTTGCAATTGTCTTTAATTTTAAGCCTGAAGCCACTCCTGACTGATCTACCTTGATATTGTGATTACAACTCTTAAACTCTGGTAGTTGTGGATTTATTTATTTATTTATTTATTTATTTTGTTTTCCTTGCCTAGTATTTATCTCCCAGTGCACCATTCCACTAGTTTAAGCTAACCATTTGAAAATTATGTTCACATTGCATATTTGGCCTATGCCTGAGACTCCTAAACTTTTATTGCAATAACATACAATGAGGCACCAGTCTCTCAGTTTGAAAACAACAGCTAACAACTGAGAAGCAGTAAGGAACTGCTTTCTAAGCTGCCACTTAGCTGTGGCTGCCTGCCTGAGCTCTCCATCTTTATGCAGTTAAACCTAGCCAGACTTCATTACACTGCTGCAGACAAGACATAGATAATGCCTGGTAACCAACTTCCTGTGTACTCATCACTCTGATCCTCAGATGCTGTCTTTTTTTTTTGTGGATGGGATCAAATGCAGACATGACCTGTCTATCTTACACCACAGGTAGTATTCTGTGCAGAAGAGTTTACTCCATTAGGTATTGAAAAGACAAAGTATAATCAATTCTTTGCAAGGCTGCATGCATCAATGAAAAGAGTACAACTGACATGTTAAGGAAAAAATGCTTTTTGTGCTAATAATAATAATAAAGCATTATTATTTTAGATACTGGTGAGAATATGCTTACTTCTCTTTATCCTGCATATTTTCAGGCACATAAGACTATTTACTCTCCCTAGGAAAAAAAGGAAAAAAAAAGAAAAAAAGGAAAAAAAAAGAAAGCTATAAGCTGTGGAAACAGTGGAAGATCTTGTGATAAGAGAGGTGCAGCTGCAGTAGTAATAGAGCGTATCTTGGTTTGCTCTTTGGAACATATGGTGAAGCTATTACACCCCATGAAATTGTTATTCTCTTTGTAACAATGGGATTACTCATAAGTTTATCAGATCATTAACCTAAATAAACAGGGATCATAACCTGCAGAGAAACTAAGTACCAGCCCAACTATCTCCAGTAGCTTCAACAGGAGGTAAGTGGCCAACATGCAGACATCTTAATTGTCTGATAATTGTGGAACAAAACATGTTATGAAAATAAGGCTACTTTAATAATATAGACATACAGTTGTGAAAGGCCAAAGATTATATATGAAAAAGAAAATCACCTGTGTGCATGTGCTGGTAATAGACATATTGATGACTTAGACTGATTCAGTTGAAAATTGAACAGTTTGAAATCCCCTATGACTGATTTTTTTAAAGCATCTAAATGAAGTGACTTTTCTCATCTGTAAGCAGGAGGTTTTCAAAAAGTTCTAGTACGTAATTGGACTCCAGTTGCATTTGAAAATATTACACTAATTGTCTGTCATTGTATGTATTCCACTGGTATTCAGAAATAACTTGTGGTGTGTGGTAAAGCAATACAGTGCTTTTACCTAAATGTCTGCAAAACCCCTGATGGAAAGAATTAGTTTCTATGGACATTTGCATTTTGTTTCCAAACTACTTCTCTATGCATTTTTATTTTTATTTTTTCTGTGATTTAATTCCAGAAAAGAGTCATCTCATATTGCTGTCTTTACACATACAGAAGAGAGAGCATATGCACTGAAAGTATTTATGGGGTCTGGGAGCTACATCACATACCAAACAATATTACAGTGAAGTTTCATTAACAACCTTTATTTTGCATTAGTGTCACTGTAAAGTCACCCTTACTTCACCCTTTTTCCTCACTTAGGCTCCACATCAGTCTCTTGCTCTGGACAAGTTAGTCAAATAAGTATACAGCGCTTTATATTGCTAATGCCTGTAAGAACTACCTGTACTTGGATTTAAATCCTGTATTGTCATATTCTACATTTGAGCTATACTTGCATATTCTGAATTTCCTAGATTCAATGGCAAAATTCCATTTAAGATTTAAAATGTGAATTAAAGAAGTATATAATACCAGAAACGCTTACAATCTCTATGCCAATATATAAGTTTTGGCTACCACAGTTTCACTGTGAATACTTGTTCCGTGTGATCACATAGATTGCCTTGAGGTGTATCACAGAGGTTTTGAAGGAGCACTTTAAATCAGCACAACACAAAAAAATCCAGTTCTATGCTCCTCTTGGCCCACAAAATTCCATTTTACCAGCAGATCTTATTTGGAAACCAAACATACCGTTTCAAATGTATAATGTCAAGATGTAATCAATGCATTTAGCAGGCATCCCCTAGATATTAGCTAGGGAGAACGGAGAACACAAGAACTTCTAGAACAAGAAGAGGAAAAAATTCAACCCCTGTCTTTTTCTATAGGCATGTAATTCAGTTGGGTCCTGCAGTGTGATCTCAAGGAGGAGGGTAGGAGCAGTGTCATTTCAGAAGCTGCTCAGACCATGTAGCTTAGTCTGCTTTGTGTGGCCTCTGTCATGGGCATGCTTCTGTGCCATCAGCTCATCTACAGCTGCCTCAGAGCTCTGTGGCGCAGATGTGCAGTGTCCATGTGGGCCCTCCTGAAGCGCAGTGAAGAAGTACATCACATGTACTGCGAGAGCCTGCATCTACCTCCCTCTGGTATAGAGAAGTGAGAACTAAAGCCCGGGCTCAAGTAAGAAGGGATTTGGCCATCGTTCTGTCTTAAGTCCCAGGTGACCTTTGTGACTCTAGTCACTAGGCTAGCATAAAAGTGCACTCTAGGCACATGCTGGGAAAATTCAAATTTTTCCTTTAAGATTGGTGATGTTAAATAACACTATCTAACTACTTGTTTGAGCATACATTATAAACAATGCAGGAATTATTTCCTAAATGATGGAAATTATTGATGCTTGGCAATGGAAGCATAGGTTGTCTTCTTGAGCTTGCCTGGCTAAGAGAAAAAACAGTCACCATAGAAGGGTGACTTTCACTTAATTTATTGCTACAATACATATCTGTGCAGTTGTTTTTACACACCCTGAGCTGCTTCTAATACAATGCATTTCAAGAAATGTTTTCTGACATTACACTTTGCATAAAGGTTTTTCACAGAGGAAATTACTTTAGCACATCACTTCAATTTCTGTTAGTAAGGTTTCCTCTGGGAAAGTATGGCTTTTCTTTGTGAGTAATGTGGAACACAGCTACTGCCATTCTTCTTTCAAAGACAGAAACCACATGCAAAGTATGAAATGTAGGTCTTCTAAAACACATTAGCCATCCTGACCAGAAAATCCACTGTGTAAACCTGCTATATGTTAAACATTTTTTTAAATTAATAGTAATAGGAACACCATTTTCAGAAATTAAATTTAAAAAAAAAAAAAAAAAAAAAACATTCTGAAAGAAATGATGACACTGAATTCATAGGAGAAATCATGTTTCCTGGATTTACAGTTAAGGACAAGCCTTTATTAGAATACATCGTGATCCCTGTAAGTTATGACTTTTCAGGAAAATTGTATAACCCTATCTTATTTTACAGAATGCATCTTGGTAAATCTTCAGTATGTCTCTAGTGTAGGACTGAATTGTCATGCATTGCTGGTCTCAGTCCATTCTGCAGACTGGTTGAGTATCCTCCTGGGTACTCATTAAAATAAAATAACTGTCTGAAACAATACAACCACTCTTCCTTAGCTTTTCAGTTTCAGCCCTTTGCTTGACCTCAACATAATTGTGAGAGATGTTTACCACAGAGGAGGGAAGAATGGTTCCTTGGCAGACTTTTGCCTCTCTTCCCTTTAACGTCACCCCAGTAGAGAGAGATGCATCTAAACATTCAACTACTTCTGATTCCTAGGAGGAAATCTGCTATTTCACTCTCAGAGGCTGCTTGCAGTGTTTCCCTAGAGTGAGTGATGCTCTGCATTCCAAAATGACTGAGACTCTGCATTGTCTTCTGGAGCTAGCAATGCCTGCTCGAGGCTTTCAAATGGTCCTGGCACTGCTACTTCTTGTCACCTCCTGTCATGGCCATCCAGGAATAGCACTGAGTAACTCACTGTGGTGGAGCAGATTTACACTGTAGATAGACTTCAGTGGTAACAGCAGTGTACCGGATTCATGGCCTGTATCTGACCATGACGCAGATTAGATCAGATTGTCCTTCCATTCCTGACATGCAGTAAGTAAAACTCATCAACTTCTTAGTTCAGGAGAGGGAGAGAGATTGTCTGAGAGAGAAGGGATTAAAAAAAAAAAAAAAAAAAAAAAGGTTGATCCTTAACTTTAAAGATATACCCAGAAGAATATCCCAATTATTTTAGCAATAAAAAATGCTACCTGTAAGACATGGCAGGACAGTGAATTCCTTTTAACTGTTTGAAAGCTTAAAACTTATTCCATGTCATATCCATTTGTTGCAGGCCACTCAGAACCCAGCCTGTTGTTGGTTGTAGGACCACAGCTAACAGGCTCTCTGGACACAGCAGCTTACCTAGGGGCTGTATGTCAGAATTTGCCAGATGAAACAGACTAGGAAGGAAGTAGCAGCACCATCAGAACCAAATGCATTGGTCCCAGCAAGTGCACAATCGTGTTGGGCTTCGGCTCCACGCAGCTAAGTCAGAGCTCAGTCTGCTGCTCTCTTTCAGTCTGTAACAGGGACTGATAGCCTGGCACACTGAGTTCAACAGTAAAACTCCCACGTAATTCACTGGAGTGAGATTTTGCCCATGCAACTACTTCTGTGCCTTGGGAATTTTAATATATTAATCCTTGCACAAGAAATTGCAGAAATAAGGGTTGCAATCTGCACAACCATGTGTTCTTTTTAGTATATGGAAACTACACAGCAACGTAACAATCTAGTTTAGTAGGTTACTAATCCTGATTAGTTGGGTTTTACAAGATTATGAGTAACACATCTCATGTTATCTGTCATTTCTAGTGATTTTAGCAATTTCAGTGAAACTACTGATTTTAATCATATTTATTAGTCAAATGTGGCTACTAATCAGTAATAGAACTGTGCAAGTACTTTTGGTCACCGAATTTTCAGCTATTTTTCTTTTCCTAGTAAGGGCCTTGAAGTAGCCTGAAAGTCAGTAGCAGGTAACACCTCCTCCTCTAACTTCCCCCCTGCCACACCTAACTCAAAATGTCTGAAAATACTGAAATTAAGTCTGGGGTTTTTAGGTTAGCCAGAGATATGAATTGGAAATACTGATACGGTAAGTTGGCTAAGCACACTGGTGAACAGTCCGACAGCTTATTCCCTGATACTTCCAAACAGCAATGTGTTCCTACTTTACGACCTGGAAAGAAATCCAGACTGAGTCTTCCGTGTGTAACACTGATTCAAATTCCATTGACATCACTAAGATACCCAATGGAATTTTTAGGCTCTGGATCAAAATCTAAAGACCAGATCATAGAATCATGGAATCATAGAATCTTAGAATAGCTCAGGTTGGAAGGGACCTTAAAGGGATGCCACCCACTAGATCAGGTTGGCCAAGGCCCCATCCAGCCTGGCCTTGAACACCTTCAGGGATGGGGCGTCCACAACTTCTCTTGGCAACCTGTTCCAGTGTCTCAATACCCTTACAGTGAAGAATTTCCCCCTAATGTCTAGTCTAAACTATTGTCTTTTAGTTTAAGACCTTTACCCCTTGTCCTATCATCTACCCAAGTAAAGAGTCCTTCCCCATCTTTTTTATAAGACACTTTTAAGTACTAAAAGGTTACAATGAGGTCTCCCCAGAGCTTTCTCTTCTCCAGGCTGAACATCCCCAGCTCTCTCAGCCTTTCTTCATAGGAGAGGCGTTCCAGCCCTCTTGATTATCAGATGGTCTACCGTGCTTTGCAGGGACACTAATAACACAGGCAGGTAGACAACAGAACTTCAAAATTATTGTAGCATTACACTTAATTTTAATACACTCTTAAAAAATGTGGAAACAATCTGCTAGCCAGTTGTCTGCCTTTCTTGATGCTTAAACATATATTTTTTTAAAATCCAGCTTCAAGACTTCAATTGAGCTAAGGTTTTATGAAAAGGTTTGTGAAACTTATCCTGCAATTTTTCTCAGAAAAATATTCCAAACATTCTCAGTAGGATTAACTGCAAATGTCTGCTTCCCTGAGGCAGCATGGTGAGAAGCCAAGCATAAAGGATTTTGGCCCAACTAACAATTTTAACACAGCTAACAATCCAGCCTACTCCTTACCGTGCAGGATATAAGGACACTGAGCTCTAACTCAGTTCTTTTAATGTGCACAAATATCTCTTAGTTGTAAAAATCCATGTCCTAGACAGGTAAAATAATTCCAATTTTGATTACCTTTTTTTTTTTTTTTTTTTCCCAGAATGCTGTATTTTCTCTAAGTCTCATTTGTATATATCCCTGCTTTTGAATTCTCAGCAGGTAACAGTTTATACTTGCCTTAGGGATGTCAGTGCTGAGTATGTAATGATCTTCAGTCTTTGCTCCAACATCTGCTCTTTCTTTTTGAGTTTGACGGCAAAATAACTGCCCTTCTAGTTGTAGTCAGCAAATTTTATGATACTCAGAGGCAGAAAGGTCAGGACAGTCTCTTTTACAGACAGCTACAAGGTAATGAAGATAGGGTACTATGACCTACTGGTTTTGGAAACTTCAGTTGTATAATTCCATGTTATTAACTGTTCCAGTTTCCCAATATCACCATGAAAAAAAAAAAGGCAGTTACAAATACGACAAAAAAGCTTTTTTTTTTTTCACATTTTGCCATTGCACCTCACCATCTATTCTCTATTAACAGTTTTCTTAATTTGTTTGCTCGGTCTTCTCTCTTGAGCAGATAAAAAGGTTTCATTAAAGCAAAGCCTAATGCTGTCAATGGCAGGAGAGCTGACAACCCTGGCAGTTTTGGCAAGTCTATTAAGCTGACCTAAGCATGCTAATATTTACTAAATTACCTCTATTCACAGCAGTACTTTGCAAACATTATTTGCATATTTCATACATCTACAAGAAACTAAGTTATGCAATTCTAATGAGTAATAAAAAAGCAGATCCCACCTGCTACCTTTATCTTTACATATAGTTTTGTCCTAAAAGAAGCAGCAACAGCATACTACCACTTGTTTGTACCAGAAGAACGTGAGATTACAGAAGGGTCTAACATCAGTTTCATGACAGTACTCCATTTCAGGGACTATTAAAAAAAAAAAAAAAAGGAAGAAAAAAGAAAGAAAAGAAAAAAAAAGAAAAAAGAAAACAGCTCTGGACAATCAATTTTATTTTTTTTCTTTCCAAGGATTTCTTGCTATAGCTCTTTTGCAGAACAGGTGTTCTGAACCTATCAAAAGAACACCTGTTATACACATCTAGTATAGTTTATCCCCAGTTTATCCAAAGGAAGAAACAGATTCTACAAAGCAGTGACATTTGCTGTCATTGCGATAGCACTTAATATGGTAGAAGATACTCTAAAGAGTGATATTCATAAGTGAAATATATAACAGTACTAGTCAGCACCATCCAAGTAAAAGCTTTTTTCCTCCCTAGTAGCATTTGCCATTCTTTAACTGAAACAAGACTTTTAAAGCAAGAAAGCATCAGACATTCATCTCTTACATAAGAGAATAAATCTGTAGCAGTAGAAGTGTTATCGTTTGATAAAGATCTTGAAAAAAAAATCTATGAGGCTTCTGAAGTGCTCATTTCAAAAAAGGAAATGATCTTGATTCTTGCCTCCTGAAAAATTAATGCCATTGTTTAGGTAATGTAGTAAATACTGGGGTGGGGGAAGGAATCCTAATGTCTGATAGGAAACATAATAAGCAGCATGATTTACTTAAGTGCAGATTTACCTGAAAGCTATTGTCAGGCAAGTGCAGAAATGAGGGTGGAGCAGTCCTATAACATAATTTCTCCAGCCAATTGTGATGATCACAATAACAAAGACTGGCTAGTGACAGATGATTTTTTATTCATTCTCCATTTTAGGGTTTTACAAAGGGTGCTGCTGACCTTACTTGTTTATTCATGCGAAGTTATTTCAGAGATGGAAAAAAAAATAAGGAACACAGTTCTGTGAGTAAACAGGATCATAGTTTTATCATATTTTTAAAGTCAAAACCATACCAGTCCCTAAAAGAAAAGACACATATAAAACATGCAAACAAACAAACAAACCTCTCATCTTTATACGGCTTAAGTAGACAAAAACTATCACACAAACTCAGATTATTATATTTTGTATAGAACTTATACACCACTTACTCAAGTGAGGCTGACAACATATCAGGAGCTTCACACAGATGCAGACCACTTAACGAGGAAAATAAACCAGTCTTCTCCATCAAGGATTACATTTCTGCTTCCCCAAGGAACCAGAAATTATGGTGAAGCCAACTACAGCAGGTAACGTGTTGCTTATTTGTAAGAGTGGAAAAGGCCTGAAATAAAGGATAGCTAGGCACTTAGACAATGAGGAATCACTTCTTCAAAATCACATCAGAGTACCCCCTAAGCAATTCTCTTGGTTCTTTTATTAACTTAGTTTATCCTTCCAGGGCAAAACAGTATTTACACTAGGTAACGCAAGTATCATTTTGTGAACAGTACAGCTCACTTAAGGATATTACTACAATGAACAAACCAACTCACCCTTTTATACAAAAAGAGAAGAAATCATGAAGGTATTGTGTTGAGAAGGGTAGAAAATATAATCAACTTAACATTCATTTTCTAGGTTTTCATGTCAACATAAATCAAATGCCATTTGCTTCCAGAATTCACAGCAAAAGGTCACTGCTAATCTTCAGAGATGATGTACACCAGAAGCACTGTTAAAGTCAGGACTTCTTACACAGCTCAGTTTTGGTGTTTTATGGCATGAGATCTTGCACTTGTCAGAGAACAAAAAGTACAGTTGAGTAAGAGCATGAAGAAGTAAATACCCTCTGTTGAGCAAACTTAGTGTAGAAAAAGAAATATGGCAACACTTTTTCTCTTCTTTTTCCCTTCTTCTTTTTAAACAAATGATCTTAAAATCTTATTTGATGATCCACATGATGCTGATTAAACCACTCATCTACTGAATGGAACAGAATTCACTTATTCTGCACTTTAAATTCTATCCACGAGTTTAATTTTATGTCAAAACACTAGGTATTCCTGCAATGCTTTTTTAAGTTTACAGAAAAAACACAAATTGAGAACATTGAAAAAAATATAGTTTGCCACAGAAGACTATGCAAATACAAAAAAAAATAGTAATGGCAAAATCATCACAGAGAATATAAATTTAAAGATTCTAACTAATTCCTCTTGTGGTAAAAGCCTTTACAAGGCAAGGACAGTGTGCAAAGGAACTTGTGACATCTGGCCTCCAATTTATGTTTGTATAACAATGGTAATTTTTTAGAAACAAATATAGTTACCTATTGAAAAGAAGTATGTATCTGGCATTGACAAAACTAATAATGTTCTAAAAAGATACTTTATAAATTTGTTACTATTCCTATTACTGACTACATATGATCAACACAGAACAGTAAAAAAGCAATAAAACCATATTCCATAAGAAATTTATAGTATTTTTGTGCACAGCTGCTGATTTATGTAAGTGGACTTTACACTGCTAGGCAACGTCATTAATATAACAGAAAATAATTTTAAAAGTAGGTCAGTGATATAGGACAATGGTTCTTCAACTTAACTCCCCTCCCCTGCCTCTGACCTGAAGCATGATGTTCATTCCTCAAATTTTGGAGCACTGAATAACACTGTAATATGACACAGAAAGCATGAATTATTAGACATTATCCATCCTTGATCTTTACACAAAATTCCCATGGTATCTATAGAAATTCCACAGCTGCACAAAATAGAATAAGGTCTATGGCAAACAAAGCCTTCACGATTTGCTCTTCAATAAATATCACAAACATAAGAGAGACAGCAAACGTTAACATTTTATTTGTTTTGAACAAATAAAGGTTGTAACTCTGAAACAATTCTTTTAGAGCCATCTTGTGGGACCAATAAGCAATTTAAAAACATACATGTACTGTAATTAGTTTTCTACCAAAAAGATAAATGTTCAGTATGACATCTTCTAGTATTCTTTTAAAAAAATAAATGTCTCACTTACACTGTAAACTTTATATAACATTGTTTAAACTATTGGAACATGAAGGAAGTGCCTTTATGAAGAATTGTGTGTTAAAAGTTTGGCTTAAGATAGAAAATATATATATCAATAACTTACAGATGCAATTTTTCTGCATTATGCTTTTAGGCCAGGTTTCATTCAAACTCCACCCAACTGCAGCCTACAAAAATAAGCACCAACCTAGAGAAGCTGAGGTTTGTTTCAAAGCTTGCTTGGCCAAATGAGTAAATCCAATGGAATTACTAAATGTAAACAAAATGCATTAAAAAAAAAATAACAAAATAACTCTAAATACAGTAGTAGATTCAGCAGTCAGAGCTGAAAAGTTTTCGTTCTTTAAATTATTAACATTGCCAAATTGTTTAAAGTTTTGGTAATCTGTTAGTTCCGAATGATTTAAACCAGTTGTTTATAAAGATCTTACTATATGACATATTTCTGTATGTGTCTACTTAAATGAAGTACAGGTTTGGGCAGTCAGTTTCAGAATCATTGAAAAGTATGACGCAAGCTTCAGCTATTGAAAGCAATCAAACAGCAGCAGCTGCTTGATCTATGCATCTTGTCTACTAAGTAAAGCATTTAAATTGTACCCTAAAGAACAAATGCACACAGGTATTCCAGATAACTTAGTCCTTTTTAATTTAAGTACTATTAAAATACTTGATTTAGGTAGAACATTAAAGCATATCACATCACATTTATCCAGCATGTATTTATCTTCTATTAATAAAAAAGTAAAACAGACTATCACAGAATATTTCTACAAAGTGCACAATCAAGAACTTTCACATAAATATGCACTTTTTTGAGCTGTTACAATCAGTGTATAGGATAGACTAGCAGGCACCTCTGTTAATTTGTGTTTGCTTGTTTCTTTTTAATAAATATTGAAATCTGACAACAAAAGGGTCCTACGGTACCCAAAGCCTCTGACAGCTGTGACTAAACAGAACATACTGGCACCCAGAAATATAACCAGACAATTTTTGCTAAGGCAAGCACAAGGATGTCAATTTTTAATTTTACACTGCTGCCAAACTTAGTGTGAAAGAAGGTGTACATGTGCACTTACAGCTTTCCATAATATTTAAAGATGACAATGACATTTGCTTCCTCCACATCCTCTTTAAACTTTGGAAAGGAGCCCTGACTCAGGGGCACTCGCCTTAATGAGATTTTGGATTTCTTTGAATTTTGGATGTTCTTTATCAGCTACCAGCTGCAGCAAAATAGCTTCACTAGTAGTAACTATAATTCCAGTACGAGCAAGACGCTGAAATAGAAAAGAGCAGAGAGAGACAAATGTGAGATGCTTTGAAGTGTGAATGAGCATACACTGTGTAAAAAAGATGGATGGTGTTTTTCAAAACACGACATTGCCAATTCAATTGCAGAACTTCTTAACAATGCCATTTCTAAAACTAGGACGGAAAGTGACTTGTTAGACTTTATTTAGGAAAAAGGCTGCCCTGGGTTACAAATATGGCTTCCTATTTGTACTAGATTTTTTTCCCCAAGTCAGATTAATTAAATAGAAGACCCACCCCCTCTTCTATTAACACCCCTTTTCCCCTATATACTGCTGAGGATAGCTTTCTTCACTTCCACGAAGATTTGAAAGGCCTTGGGAAGAAGAATATAGCTAAATCGGAGCAAAAGGGGTTAAGCAAGAAACATAATTGTAACAATTTCTCTTTCAGGGCTTGTTATGTACTAGCATTTTAGTCTTTGGACTACACAGCACAGTCATACTAATAACCCCAGGAGACAGAGAGAAAAGCTCTTCTACAGAACTTATTTATCATACTAGTAAAACACTGGTTGCTTTTAACTGACTTCTCATTATAGCCTAAGTTACTCCCAGGCTAGTTCTGAAAGAATGCAGAATAAAAAGAAAAGCTGCATGAAATGCAAAACTGAGAGACGTCTGCTAGATGTTTTAAGTGTGATGCTAAACAAAGCAAGTCTTTGAGTAGTCCAAACCATGTGACATACTGCAGTTTTTACACTTTTAAGACTGCGGTTGCTGCCCATCTATATAGCAGAGTTATCCTTAAGTAAGGGCTGCTCCTACCACCCCACCCCTCCACCCCCAAGCTTCACAGCAATAGAAAACGTTTTGGCAGTAAAACTCTTAATGGATCTGTCTTTCCTTCCATCATCCTCTGCCTAGCTGTATGATCCACCAAATCTAGTGCATCTACAAGATTCTGAATTTACCAAGGGAAGGAAAGAGGCAGGAAATACACAAATAAGTACATTTTCAGTCTGGTTTCTACTGTAATTACTAAAGGAAAGAGATGCTCCAGACTTTCTAGGGCACAGCAGGTCACTGCTGTTTCGTTCTTCAATTACACAGCGCTTGACAAGGAAAAATTATTAATTTAGAGTACCAGTGAAGTGTACATATATTTATTCAAGGAAAGGAAATGCTTTCTTATAAGATTGCCCTCCAGACAAAGGAAAGAAACAAGCATGCACTGTGTCTACACCACAAGAAGACATTTGAATAGATGAAGAAGAGTAAAATTCATCAGGAACAGATTGAGCTGGCTCAATCTAAGATTAAAAGTAACACAAGGCCTCTTCTGCAGATAGGGCAGAGATCAAGAACAGCCACAACCTTTACCAGATGGGTTAGATTATTTTAGTAATTGAAAATTTGAACTTCTTCTTGACTGCAAGGTTTTTTGCCTGCTTACATTCTTAAGCACACAACAGAAGCAGATAGAAAAACTATTTAGTGGTGTTCAGGCAGACATGAAGCTTTGGCTATCAGTTAATTCCAACTGCATTTCCCAATATATCTGTTCAAATATTAATATATTCTTCACCAGTACCATCAAAACACATGATACAGGAGGGGAAACGTGAAGAAGTAAAGAGGTATGTGAGACAAAGCAGGATTTATTTGAAGTTGCTGAGGAAGTTACTTGGAATCATGGGAAGATCATTCTTTACCATCTGTGAAAAGTCACTGTGAACAGAGGAGGGCTCTGTTACTGGGAAAAGGCAAAGGTTACCCTCATCTTCACAGAAAGGAAGAAGAAGGATCCAAGGAACCTGGATCAATGAACCTTACCTCAGCCTACCAGGTACAGAGCAAGTTCTCATGAAAGATAACGTAAGGCTCACCAACTAAACGACTGTGACCAGGAACTGTCAGCTGTATGTTAAGACTAAAGCAGGATTATCCAGTGCTTTGATACTTTACCAACTTTCTTAAGAAACACATTGCCATGGTCAATCAGGATCATTAACACTCCCACCATGTGACTGTTTCTCCTGGTCTCCCATTCCCTGATGTGCCCAGTCATGTCTTTTCTAGCCCACAGCCCTCAGTGCCATTTTTAACAGAGGTTCTACAGCACAAAAAGAAGACAGAGTTGGCAGGGGCAGCCATAGAGAAGGAGGAGGAGTTATCACTATGCAACTTGATGGCTCCTCACAGCAAGACTGAAAACACCCCATGAATCATATTTTAGCACTGACTGCTTCATGGACCACAGCAAAACATTTTCTTTCTACTTCGTCAGAAAATTTTTAAAGTACGTATTAAAAAGTTACCTAAAACTGATCAATTTTTGCAAGTAACCATACTGATCACTACCTTTTTGACTGGAAAGAAAAACAAAGCTAGCTATTCATTACCTCAACCTCTGTTGCACTGAATCAATTTCTATGCTTGCAGACACAGTTTAAGTGATAATCAAATGTATAAAGACATACAAAATCAGGCAAATAAGTTCCAAGTTTGGTTTTGTTTATTTTGTCTATGGCCACTAGTACACACCACACTGACTTAAGAAGTCCATGATTTCAGTAAATCTCATACTCTGTGTGTCACAATGCAGTACTTCACAGACATTAAGCTTCTACTTCATACAAGTCATGGATTTCAGCAACTGCTATAGGCTAGTGATTTCTCTCTAGACCCTAATTTTCCTATTCATGAAAAAGGAGAAATTAAAATTTCTTCACCTCAATGAAAAAAGTATAAAATGCTACAGTTATTACTAGCTTCAATTTCCAAATAACTATAAGGCCCAGGGCAAAAATTGCAATGCTTAATGTATATATCAGTTTTTGACTTACAACAATGATGCCTGTAGGCAAGTTAGAGTACAGCACAGAAGTATCATTTGCATGAACTTGCTACCACATAGTTGTACCTGCTTTGAAATTTTTGTGTTACATTTATCTCCACTTCCTCAACATAAATGTTAAGGTACTAAATGTTAACATAAATGTCTGACTAAGCTCTTTAAAAAAAAAAAAAAAAAAAAAAAGATGTCTACTATAATCACAGAGTCTTGAGATTAAGCTTTAATTTGCACTGATGAGGAAGAACACAGGGAGGGACAGACAAGAATGACTTTTCAACTTGCTATATCACATTTCATTCCAGGGAATTTCAACATCAGAACACATACTGTTTGGAAAAATGAAAATAAAAGCTCTATAGCACTTTTACTCTGCTGTAGACATAACACTCCTTAACAAAATATCAAAAAATGCTAGCGGTTAGATAGGGTAACTTAGCCTGCACAAACCAATCACTTTTTTAATCCTAATGTCCTAAACTGGGTTCTACATATTAAATCATGACTTAGGGAGGAAAAATAAAAAGCTATTCTATTCCTTCTGTACTGTGGAAGGTGTTGTGAGAATCACAGCATTCTCCTCTTCTTAAGTCTGCATTTCTCCACTGGTTACTGTCCTGAGAAATTCCTTGTTACCAAATGCAAAAATTAACATACAGACCCAAGGGGTAGAAAACCTTAATTAGGAAACATTACCTCAAGAGCAAACATTCTGTCCATCATACTTCTTGATGAGGTGGCATCGGCTACAATATGAACTTCCAGACCTCTGCCAATTAATTCCAATGCTGTTTGCTGGATGCAGACATGAGTCTACAGAGGAGAAAATGAAGGCCAAAAAAGAAATTAATAAATCATTACTGCAAAACATGAGTAGCACAAAGCCGAGTTAAAGTACATAATTAATCAGGGTTCAAACGTACTTTTCTAAGCATTACAATAATAGGGAACTCAATGTGGGTTTTCAAATGCCAACTAATTTTGAGACAAGAGACTGCAGCTTAAAAATATCTAATTTCAAATGTTATGAGACAGTATCAAAGAAAAAGAGCATACAAATAATTTAACCTGTAGAAGATACCTGAACTATAAGTTCGAAGAAATATAAACTGACCTTTTTTAATTACAGAAAGCAATGACAATTTGTTGGCCAACAGATAATTTCAATAAAACTTAAAGAACGGCAAGTCACATACTTCTACTCCAAACAGGACAACACTGCGGACTCCAGGAATCTCTGATAATGCTGCTTCAACTTCTGGCAATACCATTGAAAATTTTGTTTTAGGAAGCACGAGTTTTGCTCCTGTTAAATCAATTTCTTGTACAGTGCTGCCAAGACCTTTGGGATACTGTTCAGTTACAATGACTGGAATTCCTAAGAGCCGTGCACCTTGGAGCTGTAAGAGGAATGGGGAGGAAAGTGTACAAAAATATATTATTAAAGAATGGTAATAGCAAAGATATTGTTATTAGTTGAAACTGAATAACCACTAGGCTACCTGTCTATAATAATTTACATCTGTGATTAAAAAGTACTACGATGAAAAAGTAAAAATGAACGTACCAGTCGCTGACCTACACTGATGATATCACCAAAGTACTTGATGGCAGGCCGGAATCTCTCTTGCATATCACAACAAAAAAACACAGTGCTTGAGGGTGTCAGGTTGCCCAAAGTAGTCATCTGAAAAACAAAATCATATTTTTAATGCCAGTAAAGATGTTTCCCAAAGAGCAGCAAAACAAGAAAGGGACTGGAAAACTTCCATCATGGCACCTACAAGAGCACAGGGCATTTGAGAAACAAAAGACATTGGAGCACTGTAGGACCTTGGAGCACCAAGGGGCCTGGAAGCACCA
>CM021729.1:41436928-41454318 GCA_011074415.1 Stictonetta naevosa
CATGCAAACCAGTAATGAGCCCTTGCGACAAAGGTGTCCAGTTGTACCCTGGGCTGCATTAAGAATGTTGCCAGGACGACAAGAGAAATGATCCCTCCCCTGTCTTCAGTACTGTTGTCTGCACCTCACCAGTGTGTCCGGTTGGGGCTCCCCTGTTAAGAGACATGTGGGCACACTAAAGAGAGTCCAATGCATGTCCACAAAGAAGAAGGAACTGAAGCATCTCTCTTCTGAGAAAAGGCTAAGACAGCTGGAACTGCTCAGCCTGAAAAAGAGGAAACTCTTATGAAGATCTTATCCATGTCTATAAATACTTGAAGGGGGTACAAAGTGAATGTAACCAGGCTCTCTTCGGTTCTGCTCAGTAACAGGACAAGAAACAATGGGCACAAACTGGAACATGTGAGGTTCCATCTGAACATCAACAAACTCTTTTTTTACCGTGATGGTGCCCTGACATGTGGTGCTGTCTCCCTTCTTGGAGATACTCAAAAGCTGTCTGGAAATGGTCCTGGTTGCGCAGTACTGTGGCCCTGAGTGACAAGACAGATTGGACCAGACTACCTCCAGAGGTCCCTGAACCCCTCAGCCGTTCCATGATGCAGGTGACATCTTGGAAGGCTGTCCATTTCCCCCAGCCTCCCAGACAAACATAATCTCCATCCATGACTGCCACAAGGCAGAGCACTGGGGAATGGGGCAGGCAGGCTCGTGCTAAGAAAAGAAAGGTCAGCTTGGCCGCAGGCCTCCAAGAGCCTCAAGAGTTCAATTTCCACGAAGTGAAGGTCTCTCCAGGTGCATTCACATAGGCAGACCTGTGGGTCTTGGCCTAATGGACTTGTAAATGGCATTTTTATGCTGCTTGAAGTGTCACTGAGATTGGTCATTTGGGCCTGTGGGAACTCTGTTCCCTCCCTGAGTCGACTGCCATGCATGCTCAAGGGCAATAGCCTTCAGGTTCTGTAAGTCCTGCTCAAAGCAAAGCGGAATCCTTGCCCTCCACTCTCACAGGATCTCCTTCTTCTCCCTGCCAGATCAGCAACCATGGGATGGGGCCTGGCCTTCTGCTCTTGCACAGCCTCTCTACCTTGATTTGAGCATCCTGGGTCTTCGCCCTCCACTTTTCAGGCGGAAGACTTATGCTACTTCAAGTTTATGAGTTAGATCAATGTTAGAGCCAAAACATAAGGAAAAAGGTTTCACAAGTCTGATTTTGTTATGTTTCTGAAACAAAATGAATGGCAGTGATACCGAGCAGTGCAGTACGTCCACAAATAGGGAATCCGGATTTTATTAGGTGGGAGACATAAGTCACTTTAAATGTACATGGAAACTTCTGAGCTCTGAAATGGGACAAAGGAGCACACTGCTTACAGTACTGTTAAAAGAAACTATCGACAAAATTACATTCCTAAAATTTATATTTGTATCTCCATCTCTTAAAACTGACACAAAATCAGAATGAAGATTAAAAAAGACCTTCACTTTATACATGAATTAATTGTGCACATGCACACAGCTTCATTGTGCAGTCAGCTTTTTTTGTCTATGAGATCTTGTAGCACAAAGCTGACGAAAAGTCCAAAGGCTAAAATGAAAGCAGAGAAGCTTGTCCGCATTAGTACCAGAAACTGAACTGAATGTATATTAATGATGAAAATAATCTCCCAGAGTTTCCCTCAAGGATGGCACAGTGTAGTGGAAAGGGGCTAAGAAAAAAAAGAAAAAAAATGAAATATAGCATTTTCACACAGTTTGAAAGAGTGCTTTTTATTTGTATGAAATTGCTTGCATTACCTGCAGAAGCAAAAGATAAGGCTCCAGCTATAGACTACAGGAAAATAAAGGAACTACATACTGTTCTTAGTTATAAGGCAACTCAAGAGAAATTACTTCCATTGAAAAGCTTTTCAGCAGACTGATAAATCAAATTGAACAAACTCCTCCTGGCAAGCACCCATTAATTTTCTACACTTCATTTTCTGCAAACTGAGGCTGAGGTATTTTAAACTAAACTAAAATTACAAATACCAGTAAAATATTTTATTTTGGAAGAACAGGGAATCAGGAAACCTTACATTAGTCCCAATTTTTTCACTGATTTATCTCATGTCTCTTAAGTCACTTTTAATCTCAATTTCCAAGGCTAAAAAAAAAAAAAGTATAGCAGCAGCCATGCTCACATATACGAAATGGCCTGTTCAAATTATTACCATGAAAAGTACTTGTGTGTTGTACTGTAAACAGCAAATTCCCACACCTCTCAGATTCAGTATGCCACTACTCTCAAAACGTCCAATGTCCATAACTGTCATTCCTCTAATTCTTATCCACAGAATGGCAACACTATTACCACAATTAATTATGAACACAAGTTCTGTAATAACTGCAGAGCAGATGCTCTAACACCAGACCCATAGATGCCATGGTAAGATGAAAACGCATCACAAAAGACATCAGGAAAATCTGTTTTCACCAGGAGGGCACAGCAGCACGTGAACACGTTACTACACGTGGTAGGATCATGGATGTTTTCAGCAGTAAGGCAAAATAAGAGATGATTTGGTCAAGTGCTGGCTTTGCACATGAGTTATGGAAAGCAGCCTCCAGAAACCTCTCCCAAATTCTTCTGCAATTCTACACCTTGTAGTAAATGAGGCCTGGGACCAAGAATGTTTCAAAATAGAAGTAAATATTGAGTACCTGTCTCCTTCTTGAACACTGTTCCTCTACATACTTGCACAATACAGAAGTCATTTGGCGGCAAGTACTGAAGTACAACTGAACACAGTGAGGGCCTCTTTAAACCCATTCTAACTCTGGCCCTTACTAGAAACAGATTATTCAACAGTGACATTTAGCTTCCCTACTGCTCAGCAGAGCAACTGAAATTGAAAATGCTTATCTGTGTGTCTCCTACTCCAAAAATGTGTCATTTTGTTTCAGCATTTATAATGACAAGCAAAGATCCTTATTTTCTTCTATAAATCTATCGACCACTTTAAAAAAATGTTAAGATCACTTTCAACTAGGCAAATCACCATGGGATTTTCGATTGATCTACATGGAGTTAATCTGCTACCTTACCGAACACCTTCCTATGCCAGGGCAACAGATGGCACTAGCTTCCTCAGCAGAGGAACAAAAATAAGTATAAAAGAAAAGAAAAGTCAGCAAGAAGTTGAAGAGTCTATCCTTATAGAAGGATCAACTGCACCAAAATTTCTTTGCAAAGACCTCCCTGGTCTGACACACGTAAACAAATAAATAAGAGACCTACCTGGTCTGATCCATGTAAACAAACAAACAATTTATATAACTCTTACACAATCCATCCCACAGCTCTATCTTTACGTTTCATCTCTTTCCTCACCCACAGCACTTGTGCCACCCAAGAGCATTATTTCTAGTTCTGTCCATGGTGGATTTGAAAAAACAACAGTATTACCTTCCTCTTTTGTATGTACAGTTATGTACAAACTTCCATTACTACATCTCAAAACTCAAATTAGGTCTCAGTTTAGTTTAGTTTTGTTGTTTTTTTTTCCCCATACTCTAAAATGTATCTAATATTTTCAGTCTTTCCTCCTCCTACTGTAATAATTTTCATTGCTCTCCTCAAGGGCCTTTTCCAGCTAGTCTACAGTGAGGCCATTAACACTACTGTAACAGTAGTACTTCTTAGCCCACACTACTTTTCAGTATCAGTAAAGCCTCTGAGAAAATGGATCAATTCACGGGCCTTCCATTCAGCTTATATTTTCCAGTATTCTATTTGCCTCTTTTTTTTGTGTGTGTGTCTGATAGATGATACTTTGACTCCTGAGGTCCATTTTAACCTCTAAATTATTACCTGAATCATCCCTCATCTTTTATTTGCATACTTGATTATTTCTACTTTAGTGTAATACTTTCTTCTTTCCCCTTTGAACTGCATTGTATTTCACCTTGTTTCTCCAACTTTTCAGAAAAATGCAGATTTCTATTCTATTTCTCTCAGATGCTTGCATTTCCTCCCAGCTTAGACCCTATTGCAGGAACAGTATTCATCCAGAGTTACAGTAGTGACTCCTGTGACTATTTCCAAACAGCACACTCAGAACAGATTTTATTCTGTCCCATTCATTATTTGTCCCATTTGACAGTAAAGCACTGAAGATAACTGACTGCCTTTCCAGCCAGGGCGTGTCCTTGTCCCAGACTTCCACTAAATCCTATGTGTTTATGACAAGCATTACATGGAGCAGAAGCAAAAGCCTTTTGCTTTCCTTTATTATCAATTTGGTTTAATATGATTTAAATTTCTGTACTTCAGTTTAATATCAAGAACAATAAAACAAAGTTGTGTTGACGGTATGTATTTGCTACATAAAATCTTTTACAAAATCTGACACAATTCTTAAATTCATTCTCATATTTATTTTCTACTAATCTCTGTTTTCTATTAACTTGCAATCTGCAACAAGCTATGCACCACGTGGCAGAACAAGAAATGGGAAGAAGTAGATGGTGAGATCAAAACCAATACTTGCTTGTTTTCCCCAGAAGAGGAGATTTGAAAAGACAGAGAGCATCAAGAAGTAGAAAGGCAGGCTGGACAAGCCAAGAATAGTATTCCACCGCAGCCACACATTCTCTGTCAAAATCCACCCCAAGCAGAAATCTGCTCAGCTACAATACCATTAAACACCATTTATTATTATTATTTTTGTATCAGCTGATGTTCCCCTAAACTGTACACAAGCTTTTGCATTTGTTTTGTTTCCCTCCTTCTAGTTAAGTTATCAGGACTTTCTTCCTTCCAGCTGGAAGTTATCCACAGCAAAATAAGAATAGGTATGTCAGATGGCAATGTAACCTGATGCAGATCTTTTACCCAGCTAGAGAAGTCATCTCTAGGACCTTATCCAGACAAGGATTTAAAGGTATGTTACCAGGAGTTACACACAGCTTTAAATCCTACTCTAGAAAAGGCCCAGGTGAGAAAAGACTGGTGTTTTTTCACATCTATTTCATCTCTGCTGATCATTATTAATCATACAAAGTGTGACTGTGATGAAGGACTGTAATTACAAAATCAACTTGACAAAAATATTCATGTATACTAGCTCTTTATCTGTACTTTCCCTACCAAATCTCAGGGAACCACTACACAAAAAATGCAATTTCCCCCCAGCATTTGTAACGGATGAAAACTGAAGCAAAGAATGTCCCATGTGACATCACTTATAAATGTCTTGCCAAGGTTATGCGCTAGTAGGGCAATAGAGAGAACCTTGCAGATAGGTTATTTCAAAAATTGCATAGAAAGACAATGAAAAGAAGTTGAGCATCATATTTTCTGATCATTTTCTGATCATTTGTTTTTAATCCGTAAGATTCAGTTTTACTTTGTTATTTATCTTTCAAAGGGAAAACAAACTGAAGACATTCATCTGCATGTAGTTCAATGGAAAAATTAGTTTTAAGTATCTCAGTTTACGATCATATTTATTTTATGTTAAGCTGAAGTGCTTTCTTCTACATGCAATTCAATACTTAAAAGTAAAGACTTATCTAGATAAGCACATCATGTCCATATAATTAAGATAATATGAAATTATTGCTAAAAATCTGAAGTGATCAAAATGCCTGTTGTGGATTAATGATACACAAACAAAAGAGTCTCAATTAGAAGAAACCCTTAATTTTTTTAGCTCCTCGTTTCCAAGTGTTCCTTTCTTCCATCTCAAAATACTGTTTCTTAATTGCAGTAGTAATAGAATTTAAAACTGCACCATTAAAAGTTTAAAGTAAAAACAATTCCTCTCGCCTGACTCACATACTGTAATCTGTAGTTTGGCCAGGATTTTCCTGGTCTTCAGAAAATGTACTTAGGCTCCTGAGTTAGGGTTCCTTCTATTTCCAAAGCATCTGCATGCTAGACAGATGTACTAAATATGTATAAATACATTTGGGTATAAATTGTTTTATTATTATTTACTTTGCATCTCAGCAGCAATTAAGCATCATTCTCCAAGCTTTTCCACACAAGAAAAGATATGCATGAGATGTCAACATGTCTTTCAACAAGAGCTTAAAGCAGAGGCCCTTTACGCTTAGTTCAATAATAATCCTACCCTTTTATCTACAGCATCTTAAAGTTACAAGTTCATAGATGTAGAACAAGTATTAGCAATGAGAAGTCACCTTGAAGTTATGACAGCAACAGTGAACTCCTCTATTACATAGCTATAATGAGCATAGCTGTTTTCTCTTCTGATATTTCTTGTGTTTTTCCTTACTGCTCCTCTTCTCTCTCCAAATAAGGTTACAACATTTACAGCAAAAACCTAGCAGTACTATTCAGATGTATTTACAGTTAGAAAAGGTTAATGCAGTCCTGCACTTTTCCCCAAAGACTATAACTATTATTCTGTTAAATGTTTTAAAACATGTAAATGCCATGAAAAGTAATCATCTCCTTTCTGTTAGTCCCTCAAGGTGTAAGCGAATACCCTCCTCACCAGTTGGAAGAGGTCAGAGAAGTTCCTCTTTGTTGCAAGTGTATGGTTGAGAAGTTTCAAGACAGTAGCCCAGCTGAAGAGCTGGCTCTATTGTAACCTCTCCACTCTCCACAAGACTAGATGGAAATCAAAAGTTCAAGTGAGAGTTTTGTGGCAGTACAGCTAAAGAGAACAAATGTAGCTATAAGAGCACAGTACAAAGGCATAAATATTACTGGAGAAAAAACATCCCATAAAAACATCCCTGTACAGATCAAGTCTTATATTGAACTGTGCAGAGTGGTTTTCAGAGGGGAGCATATGGTGATTTCTCAGGGAGATTACTACCTCCCTCAACTGCAGAGACAGGAAATTGAAACAGTCCAGTCAAACATCATTCAGTGCTGGTATTTCTTGAGATATTGCAACAAAACATATCTTTTCACAACAGGTCTGCATAAAAGAGGAATCATTACAGATAGGGACACAACCACATCAGGGGTTAAAAAAACATTATAAAATACATGTGCGCATTTAGTTATGAAACACCCCCACAAAAATACTGAAATTAATATCTAGAAATATGGATTCTAGTATCTATGAGTCTTAATTTTAAAGCAAGTATCTTTATGAAAAAGCAAGTCAACTCACATCAGTGGGTAAAGGGTATCCCCCTTGAAAGACATGTTCAAAATGGTATTTTTAACGACTATGCTAATTGCAGAGTTGCCAAATCTGTGTTACATGTAGCTGCTGAAAAATAGCATAAAATAAAAGCAAACAATAGTCGCACTGTATGAATCAACACAGGGGAAGAAAGTAGAATCTTCCCATCTCTAAATCTCATGCATCCTGCAGAACCTAGTCTTAAAAAGCACAGCTGTGTCTGCATCAGACCAAATGTTCTCAAAACAAGTGATCTGTGAGCACCTGCCGGTGGCTTAAGGAGAGCTGACTGACATCACTGATGTCTCCATCTCATTCTCAGCTGCTGAAGCACATCACAGAGGTGACTGAAATAATATTAAAGTACTATCCTTTTCATATCAAAGTTGGTATTGTCAGAATTGTAACAGTACCAGTAAAAGCAGCTAATCAGTTCGACATTATAATTACACTGTGGCTCATCCTGAATCCTTGCAGTCAAGTTAAAGCTGCGTAGTTGTCTGCACTCTGGGAACGACGTATTCTTCCATGGCCCAATACTGACCTTTTACACTATGGTGTACGTACTGCTACAAATGCTTGAGTTGCATTTATAGTTTCAGTACAGCCATCTGCAAAAGGGTCTCTGCAGAGCAATGACCTGCACACAGAAAAAACAAAATTCTGACCTGCACTGCTGCCCTTACAGCCTCAGATTACACAAGGTGTTTTTGAAATCCTTACTTAACACCACTCGTACCGACTCTTTGCAAGCTGGGGAGACTGTCCTTTTCAGTTTCTACAGCTGGACTCCCATCCATTCTGTCTCCAACACATGAAGAAGGAAGGCTTTAAGCTAAATACGATGGGTGACAAACAGTAAAATGAATAATGAATGACCAAACAAGTTTTTAAATGAGTAGGTCCTTACTTTTATTTCCATACACAGGGTTAACGAAAGGAAAAGGACTTCAAAGGCATCCTGGATATACAGTCTAAGCAAACAGGCCACCTTGAGAGTTTACGAGTTCAAGACACTATGATTAAGCACAGTTTACAAACACCGTGAATTAGACTGTTTCTGGAAACAGAGCAAAGACTAGCAATGCTTTGGCATTTATGACATTGTTTTTCAACTTACTTGTAATTTTGGCTTGCCAAACTAATACTTCTTCGTTACAAATTAGGAAGAATGCTCTGAATAAAAACTATTTAATTTATAAAAAGGTTGAATTCTTTAACGTTGGAAAAAGGAAAAAAGCGATTTTGCTTTGAGTGCAACTACTACAGCATGACTGGCACGAATCTCCGGTATGCATAAAGACATCTTAGTATGAAACACACGTACTGTATCTGTCTGGCAGTCTGGTCTCCTGGTTTATGGCCACAAAACTAGTGAGTTATGAACCTGTAAGTTGTAAAGAGCTCTTTAGGCAAGAATAGATACAGAAACCCTAAGGCTGTGAAACTAAGCTCTAGAAAGAGCAACCTCTGAGTTTCCACCTAATAACATTATCGCTACTCAAAGCCGGGCAACTCCAGCTGCCTCTTTTAAAGGAGAAGTGTTTATTATCCCAGCCACCGCTCCGCTTTCTCTCCCGACGGGTGAAACAAGTTCTCACTCGCCGCACACACGTGGCTGGAGCTAGACGCCTCCCCAGCCGAGCGAAATTAAAGCTTCCACGCGGAAACGCCGCGGGGCCGGCAGCCCGGGCGGCTCCCTCGGGGCTGTCCCCGGCTCCGTGCTCCCCGGGCACCAAACAGCCGCCGCACCGCACCGAGGGCTGGGGCACCTGGACGGCTGTGCCGTGCCGGCAGCGCTCCCCCAGCTCCCCGCCGCTCCTCTGCGTCCCCTCCGGCGCCGTCGCGGCCGCGTCCCGGTCCCGGTCCGCCCCCCGGTCCCACACCTGTGGCGGGTCTCACCTGGATCTGCAGCGGCACCAGGCGCACCTTACAGCGCTCGCTGACCAGGAAGCCCTTGGGCAGGTCTATGTACTGGCTCCACTCTTCGGCGAAGAGCTGCACCACGAACTTGCGGTGCATGTCGATCTGGTCCCCGTAGAGGCTGAGGAACTTCTGGATCAGCAGCTCGTAGCCGGCGCCGTGCGGCACGGTGGAGGGCCGCGCGAAGACCGAGAAGCAGAAGAGGACGGGCACGGAGCCGCCACCCGCCGCCGGGCAGACCCCGCCCGGAGGAGCGGCTGCCTCCGCCGCCGCCATCTTCAGGGGCAGCCGAGCCAGCTCGCTGCGGCCCGCTCCTCCTCCTCCTTCTCCTGCTGCCGCCTCCTCCCCTCGGCCAGGCGGGCGGCGCCGGCGGCCCCCAATCCCGGCTGCGGCTCCTCCTCCCCGCCGTGGGGCCCGGCCCGGCCCCGCCGGCCTTCGAGGCAGGGCACGCCACTGGGGTGCCTGGGCCGGGCGGGTGGGGGTTGTGGGGCCGCCGTGTGGGGCCGCCCTTTTCTTCCGCCTCAGTCCCACAGCGGGCAGGGACCTGTTGCTGAGGGCCGGGAAGGGGTCGACTCCCTTGGGCTGCCCTCGCCCACCCGTGACAAGCGGTGGCTGGGTGCGTTACGGCGGGGTGCTGGCAGGCAGGTGGCTCCAGAGCGTCCCACCTGCTCCATGCCGGGCTCTTCAGATCCACGGAGGTGTGAGGAGGATGCAGTGCATCTGCATGTTTTGTCATTTCCAGCTTCTCTACAAAAGTCCTAGATTAATTAACCTTCTCTCCTTTCTCTCTTACCAGGAAGTGATCAGCTGCTAAAAATGTTGCTGCATCTTTGCTGTAACTACCAGGTCTTCTGTTCCTCCTCAGTGTGCTTGAGGAACAGGTTCCAAGCAGCTCGTGGAAAGAAAATGCTCTCAGTTAATACCACATGGATGTTCTTATGCATTGCCCAACGTAGTGGCACCATCAAGTTTTATGCCAGTCTGCCTGGCTAAATACCAGCAATCTGAAGCTTGAAGCTTTACTCATGTCAGAAACCTGTAGCTGACGTGTGGAATGCCAATTCACTAGATTTGTGTTTTTTTTATTATTATTATTTATTTACTTGGTTTTACAAAATACATCACTTATATGAGTTGATTTAAAGACTGCAAGCGTAAGGAACCTTTCAGAATTATATATGTACACACTGATAAACTGACTAGGCACTGGAGCAGCTTGAAGAGATTATTTTACACTCCATCCAAAAAGCAAATGTGCAATGGCTTTTGCACATTACAGGAAAAACATGCAAACTATATTTTGCCTAGGCAGTAATTGTACAAAGTAAAAATTTAAGAGAATTCATTTGCAGATCTAAAATATGTATTGATTTTGTCTTCTTTTACTGTCAGTACAATCAAAGGATTTATACAGTTCCAATCTTCTTTCCAATCCAGATAGTGTCAGTCAAAGTGTATTCAGTCCAACCGAGTACATCTCTTTGATAAAAAATATTTTTAAATGATGAAAACATAAGAGATTCAGTCCATCTGGGCTCTGTTTAAATATTTAATCCAGTTTTCTGTGTGGTAATATTTAGCTAAAAAAAGAGCAATTTTCACCTCCAGAAATACATACATTGGAGCCTTCCATGAAGTCTGTACTACAGCTAGTCTGTACATACAGCTAGAATTATATTACATCTAGTCTGCTGGCCATAAAAATACCAGTAGCCTGAGTTCAGGACTTATTTTAATTGTTTGTCCATGCTTACTGTTCTGCTGATTTAACTGATGAATACAACCAGTTACTTAATGCTATTACAGTGGAGGCATAGAGGGTAAACAATTTTATGGCCCAGTCATTAGCTGGCTTGAATAAGTTCCAGTTTTCTAAATTAAAAGGTGAGAAATTGAAAAGTTTTGGAATTTTATTTATTTTATGTGACTTAAATTGGTTTCTAGTTCTTAATTTGTACTTTATTTTAACTGAGTACATTTTTAAAATTCAATATATTTTTGCAACATCACATGGGTAGTGGTTTTGTTGATTAATGATGTCTTAAATCTGCTTCTTTTTTCCATTATAGCAAAACGTGACTATCTGTATTAAGAAAATATGCCACAGCAAGTTCTTACCTTTCTACAATTACACTCTACAATGAATATGTTTGAATAGAAATTACTCAGTTATTATGCAGAATACATAACTGATATCTCAATATGTTGGCAAGATTTGAGCTTATTTAAATAGCAGAAAACTTTTTGTTATCAGGGCTAGGCTTGTGTAATGGCAAGGAAACAGTAGTACTCAGATTCATCTAGAAACTCCACGAGGAGGGACTCCTCTGCAGCTGCTGTCAGTCACCCCCGTCTCCCAGGCCCTGGAGCAAGCAGGGAGCTGGGCCCAGAGCCAGTGGGGGCTGTCCGAGGTCTTGTAAGCAAAGGGGCACAACTGCCAGATCCCTGCACATAGGGAGGTAAAAGCTGACAGCTGCCTTCCTCACAACACAACCCACCTGTCTCTACCAGAGGACACCAAACCTTGGCCTTTATCTGCCTCTTAACTCCTCTCACATCTTACCAGATTGCCCTGGATCTTTTTGCATTTCAATTCCTCTCTTCCCCCAGCAGTGCCACCATCAGTCTTTCGACTAATGTAATTTTTCTTCTGAAAAGACCTTAAGTGTTTTTTAGTAGTCTTCTGTGCTTGGACCACACTGACCCACAGAAGAAGACACTTCTGATGGAGGCTGGTCCTCAAACTGTGAACTTTTCCTCCCAGACTGTGTTCATCATCAGGTTTCAAAGGATCACCCTGAGACAGTGCAACTCTGGTAGGTATGCTTTCCAAGCGTGAACACCTGGATTTTCTGAGCTTTCCTATGTCTTTTAATCGCACAGTTCCTCTGGCACTAGCAAATTGTGTTGCCTTTAAGTTGCAGAGGTATGGCACCATCATGAATATGGATTAATGATTCTGGATATTCTACCCCACATGGAAAATCCAGCATAGCATCTTTTGCTTCACAGAAAGGAAAGAAGACTAAAATGGACTACATATGGGAAATGTCCGGTGATCAACCTTGTTTTGACCTGAAGCAATCATGTAACTTTCACTCAGTTTGAACAGCAGAAGTGTGTAAGAGAATTTGTAACACACCCCTCTGGCACTTCACATTGCAAGTAATGTGTGATAAATCCTTGCACACAATTAAGAAAAAAAATATATATTCAATGAGAAAGTCACTCATCTATATACCCCATTTTTTAAGATACTTCCAACCTTACCCTTAGAAGTTCAGCATATGCCAAAGTCATTAAAAGGGGTATAATCACAGAAAATATACATCTTATGTTCTACCTACACATTATGAATAAATTGTGAAGTAATTGAAAACTATTGAAGTATCAAAGATTTTAACTGAAGGCCAGATTTTCTTAGTCTAATTCTGAAATATTTATATCAAATCTTCGTACTAACAATGCCATCAGTGTTCTGCTCAGATGCAAGGCTCTGCCCACCACATGGGACCTCCTTCTCCTCCAGCAGAACTATACAAGGTCATCTGATCTGAAGTCTCTGGAAAGCCTTTTTTTGTTTGTCCCATTTTCAGCAGTTAAAGAGAACTTCCATCAAGAACAGGGGTGGGTGAGAAAGATGGCAGCTCATGCTATGGCCACTTTCAAAATACAGCCATGCACTAGATTTCAGATTGAAGGTTAGAGTTCAGGATATTAAAATGTAAGCTTCTTAGTAAGTAAAAAAAAGCTACATATCTACATTTTTATAAGAAAAAAGCAATACAGAATTTTGACTGTTGGATGTGGGTTTATCTGTTTCACAATTCAAAGTTTCAGAAATATATTTTCTGCTTGATTTATTTTATTTATTTCACTCTGCCTGAAAGCCTATTTTATGGTCATTTTGTGTAGAATGAACCAATGTCAAAGTGAATCTACTCAAATTGTACACTCCCCAAAACATTGTGTTGCAAATTACAACAAAATCATGTAACAGAATAAGTCCTAGAGAAAACTGTTTACTGCTCTGATGATGCCCTCTATCACTGATAAAAGTGTGAATGGTGTGTCATGCAGATAGCACTTTTGTGCTTTTAAACTCCAAAGTGAGCAGGTAGTTTTAAAATCAGAGAGAGCTGACAAATTTCCTACAGTTCAAATTTTCTTTGACATAGCAACTACCTGAAATTTATACAGCAGATACAATAGGAAGGATGTCAAGGAAAAGGGAACAGGCATACTACTATACTTTATAAACTGGCATGCATAAATAAACTGCCTTTCTGTGCAGTTTCATTGATTTTCTATTATTTTGGTGTTCCCCGGTGATATTTAAGATTTTTTATTTTTTTTCACAAGTCCAAATTAATCATTTTAGTCTGCATGAGGGCATGTCACAGGTTATGTTGTTACAGCATTAGAGCTACCACAAAGACCTTTGTTAGATCTCAAAACTTGTGCTTCAAACCTGTATTAAGCTATCTTGTTGCAGCAATGTAACCACATTAGCATACCACTCAGCGGACATAGCTTAAATTTTGCAGTCCTGGCTTTGCAGTTCTGGCTTTGCAGTCCCAACTGAACCTCTCTGCTGACTTCAATATATCTGACTAGATCTGCATTGCATTTTGAAGTACCCTTGAAACTGGGCTTACAGCCAGATTTAGTTGCTATCTGTGCTACATACCTGAGATAGCGTCCCTTGCATTGGCTGTGGGGTAATTCTGCTGATACTGCTGGAGAGAGGACATTGTAGGTGTGTACTTTGTACTACAAAGTCATGCAAACTGTGATGTAGACTTGCCTCAGCAGCCCATACCTGGCATAGCCACCTCCATTTACCTCATCTGCAGGAATATTGTATTAATGTCATGCAAAATCCTTGCTAAGAGATGTCTATATTTCGGATGCAATTGCCTGTAATGGTAATTTCTGTATGGAATGGTTGTGTCTTTGGGCATCCTATATGTCAAACCAACCCTAAGATCAGATAGTTCAGGTGTAGTGTAGAGGTAAGCTTTGGTTGCCTATAAGTGAGCTAACCAGCCTGCAACTGTGTTGATGCTGTTCAAATGACAGACATGTTTTTGCAGCAGTGTAGCCAGAAGGAGGTGTGACTGGTGAAAAGATCCTGGATCTTCCTGGAAGAATAAAGCATTGTTCACCTGTTCTGTAGCCTGATAGGTGTTTTAAAGCTCCATATTCAATAACCAATTCAATACCATGTCACTTAGGCTGTATTTTCATATCCCAAATTGCTTTCATGTATAATGGCAGTATGGAACACCATAGTATATGTGGCAGTAGTGACCACGTTGATAAAACATTTAATTATAATTTTTAAAGCATTTACTCGCAAAATAATTATATGATTACTTTCACTGCGCCATGTAAAAAAATGCTAGGACTTTTTCAAATATGGTAATGATAACCCTCACATTTCTATTTCTATGAAAACATCCTTCTTCATGATTGACATTAAATGTGCTATAGTCAATCTATTAAAGGACATTCCTAGTGTTCTGATTATCTTTTATCTTCCTCTGAACAAGAAACTACAACAGACATAGTTGTCAATGTTTAGTTCTTCAAGATCAAGCATTGCTGCCACTTCTTTTGAGGTTGGAGAATTACTTGGTACAGAGCATTGCACCAGCTGCTGTTTCAGAATTTCATCAGTTTCCTTCTGAGACAGGTTAATTATTCTAAAAAAAAAAAAAAAAAAGTTAATGAGCTAATAATGTAAGTGTACAAACATTATATACTTTGCCAGTCAGACTAAATGCCATCAAATCGAAGAGGGCTTTCTTTCTCCCTGTTTTCAAGCTGGCTAATGCCAGAGGCAGATATGTAAACTCATATTTGATGGAATCCATTTTTTTGACTGTAGGTTGATGAATCTGAAAACGTTACATTTCCTTTATGATAGAATTTATCTGCATTTCTTGCAGTTGCTCTTCCATTATCTTTACATGTATTAGTTTTCATTTTATTAGGTTTGCTTTGTTTTGGTTTGTGTTTTGGGGGACGGTTGATTCTGCAGTTTTCATAGTTTCAACAAGCCTCTTTCATTCATATCTGAAGGAGTTTGCATGCTACGCAGAAGGTAATATTTTCTAGTGCTGTCACATCTATAAAATGACACCTTTTTCTCTTCATTCATCCTCTTAAGCAGTTACAGATTGTTCTAGTTTGTCTAATTGTTTGGACAGACACCTGGAAAGCTATCAGAATCCCCCAGGTAAACAGGATTTTCAAACTTTGAGTAGTTTTGCTCCCACAAATGAGTTGTTCACTCACAAACCAGTGGCTACCAGTTCAGCTTGCTTTTCAGCCGCATTGTCATCTGTACTCTTACTCTCTGCTTTGTCTTTATCCCCAGCTATTGTGGCTTTTGGTTTTTGCACAATAGCTGTAATAAATGTTGACATTACCAAGGTCTAGTAGTACCTCCTAGATGCAGCATTGTATGTGTGGCAGCTGATTCTAACTGTGGTAGGACAGGCAAGATTTGCTGAGCAGTTTTGTGGACTGTATAAAGCATGCTTGTGGGCTGTATTGCCAGGATGCTAAAGCATCATCTTAAAGCCAGGGGTTCTCCAGGCAGACAAATGGATCACAGAGATCACAGGTCATATTCAGTGGTGGAAAAGAAGGGGTAGAGTGAGGTACCTGGTTCTTTGAAGAAGGACTGGTGTCTCTCCATTAATACACTGTACACTGAAAGGTGTGTTTTGTGCTGTACAACTTTTGGTGGGACATGATGCTTCTTCCACAAATGGAAGCAGTGCATTTTTTTTTTTTTTGAACTGTACAGTCTGTTTGGTTCTTGGTAGCTGCTGTGCACAAAATGGCAAAAGCTATTTATTTTCTCAACTGATCATTATTTTATTATGTTGAGGCTTACTTTGCTTCCATTTATAAACTGCATGACCTTTTTGTAGTACCTACAGCAGCAGATCGCATTTACTGGTGAAAAAAAAAGAAAGCATTTGATCTATTTGAATAGTCAGGACAATTAAAAACTTCAGCTCTCAAAGATAAGTTGAAGCCATCCCTGCAGTCACATTCTGTCTACCAAACTGAGTTTGCAGTAACTGTCATTCTTCTCTCCAGTTTTGCATAAATCATCTTAGCCAGCTACCTGAAGACATTAAATAAAGCCAGCGGTGATATTTACATTAAAAGAGGCTTCAAGGAATAGTAGCTATTATTATTCTCTAATGCACCAGACTTTATGGGCTGCAAAGCCCTCTGAGATGTCTGTCTCTGGACCCTAGGAATAACTGAAAGTGTGCAAAGGGTTTTTTTAGGTAGGAGAGGGCTGATCCACTAGGGAAAGCAAAAGGCAACACCAGCAAAGACAGGGTCCCACTCTGGTCAGACCAGAAACGCAGAGCAGTTTGGCAGCAGCCCATGGTCTGGTGATTGCTCCATCATGGCCTGCCAAACCCTGAGGAGCAGAAGCTGGCTGAGCCTGTTGGTGCACGTAGGATCTCAATGCAAGGTCTGTAGTCTTGTAGCATGAAGTATATGAATCCTGGCTTTGGCAGATAGGGTAAGGTATACAGGTTAGCCTTCAGCCTTTAAAAATAGAAGTAGATTATTCTGAGCTAAATTCTGCAGTGTCCAATACAACCAAATTCTTGCACTCTCTGCTCCTTTCTGCATGTAAATAGCTACCTAAATCAAGAAGGTTCTTCTATCACATTTTATTCTTGCATTTTTTCCGGACATGCTTTTCTTATTGGAATATTTTCTGTCCTGTAATGGTAGGTATAGTTCCACTGTTAAAAGTTATCAGCAATCTGTAACACAAAGGAAGATGATATTTTTAAGAAGATACATATCTTCTGCCTGCTGTTTGAATGTCAGCATTCATCTCCATTTATTTTTAAATCAGTCACTCTAGCCCTCAGTTTCCCAGTTCTAAATATTTTATTTTGAGGATGTAATTTACTAACTCAAGAGCTGTTTCAAAAGCTTTCTAACTTGATTACTGTCATTTGGAACATCTGCCTGATAAACTTCTGCATTAGAAACCATTGAATGACATGTGGTTTTCATTCCTCAGGAGATTCATAGGTTTAATTCCAGGAATCCTTAATCCATGAGTGATTTTACATTAAAGAAAGAATTATCCCTTGCTTTCTTTTTCCATAAAATTGACATTTCTTTTTTCTTTTCTTTTCTTTTCTTTTCTTTTCTTTTCTTTTCTTTTCTTTTCTTTTCTTTTCTTTTCTTTTCTTTTCTTTTCTTTTCTTTTCTTTTCTTTCCTTTCCTTTCCTTTCCTTTCCTTTCCTTTCCTTTCCT
>CM021729.1:41464366-41516389 GCA_011074415.1 Stictonetta naevosa
AAGGTATGGAAAGGTATTTATTTGTGTGCTTGTATTTTTTTCATTTTTCTTTTTTTCTCCTTTCTTTTGCTGTTAAGTGGTAGAATCTTTTCGCTAGTCATAAGTAGTATCAAACATTTTAAAGCAGAATAAATGAAAAGTGGTAAATCTAATAACAAAACTGAGTATTTGATTTCATTATATTAAGTTTTATTCTACTACAAGATTTAAGAAGTTACTGTAGAACTCAGGGTATAGTTGTGGGGTTTTTTTTTGTTTGGTTTTTAATTATAAAAAACATATTATTTGCCACATTCGTGCTGCAATAAAAGAAAAGAGATCCTGAAGTATAGTCAACACACACATATGGTGAGATGGACATTAAAGATAAAATAGTTTTGATTTCAACAACTTTGCTGAAAATTGTAACCTATCTTGCATAGTTGGGTTTAACTCTATCGTAAATACTTGACTCTTAAATTTGCAGTCCATGATTAGAAAAGTGGAATTGTATTCAGAACAGAGCATTAATATTTTTATCAAACCAAAAAAGAAGAAAAAAAAAATTAAAAAAAAATCTTCCTGTTTTAGACAGCAATTTGGAGAACTACAAAAAGAAGCAGATATAAAAAGTGGGACTGCTCTGGAAGCGCTAGACCACAATGACCCTTTCCACTCTTACCTAGCAGTTGTCTCCTTTCCCTTTATGTGCTTAACCTTTTACAATAACATCTAACATGAAGCATGATGTTGGTGAAGTATTGTATGGTTTTGCTTCCTTGTAAACTACAAAACTGCAAACTTGCTTATTTGTACTGGCAGTCCCATGAAGAATACAGCATTCAGAAACAAGCAAGTTAAGAATCTTCATATAATTTTAATTGCATTCTTGTATGCAGAAACAAAGGTCTGGGGTTCACAATTGGCAAGAATCCACACAGTAGACAATCGATGCAATGCAATTTATTAATTCTCCAGACACAAATAGCACTGAACACTGCAGGAGAAGCCACAGGAGTCCTGCCAGGACAAGGAGACCACCAGGTGCTGAGGAGCATCAGCCCATAGTTGAGGCTTGCTCCTATTTAAGTTGGCAGCACTTTTCTAATAACGGTTCATGCACATTCATGTATTGGGTTCTGGTCCCAATGGATGGTCCAACATGGTCACCCTTATGGCAGCCACGCCACATGATCAGATTCCATGTCTGAGAAAGTTTGAAACATGAGGGGTGAGCTCCTATATAGAATATAGAATCAAGAGCATTGTGTGGGCTTGACCTTCAGCCAAGCAAGTTACAGCTGGCTACTTGAAATATGCATGAGATAGCAATAAGCAAGACAGTCCTTAGCCAATCACCTAACTCCTTGCAGTATCTTGTAAAATGGCTCATACACCTTGGTTTGGGATTTTAAGGAAAATCAGTGAAAGTGATAATCAAAGAAACAGAAGTAGACAATTTCTAATGCATCGTTTGATGAACAAAGTAGAAAGAAACAAAGAAAGACAGGACAGAATCACCTTTGTAGTATTCCATGATACTGGTATAATTCTGGCCATTAAGGCCACTGATCAAAGCTGGCAACACGATCCATCAGAGAAGGACATTGTCCCATTATTTGTACTGTGTAAGAAATGTATTGAAACAGGCTATTAAAAAGTCTTTACACAATCAGATTTTAACTGAGACAGTGCAAAATTTGTTTAAATAATCTTATATTTTATTTTAAAACTTTTGCAAAACAGGGCATCAGAATATGTGATTTGGAATTTTTAAATTTCTGCTATTTTTATTTCCATAAAATAATAATTTCTGGCAGTCATTACTAAGAGTAATGAGGCTATTTATTAGTCAGTATGTATGACATAAAGCCCTTTAAGAATTCTTTTTGTGCTATATGAGTGATTTTCTTCCTACTGTTGATATGCTGATAAACATTACACAGAAGTTTGGTCTGTCTTCATAACCTGATACTCCAAAGAGACAGTTTAACAAATGAAAGAGCATGCATTGTGACAAAAAGTCCCAGCAGTAATGTTGGTATTAACTTTGTAGTTTTCTGTTTGTTTGCAGGGCTTTCTTCTGTTTCATTCATCTTATGTTCCATCAGAAAAGTCTTCCACATAAGAGTTTTCTTCCAACCCCTTTCAAGTCTTATTTCCTAAAACATATATTTGTAAGTACATATGAAATGTAAATTACATTAAAAATATGTTACTGGCTTATTTTGTCTATCTAGAACTAATAACAGCTTCTGTCACTACATTTTTATATGTTGGATCTTTTTTTTAGTATTTAGCATTCTCCATATCATTCATGTTAATTTAGTACTAAGAAAAACTATCAGACTCTGCATCTATATTACAAAGTTAATATAAAATACATTTCAATCTTGTTTTACAGGTCATTTACTTGTAACTGATCTCAAGAGGTAGAAATGATTAATGAACAATTATCAAGTGAGGAAAGATACAAGACATATATGAAAGTAAATATCAAGTATATAAAATACTATTCTGGATAATAACATATAAATATTGGTAATTATTTTCACTGCTTCTAACACAGTAGCTCATGTAGAGACACAGACTGTCTACTAATAGCCTATAAGCTTATACGGTTAATTAAAGTTTCATTTGCCCAGATAAGATCCTCTCATGTACTTCTTTGGTTAACAAGATGTATGCTTGCTTAGAATTATCTAAAAAATAAAGAGGATCAGTAACTGTAGATGGATTAAAACCTTCATCCACTAATCGAAATTTTTGTTGTTTGAAAGTTCCGGTCATTTCCATTGTTTCCTGTAGAAGAGAGAAAAATATATTTATTATTCAGTAGAAGAGCTCCTTTTCTTTTGCTCAAAACATTTGTTTTGAAAACAAATTTTTGTTTTTAAAAGTATTACTTAATAAAAGATCAATACTGTTTGGCCTTATTACTTTGTAAAACAATGTTTTTCCCAGAAGTTTTGCACTGGACCATCACCTGTTGACATGTGGATAAACACTGCAGCCTCTTGCTTTCTGATTTACTGTGTAGTTATGTTACCAAAATGTTCCCAAAGTCTTTGGTGGAGCCCCATCGTGCATGAGACAATGTAGCACCTTCATTTGTACACATTATAAATCCACACATAAAATATGTTATTAACAGGAACTACTTACAGGAAAAAAAAAAAAAAAAAAAAAAAAAAAAGGAAATTCTCTATATCTGTGACTATTTTGGCATTAAGAATGGGTTGAAAGAATCACACAAAATTATTGTGGTCCAAATGAAGCTGGATTTTTACTACACATTTTATAATATTTTCAGGTTTCTCTTCAGAGTCACTGTGTCCTTTGAAAAAGTAGTAGGAGACATCTCTAGTGAGATATTTTTTTTCTGTATTTCTATTTTTTTCTAAGCTTCCTGTTGTTTTTCAGTCACTATGAACTATGTAGAACTCGGCTCTTATTTCCACTTTCCTTTTATTGCAACATTGCCTCATACACCACCTTCTTCTTCTCTCACATCAAAAAGAAAATTTCCATCTGCCTTGTTTTTCATGCACATCAATTTATCCAGTAACTACACTCCATCTTCCTACTCTTCTGTTCTCAGTCCAGCACTAGCCATTTTCTTTCTACATTCAAAACAAGTGGGATTTTCTGTCTTCCATTTAAAACCTGTGTCACAGGCACCACTAACTGCAGTGACTAACTTATTTAATTCTCATCTAAAACTTCAGTAACTTTATGATTTACCACCAGTCTTGGATTGAACTTCTCCACTACCACTCTAGATCATTCCAGTTACATCTCTGACTGTTGTGCTTCATTAAATAATTCATTAAATAATTTTGACAAAGTTCCTTTTGACTTTATACTTATGAAATTTTAGTGCAGTTATTGCTTATCCCCTTGATCAGTCATCAACCCTTAATGCATTCATTAATTCTGCTATTCATATTTTCTCATATTCCATGGACTTCTGAGAGTATGTTTCTTCATTATGTCTATCCTTCTCTCCTCTGCGATCCACTTACTGATGTCCTTTATCTTCTATCTTTACATTTATATATAAATATGCAAATATCTGATTGATAGCAGAATGCGTTCTAGATTTACTTTTTTTTTTTTTTTTCTAATTTTCAAGGTTTTTCACAGTCTCTTCCTTTTTACCCCTTTATTCTAATCAGTATTCAATCTCTGACTGACCCAGAGAACCAACTTCAATAACCTATGTTCTCTTTTCAATGATTTTGTTTTTCAGCTTTCCTTTGGACATAGGAGACTTTCTTCATAACCATCTTCTACTCTTTGCTTTTGTCATGATGTTCCCAAAACACTTACCACAAATGAAGATGCTCACAAGCTTCACTTATCACAGCGATCCGTACCATGTGTTTTCTATACTCTCCCAATCTTTTTTCCTATCCGTATGTAGCCTATTGTAATCACATATAATTTTTTAACTCTTTGGCAAAGGGACTTCTTTTCTCCAACAATAATAATAAACATTTTTTAATTTAGGCCCAGTAAATATGGCACCTTTTCAAATGTTTTTGTCTTTTTTGTCACTATATTCCACGGCAAATAACATCTCATTTGTCTGATTTGCACTATCAATGTGTCTCCTGCTCTACCTTTATTTTCTATTCTCCTGTTTCCATCAAGTAAAATAGATTTTAGATTATTTTCTCCAGATGCAATGGTTCACATTTTACTAATCTGAACCTTTTGTTTTCCCATGTTCTTGCTTCTAATCTCCCTAAATCCTTTTGTATGGTATCCATTCTTACTGGTTTATACAATTCCTCCCATTTTAACATAATCTGCAAATTTTAATATCTTTTTGTGTAATTCCTCTCCCCAAAATACCATTAATGGAGAGAACAAATAGGGCCATTTCTAAAATTAAATTAAGTGATATATTTGCAAGCACTTTCTTTGTTATTCATTCAGCTATCTCTGTGTTCAAATGACATAGATGTTTATATGCACATTGCAGTAATGCAGCTTACCTGGACTCTTAAAAAAAGAGGATAGGCATAACTTGGTAGATAGGTCACCACTTGCTTATACATTTGCTCTAAGTCCAATGATTTATTCTGCTTTAAAATGAGAGAGGCCATTCCTGCTTTTCCTTCATGATCTGTGGGAAAGGAAGTAAAATAAGAATTTTCAAACAAGAATAAAGTTAAAATTTTTATGAAGAATCATACAAAAAAGAACTACATGAATGAACTAACAATAATATATCATCTTCTGAGTTTCAGTAAAACAAAAAGATTACATGTAGATTTTATATAGTATGACATACTTTTGGAGATTGTTCAAGTGATCAGTTAAACAATAATGCTGCAAATGAGTTGGGCAGGTGAGACTAAATGGAGTACTGTCATGATTTACCATGCTCAATATTAATCAATATTTGAGGATAAATAACAAAACCTCTCTCTCTCAAAAAGAGTGCTAAAGTCATTTCATGGATTAGCCAATTATATGTTCTCTTCACTTTTGGCCTTTCTCTCTTGCAAGTATGTTCTCTCAAAATTGCGGATATGAATGTTGACAACAGAGAGAGATTAAAAGTCCTGACTGGTTTGTGGGAAATGCAGGTATCACTGTTGGTCTATGGGAAAGAGAAAAAATAAAATAAATTTAAAAACAGGTAGCTTATAAAAGCAATAAATTTCAGCAGTCAAAAATATTTTCATATTTTAACTATCAGATATTAATAACAGTCAACCTTACATTTTTTCTCCTTTCTATCCTTTTTTTTTTTTTGCTAATGCTATAGCTTCTATGAGGAAATTGATTGCATATGTTTTAAGTACAATTATCATGACAGTTCTATGAACAGTTCTATGAACTAAGAACATGACTGTTCTATGAACAGTTCTATGAGCTTTTTCTTCATACAGGTAAGAATCGGCAGGTAAATGTATGCTCTTATATGTTTGATCCTGATTTTCATTCTGTCTTCTTCATTTTGATTTTGCTTGTTTTGTGGCTTTACACTAGTGGCAAGTGACACCTTTTTCACATTTTGAACACTTATCATTATGTAGTGGGTTGACCTTGGCCAAAGGCTAAACATCCACCTAGCCTCTCACTCATTTCCTTCTCTCACAGAACATGGAAAATAGAAGGTGAGAATACTCGTGTATCAAGACAATGGCAGTTTAAAAGGGAAAGCAAAATGTGTACACTAGCAAATCAAAAAGCAGAATTCATTCACTACTTTCCACTGGTAAGAAAATGTCCAGGCAGTTCCTGGAAAACAAGGGCTTAGCATGGGCAATGGTTGCTTGGGAAGGCAAATGCCATAAACAGAAATGTACCCCCTCTTCTTCCTTTCCCTAAATTTTATTACTGAGCATGGCATCATATGATAGAGAATATCCTTTTGGTTAGTTTGGGTCAGCTGCCCCATCTATATCTCCTCCCAGCATCTTGCCGAACCACTGCATACACACTGCAGAGAGAAAATCTTGACACCATGTAAGCTTTGTTCAGCAATAGCCACGCATTGGTGTGTTATCAGCACTGTTTTATCCACAAATGCATAGAACAGAACCTTAAAGGTTACTATGAGGGAAGTCATCTCCCTCCCAGCCTCACTTAGAACATATTTTTAAAAGCCTTTACAATAATGGGAATCAGGCCCAAATAATCTCATGAAATTTAGCTTAAAAATATTATTGAAAAAATTACATTATTTTCTTCATTAATTATTTATTTTTCTATTCATCTGTTTCTTGCCCTGTCTTTAGTTTTATGATATTTCTGTTTTTAGATGGTTATGAGGCTAAGTTAAAAGTGAAATAAAATAGTAGCCTTTATTCATATATTTTCAAGTAACTTTAATTCTTACCTTGTTGACGTGATTATTTTCTGACACATGAAAGTGTGAAATTTCCATAGCTGTCTATTTAATAAACCTTGAAACTTTCATTTAGGTTACATAGCTATCACAAATTCATGAAAGATAGGTAATTTTTCAAAAGTAGACATCATTTCATGCACATAAAAACACATGATTCACTGGCTCATTTGCGAACAGTTGGTATTTTCTTCATCTATGTACAGATTTTAGCTAGGTATTAAGCAGATGACACAATAAGAAATGATTCATAGGCTTATAAAATGAAATAAAAAAGTGATGAGAGTTAACAAATAAACCTAGGGGAAGAAAAACATAAAACTGAAGCTTTCTTTACCTGGCACAGATACACCATACACATTTGCTTCTTGTATGAAGTCCAACATTACGATGACATCAGAAACTTCTGTTGTTGCAACATTCTCCCCTTTCCATCTAAAACATGAAAAAAATAACTTAATCCCATGAAAACATATGGTCATCTACTCTTTAAAAAACATTAACTTTAGTAAGACTTCCATTCAATTTAGACTATTAAAACCTCACATTTGTTGAAAAAAAAAAATGTAAAAAGAAACAATGATTATACCTGAAGGTATCTCCAATCCTGTCCCAAAAATACAGAAAGTTCTCATGGTCTTGAACCATTAGATCTCCTGTATTAAAATAAAGATCTCCCTTCTTAAATACTTCACTGAGTAATTTCTTTTCTGTATGTCTCTTATTGCCAGCATAACCAAAGAAGGGGTTCTTTGCATTCACTTTGGAAATAAGAAGACCAGCCTCACCTATATGGAGAAATTGAAATGAATGTAAACCTATGATACACAATTCCTGTACTGCACATTAGTGTTAGTTTGCTACATATGACTTTACAAGACCAGGAACCAAGTTTGGCAGGGTTCAGTACATAAGGCCAAATAATAAAAGCTTACCTGCTTTGCAATTCATATAGTTATCTCTATGTGCAAAGTGACCATAAAGACACAGTACAACATTCTCCACTCAAATTCCCAGTATCTTCTATTTCTTCTTGATGACTAAACAGTTCTCATCCATCAACTGTGAGTTTAGTCAGAGTAACTTTATCTTCTCAAAGCACTCACTCCAAGTAAACTCCCACTTCCCACACCTAACTGAATTTTTAGTGATGAGTCTCAGCTTCAGCGCTTTCCTACTGAATTAGAAAGCTAGTGTTTCTAAAGAAGCAGGTGTTCAACCAAGAGAGTAAATCCTTATTTAATCTCAGAACTTTAGAAGTTCTGAGAACAGTTCTAAAGAATTTTCATTAAAGTGATAAAATGTTACTTTCTTTGCAGAGTAAAATATCAGTGTTTTAATATATTTTTTCCTTAAAAAAATAAAAAATAAAAAAAAGGCAGAGATATGGAAATAGGATAATCCTGTTATGCATGTCCTACATCACAGTATTAGTTTCCTGAAAGTGGAACGTTATGAACTCCTAACAGTTCTGGAAGCACATTCTGAACAACAAAGCCTAAGAGTTGCATTACTTTATCAAATAAAAGAATTGCAATGATATAAAAATATATCTGAAGTTATGTCACTTACACCTTTTGGGAACCATATTTTCCTGGAACTGCCCATATCTGATTAAGATGTGCTACAGAATCTCCAAACTCTTCTAAAAAATCTGCCTCAGTGCCCTGTTAAAGCAGTCTGCCAGACCTTTAAATATGAGTTTGTCTAACTTCAGCTTCCAGGCGTTAATTACAGCTGTTGTCTTCCCACAGTAAAATAGGGATGCTTTAGTATCTGATAAACAGTTTGAAAATAGGTACAATAAAGAAAAACTAGATATCTAATAAATATTTTGAATACGATTATAATCAAGCAACCTCTTATATATGTATATACTTGATAAACTAAGTATAGAAACACTTTATCAAGAGCAGTTAATCTCCAAAAAGCATTTGCTCTAATCCATCAGACTTTCTTGTAGATCTCTTAGGCAATCATTTCAGTATGTTAACCTCCTTTAAAAAATACAGATCACGTTACTTACATATTCAGTGATAATACCATATTGTCACTTTTATATATTGTTCTCTGTGAATATATACAAGGATCTCCTAAATTGTTTTGGTGTCAGCACTGCTGTGCTTAATAATGTTCTGTCTTATATCAAAAATCACATTGTTTTTGTCAGAGCAAACAGTAATAGTTTATGTTGGCATAGTACAGTAATACAATAGCAAAAAAATAAAAAAATAAAAAATTGAAGTATTTGTATTGCAAGCAAGAGACCATTGTATTCTACTATAATACATACTTACCTTTCTTAACTTTCTCACACCAACCATGCTTATTTCTAATTGGTTCATCTTTCTGGAAATCATACTTGATTAAATCAAATGGAAAAAAAAGCTAAAAAAGGGAAGAAGTGTCATCAGTTATTCATCTACACAGTGACATCTGGTGGCAGCAAATCTAAGCAAAGAAACCGTTAGTCTTGGTTATCTAAAAGTAGAGAGCATTTCATTTAAATGTTCTATTCATGGAGGGAAGTAACATCAGAATATTTATGTAATCTTGTAACTTTCAAAAATGCTTGGTGAAGACAGAATTGTGATTTTTTTCATTTCCTTATAAATTAGTTTTTGGATGCACATATCAGTGGAACAGCCTACATGAGTCAGGATAATAGAAGCATATCTGAAATTTGAACTGACATTTAATGGTGGCTGATATGAAAAGTCTTCTAGGGATATTCTGGTGCCTAAAACAAATGGGAAAGCATGGGACTACATATCCTTACAAACAGGAACCTGCTTCCTACTGGGCTTTATTCTTGCCTAACTAGCCTCAGTTCTTCCCTCTGAAAAGTCCTTCCATGAGCATCAGCAGAAAGATATGTATTCCTATGTCATTTTACAAAGTTATGTTGCTGTGGATGTGACATAGTTATGTCAGGGTCAGTTCTGCATTTCTTGGAAATACTGTGAACCCATGAGTCCTAACACTGCTGACTTAACTGATCTCCTAGTTTTATTTTACAAACAACCTTCCTCTCATATAAGTATCACAAAGAATACGACTCTGAGTTAGCTGAAGGAGAGGGCAAGATATTCTTATCAACACTACAAATCATGATATTTTTACTTGCTAGATATGCAGGGTCTGACTCTTACTCCATCTTATTTTTCTACTGTGATATAAATCTAAATTAGACCTAAAAGATAGCTATAGGCTTGATACCACATGGACCACTGTTGTTGTGGTTATGATTTGTCCAGCTTGGGAGTCTTCTAATTTCTGTTTTCCTAAAGAAGTATATTGGCAATTTATTTAACAATATATTTAATCTATTTAATGTTAGTCAAACCAAGGATATATAATATCTTTTCCCATAGAAATCCTGACAAGCAGAGAAAACAATTTTAAAAAACTACACTTTTCACTATAAATAAATGTAATGTAATTGAAGGATGCTGTTATGAAAGTGACTGAAGTAGTGGATAGGGTGCCAAAACATAAATTCATTTGCTTTTCTGCACTAGTTTCTATGAGTTGTACAATGATTTTATCCTAACTTGAAATGTCTTTGTAGCTGTATAATATCATTTTGTTTTCAAGAAGTCCAAATAAATTTTGGCTTGAATCAAACATTAAGCACACAGTTTCAGCCTCCTTTAGAAAAAAAAAAATAATAATAAAAAAAAAATCCCTTTTAAAAACTGACCACTATTTTTTTTTTTTACCATAAATATAGAATGTTGTTATAAAAAAAAAAAGATATTTTTAACAGTTGACCAAATGAACAAGTTTGAAGTGTACTGTGCAAAATCAAGTCATGATCCAAGAACTGGACACTTTTTCAATAAAGTCACATGGATTTTTTCTTTATAACAACATTCTATAGTGTTTATCAAAGGCAAGAATTTGAGAGCTAAAGGGTTTACCTTAATTAGAAAATAACTGTTTTACTCTTGATAAGCCACATGAGAGGTATTCATAACGAACAGCGAAGAAAAGGGGTTTTTGTTATTGTTGTTTTCCTTGGAGAAATTATTTCTTCATATTTCTACATTTATTTTCTGTTGTTTTTTTTTCCTTTTTTTTTTTTTCAATGATATTTACTACTTTAATAGTATGAAATGTTATTCTGATATTTTTGTGTTTGATTAGAACAGTAGTTTTCCCTGCTCAGTTCCATTTTCATACATATACTCCTTCAGAGCTCAGTAGGTATATTTTGTCACCAAATTAGTCTGCATGATGCATTACTTTAAGTTGTTTAAAACAGTCAGAAGCTTTAATTCAGTATTTGAGATCATCTAAAAGACTGATGAGACTTGACTTTTACTATTTATGCCACTGTATACATCTTTTACTGCTTGCAGCTTTGACATATTATCTATGTTTCTTGCAGTTAGGTCTTCGAAATAAGTCACGCAAATATTTAATTAAAAAGAGAAAACAACACATATTGCATTAGACATGCATAATGAAAGCATATGCCAATATACTTTCTGTTCAAACAGCTGTCTTTATTCAAACAGCTTTCTTTCCATATTAAATAATAGAAAATGAAAGCTCCAGAGCAAATCATTTAGTCTGGGTATTGGTCTACATTTGTTTTATCCCATTTAAAATTTACTGGAAAAGACAGCCTGAACTGCTGAAGCATTACCATATTATTTTCACACAGTAGTGCATGCAGCATTCATCATTTTAATGTGTATTTTACTCCCTAAAGCACTATGTAAATGCATAAAAACAAAAGGATCACTTACCTAGTTGAAACTTAAAAAGATAAACTGCAAAGTTATTGTCTATTACTGTGCAATTTGGATGTTATTTAAAAACAGCATTGCAAAATCCTATATATTTTTTTTTTTTAAAAAAAAGGAAATTTGAGTTGTTAAATGTTGTTTCAAAATTAGCTTTGATATTCCTAAAGTTTCAACTTATACTGAATGACAATACACACACACACAAAAAGTATTTAAAGCTATGTTTGATATTAACAGAATCACCATATATTCCACCATAAGTAAGATAATTTGGAATACACTTAAATTACCTTAGATTATCCTAGATCAAAACTAGTCAAAAGAGCAGAATCAACGCTAATTTTTAGTTAATCTGATATGCATTCCTGTCCAATGACCAATGAACTTAAGAGCTTCTATTGTTTGTACAAACACGTATCAATGCTTTGTCTGTAAATATAGTTTCACAGGATCTTAAGACTTGGTTAAACCTGACTGTTTGCTTTTAAACTAAAAATTATCTCTTCTGCCATTTGCTTCTATGGCTATATGAAAAAAGTGCACAGTACTAATTGTGTTGCTGTTTTACATAAGATGTTTTAAATGCTGAAATGACATATGGATGTATTAGAGCAAGTTCAGAGGGCCACAAAAATGATCAAGGGGCTGGAGCCCCTTTGTCTCCAACAAAGACAGACTGAGCAAGTTGGAGTTGTTCAGCCTGGTGTATAGACGGCTCCAGGGAGACCTTATAGCAGCTTTCCTGTACCTAAAGGGGGCCTACAAAAGGGCTGGGGAGGGACTCTTCGTCACGGAGTGGAGTGATAGGACAAGGGGCAATGGCTTTAAACTAAAAAAAAAAGAGATTTAGATTAGTTATAAGGAAGAAATTCTTCACTCAGAGGGTGGTGAGGCACTGGCACAGGTTGCCCAGAGAAGCTGCGGATGCCCCATCTCTGGAGGTGTTCAAGGCCAGGATGGATGGGGCTTTGGGCAACCTGTTCTGGTGGAAGGTGTCCCTGCCCATGACATGATTGGAAATAGGTGATTTTTAAGGTCCTTTCAAATTCAAGCCATTCTATGACTCTGTGAAAGTTATCAACTTACATTTTCCATGAAATATGACTTAAATGTTTTTCAGCTCACGGCTGATTTTGTTGCATACAATTTCAATTAAGAAAGATTTAGATTCCTATAATTGTTGCAATACTTATGTTTAAAGTAATGAAAAAATAATTTTATAAATAAAATTTTGAATACATTTTTTGTATGCTGTTCTTTCAGGTATTCTTGCTGTGGATTATTTTTAGGCCTTATCATAAGCTTTCTTGTATCTCATCAGTTCCATTCCCCCATTGAATATTCCCTGCTGTCACACAGAATATATTTCAGTGCAAGGCAGACATTTAGATACATATTTGATAGATGTTACTGAGAGTCCTTTTCCAAAAAAAGAATAATAATAATAATTATTATATGTATGTACATAATCAATTTCATAATACACTTAATGTATTATGATAATGCCATAATAAAATCAATCATAAAAGTTAGCATACAGATATATGTCAGGTGTAAACTTCAGACAGCAATTTATTATATTACTATGCTAATCTACATAATCTTCTTTGTAAAATATTTCAAGAGCTATCGTCTAAAAAGCTAGTCAAATGATTCTACTATTCTGTTCACTGAGTCTATATGAAAATATGAATATCCATATGTAAGGGTTTATTCATATACCACAGTGAAGCTTTCAAGCACATGAACCAATTCCTCTTACATAAAGAGTACTATGTGAAAATAAACAAGTGCAAACAAGAGCAGTGCCTTTAGTTAACGTCTCACACACAGTCATTTCTTGGATGTCTGGCAACTGCTATTCCATTCATCTGTTTCTTCTCATTAATTTGTGACTTCCAAATTATTTCTGAAAATAAATGTGTAGAACCATAATATTTATCAAAGCTATTTCTCCCCTAACCACTTGGCAGTTACTGACAGAAAAGATTATTTCCTCATCCTGAGGGCTAAATTTATTTATTTATTTATTTATTTACAGATGTAACCTTTGTCAGCATTTCGCCTTTAGAAACAGTTGCCCTTATTGCCATTAGGCACAATAGAAATGACATCATATTTCTATTAGTTTTTCCCCTATATATATATATCTTGAACCTACCTGCTATTATTCCAACTATACTCTTGATTTTTATATGTATGGATTTTTATACTGCACTTACTTCATTCTGACTGTGTAACTATGCCAATAGAAAGAGTATGTTTCTTCCTTTGCTGTTATTACATGTATGGTCACAAAAATCTCTTCTCCCCTTTTTCAATTTTCTTTCTTTCTGTTCCTAGATTAAGAAACAGGTGTGTAGGAAATTCCCAGAATGTATGTCTAAGGATATCTCCTCATATCACCCTATGTGTCAAGAGAATAAATTTCAAACGTAGTATGATTTCTTTGCAGAAGCAAAATAATTTAGTAACTGGATAGGTGTGCCTTCTTTGTGCCATTCTCTGCTTTCCAGCATGAGACAGTCTCCCTTTTCAACTTCAGATCACTCAAGGGTCAGAGAATCAGAAATAAAGCTGATCTTGTATTGCTAGATATCCAGTGAATGTCATTCGGACTGAAGTAAAACAAAAACAACAACTACACTGCAGAATGCATTGTCTAATAACCTGCAACCTGTAAAACATATTTAAAAACAGAAAAAGCCTTAAATAAGTCAAAACTAACTTAGATATGGCATTAAAATGCAGAGTGAGTTTGTGTCACAATACTCAATTGCAGAGTACTATTTTGCTTCAGCATATGGGAGAGCTAGCTGCTCCTGCAAAGTAGAAAGTGTCACAAAGCAGACTGAAGGAGCTGTCATTCCAGAGTGACTGCACAGGTAAAAAGAGCAAAGTCCCATCAGTTAACAAACTGGAATAAAAATAATTTGACACATCCAAGTAGTGTAATACAAATATATTAATATGTCATTTTATTCTGCTGACATAAATTATTAGAGAAAGAGATCAGGTACATCATGCAACCATAAAAGTTCTGAATCAAAACAGAGTACTTATGAAAAAGTGCCTGATGTGGCTTTGGAAAAGTCTTTCAGAACACCTCAGTTTGGAAGATATTTTTGCCAGATCTATTTCCACATAATTCACCCACCAACCTAGCTAAAGATACCATGTCCATGTAATCAAAGCGAGGTAATTTGTCTCCACACTGAAACTCATTTTCAGTGACAACCTTTATTCTTCTCTACAGACACAGAAGGTCAAATTAATATATGTTGGTGGAAGGGGTGTATACCTTAGGCCTGCATGGACAATGGTAGTAGCTAAATACTGAGACTGCTCACAAATAACATGCTTTAGCTACATTCCTTATAACAGAAACTATAGAAATAACTGAAGACTCACTGTAGATGTATTTCTAAGGAAAACAGAGTATTGAAAAAGACAGAACATAAATTGATTTCAAGCCAAGCCAAATGGTATGAATGGCTTTTTCAGGTTCATAAAATCCCTTATTGTCTTTCCATATTCATACTGAGTAAGCAAGGGGACAATCCATAATTATCTTAGCAGACTATACTGATGTTTCCACATACTACAGCAGTTTGAACTTGAAACAGCATATAGATTATAGAAAAGATGTCTAGTGAAATCAAGTAGTTAGTTGCAATTGCATTTATTTTTTTTTAATTGCAGTTTGCATGAGCTGTTTTTTCTCCTAATCTGCAGCAACTATCTTAAATTGTAAATCCAGTCATTAAAGAGGAAAAAGTATCATGTTTCATATGAACATATATATATATATATACACACACACTAATATGCCTTTTGGGAATGCATAAAGCAAAATTTATTGATATATGACATGTCAATATTAATGCATGCAAAAAGCACATACTCCATGACTAAAAGTAGAGAAAAGTAAGTCAATAAGTAGGTAATTTCAAGTCTACTCCTTTTTCTGCTGTAACTTAGTCCAGAAGGTTAGTGACTTCTGACAAAAATCTGTCAAAAGTTCTAAAATTCTGAAAATATACTCAAGTTCTGAACAAATGTAAAATTTCCTGAGATAGAAGAAAAAAAAATGGTTTACAAGTAATTAGATCATTTGGCCCTCTAAAACAAAATGTAACATGAGCTCTAAGGCTCCTGATTAAGTTACTACTCCCCTAAATTCCAGATTCCTTATTTCCTTTGGTGGATCTGTATCTTTCTAGAGACAGCTATAAGCACCAGATGTCAACTGTGCATATAACAAAGTATCAATGATATAGAACACACAAAATCAGCAGAGTAAACCTGCTTTAATTCCTGATCTCTCAATGGTTTCTGAAAAACACTATAGCTCTTGTGGTCTCTCTGAATGTTTCCAAGTTGCTCCCTGCAGAGTCTGAAGGCAAAACATAGGCTGATTGGTTCCAATCCCTGAAGAGATGATCTGGGAATTCCACTGGGCCCTGAACTGTGAAATAGTCTATGTGGTGATGACTTATTGAGATTGTGAACCCTGGGACATATGCTGTCTACAAACATATTTCCACTTCATCTGAAGTCACCACACACAGATGTGTTTCAAAACAATATTTTTACATCACAGTGAAAACAGATCGGTCTGGACATTTTACTGTTAGTTTTCCTTAGGACCACAAATGCCACTTCAGTCAGGAGGATTTGCATACATAGATAGGTATCTGAATTACTTTTGTAAATCCTAGACAATGTGTGTAGTCCTATTTATTTCAAGTAGAGTAAAAATTGACATAAATGGCAACATAATGTCAAATACCTAGTCTTCTTGCTAGAAACCATTGCTAGGTAATTTGACATGTTATTAGCTAAAGCTTGAGATTGAGACGCATTATTTACTGTTCTCTGTAGCTGTTTAAGCGTGGTATTAATAGGACCCCAAGGGCAAAATCTGTGAAGTTTTAGTGAAATACTTTTAGGTATGTATGTTGACATACCACTTGTAAGCTAACCCATCACACAATTTGTCTTCATTTAGCTGGACAGGTGAAGGAGAAGAGAGCATGTATGATATAAATAACAAGTACTGCTCTTCCCCACAACGTATAACTTCATCAAAGCTGCTGAAATACAAACCAAAACTTTGGCAGCTGAGGTTTTACAGGCAGTCAATTAAACTTGCAATAACTAAGTTAGAAAATGTACCTTATATTTATGACTGTAGCCCCACGTCCTATGGTCAAACACATTGACCTTCAGCACTACCTTTTACAAAGTAAAATATATATAGTCACCTTATAAAAGAAATTGGTGCGTCCAACAGATCCAATTTTTCCTGTGTGGTTCATGAAACAAATGTTTCCTTCAGTAGCACCATAAAACTCACAGATCTTAATGGCACCAAATCTATCTAAAAATTCTCTCCACACATCATTTCGTACTCCATTTCCAACTGCCAGCCGGACTTTATGATTTTTTTCTCCATCCTTCTGTTAAAAAAAAAATAAAAAAAAATAAAAATAAAACAATATTTTGATAACTGCATTTGATGTTGCATATTTGGTGGGGAAAAAGTACTTTCTTATATACACCAAGTATAAACAGGGGAGGGAAAGGAAAAGTGGAAAAGGAAAGGGAAAGGGATGGGGAAGGGAAAATGAAATGGAAAGGAGAAAAGGAAGAGGAAGGAAAAGGGGAAGAAAAAGGGCAAGGGCAAGGGGAAACAATGGGAAGTTAAGGAAAGCTGGCACAGCTAGCCTACAGCTACAGGGTAGCACACTGCAATCCAAAAGCTATTGTTGAATAAGCAAATTATTACCTGAATAATGGCTACACTAATTTATACAGGTATTTCTATATTTTAAAATGTATATCATCTCAGTTTCCACTCAGAGTAATTAGAAAGCTGGGAAAAATGCAGAGAGGCAGGCATTGTTTCTGACAAGTGATTAAAGTCATCAGAGATTAATGGTTACTTTCCCCGTGTCTTCAGATTGATTAACAGAAACAATCAGATTACACGTGCTTGTAATTTGTGTTCCTTCCCACACATTGCATATGACTCATATTCTGTATTTTTTTCAACATTAAGTCTTGCAAGGTTTTGTTCATTGTTACTTAGAATACAATATATCAGTATATATAGAACAACTAGCCTTGCTGCTAAAGACTGAGGCAGAGAAGGCATTAAGTACCTTAATCATTTTCTTATCTATTGTCACTATGTTTCCCCCCACATCCAATAAAGGATGGAGATTCTCATTAGTCTTTTTCTTGTTTAAGTATTTATAAAAACATTTTTTATTGTCTTTAACAGCAGTAGCCAGATTGAGCTCCATCTGGGCTTTGGCCCTTCTAATTTTCCCTCTCCACAGCCTCACAACATCTTTGCCCTCCTGAGTGGCCCACCCCTTCTTCCAAAGGTCATAAACCCCCCCCCTTTTTTTTTTTTTTACTTCCCGAGCCATAGCCACAGATTTCTCTGCTCAGGCAGGCAGGTTTTCTTCTGGACTGGCTTATCTTTCAGTATGTGGGGACAGCTTGCTCCTGCACCTTTAAGATTTCCTTCTTGAAGAGTGCCCAGCCTTCCTGGACTCCTTTGTCCTTCAGGACTGTTTCCCAAGGGACTCCTCCAACCAGCATCCTGAACAGGCCAAAATCTTTCATCCAGTTTCAGAGACTTTCTTCAGGGATTCAGCAAGGAATGCATACATTTCACTAGATGCAGACAGCTGTTGGCAGATTACACGCTGAAGCGTTATCCTGCTATATCATCCCAAAACTACAACACTCACAAGCCTCTCTCAGTTGCTAACCATTTGTTTTTTACAACAACTAAATTATTTTACTTTCCTTTCTCCTCTCCTACTTTACTGTAGATGCAGAAGTCATTTCTAAATGCATAAGCACAAACTTCACTGACTTTCTGCTAAGTCATTATTAACAATTGTATTGTGTCGTATTACACAGTGCACTGAAATTATCCATGGACTTGACCTGTAATAAAGTGTCTAAAAATGACCTATAGATGTAATTTTTGGAGCAATTTGTTTATTCCACTTCAGATGCAGTATCATAAAACAACTCTGTAGATTTTCATATATCTGAAATAATAAGGTCTGTTCCACATTCAAAGATCATTACACTGTCAAGGAACCATAAATATATTCACTTTTTAATAAGAAAGTGATTCAGTGCTACTTTGAAGTACAGCAGGAAAGCCTTTTTCTTCCAGAAAATTGTCTACCATCTTTGGAATGTTCTAGACAGCTCAACTTAAAACTTTTCAAAGTGGGATATTTTCTCTACAGTTTCACTGATAAACTGAAATTAATGTACCAGTAACTGAACTGCAGCTACCCCTCACTGACACCACTGATTTATTCAAATGTTCTGCCTCTGCTAAGATATGAAAAATAGCATGAGATCCTTTGTTCCAAAATGAACAAAAGAGACAAAAATGTGTATATATACATACTAACTAAGCGGGTCATTCATCAGTCTGGGAACATTCTAATTCTCTAGAGCCCAAGTTAATAAACAGGTGAGTTTGCTTCTATATTTATACATCAGGTTAATAAAAATACCGATGACAGTTTGCCGAAAAGATACAGACTAGGATGAGCTGGAAAACAATGACCTACACTGCTTTTATATATATATATATATATTTTTTTTTTTCAAAAGGACAAATAACATAATATATAAGGTCAGTTAGTTCAAATCTTTCAGCTCCTCTTGTTGTTTTGGCTGTTTTAAGTTACTACAGCACAACGTTTTTTCTCCAGTGCAAAACACAAAATAGAATCAGAATACCCCAAGTTCTTGGAAGGGACCCACAAGGATACGGAGTCCTACTCCTGACCCCACAAAGAACAACCTAAAAATCAGACCATATATCTGAAAGCATTGTCCAAATGCTTCTTGAACTCTGGCAGACTTGGTGACATGACCACCTACATGCAGAGCCTGTTCAAGTGCCCAACCACCCTCTCAGTGAAGAATCTTTTCCCAGCATCCAAGCTGAACCTCCACCAATGCAGCTTCATGCTGTTCCTTCTGGTCTTGGTCAGCTTTCTATGGTGCTTGCAACAACATAGCATATGACTGCCTCACTTTAGGAAGTATTCTCTTAAGGCACTGAACCCTTTCACAAAAATACAGAGTAAGTATCTAAAGTCATCAAAAACTGATTGCAGAAGGAAAGCTTTCTTAAAAGACAGAATAATAATTCCCTTATCGTTCACAACTAAGGTAAATTTCAGATTAGATTGCATTGGTGCAACTGCAGTGTTTGTGATTGAGAAAGCTCCATCAGAGTTGTACCCATCTGTTGATACAAGGCTACTTGAAGGGTATTGCAGGGCTTTCTGGGGAAAAAGCATTAAAACTGGCATACCTTTTGGTAGTCCTTCAACTGCAAGAATGAAAACCATACATAATTTATCTTCCAGTAGACGTTTAATGAGTATGAAGATTATAAATGAGGGAAATTTTAAACAGTGTAATTCAATGTAGTTTTAAATGCAAGTTAATTCACAGAGCTAATTTTAACATTTTTATCTAGACTTTATGTATAACTACTATATGACATTAATTAGCTTTACATATAACTAACTTTCAATGGAAAGTGAGCCACAGTAAATAAAATGGATTTAGATATATTGACACAAATTTCATGATTCGATCTGTAAGCATTTATCATCTGTATTATTGTCCAGCTCATTGCCAGGCTCCAGATCTGATAGGAACAGGTATATCCACTGTCACCATGGCAGAATACCTATGCAGTAAATAAAATGCAATAAATAAGAGAAGGGAAGGAAAAGAGATGATAATTCCAACACAAGTTAAAACCACGACTAAGCAATGCACAGAGTGTTCTATACATATGAAAATCTAAATAAACTAAATATGCAGGATCATATGCCAACAGCCTATGGCACCAAACAGTCATGTTTTGAATTTCTGCTGTATTCACATGGCATTTCATCAACTAGTTTCCCATCACTGCAGAACCTAGAGGTATAGAAGGGATTTCAAAGAGTCACTTAGTACACATCTTTGCTGGAAGATAAACTGTTATCCCTGTCAGCTGAACAAGCTGCAGCAAGTCAGCTTGCTACTGTGCAGCTGCTTGTATGCTGTAGTTGTCTGCATGAATATTCTTTGTCTACTGCAACAGTGGAGTACCTAGTTAACACCTCCTTCACTAAGGCCTTAATTTCCTCACAATACCTGAGTTAGGAAGGGCTCAGCACCTTGCCCAGACTCGCAATCACAGATAGCTCAAACAGTTTGTGTCCTCTTATAATTTGTTAATGTTTTGTGTTTCCGAGTGTGATTAATAGTTCTGTCTGGATTATTCTGAATACAGTATTTCTAATATGATTTTAGAATAACACAATATTAGAACACCTATTGAAGGGTTTTAAAACTATTTATTTTCCTGCACTGTGATTTTCTTTCATTATTGAGTGATTTTGAAACAAAATGGGGACTCAGTCTCTACCTACCTATTTGTAACAGTAAAAGTGATTTATTTTTTTTTCAATGCCTTTCTTAAGCATTAATAAGACAGCACTGTTCATACCTTACACCTGGACTTTTATTCAGTGCATTCAGCCAAAATCTTTGAACCATATAGGAAATATTTACATACATTATGAATCAGTTTTTGACACACTATTCCTCCATTCTGTGTGCTTGTTTCATTTGTATAGTAATTAATTGACAAGTCAAGATCTGCCTTATTATACTAAATACCACATAGCTGGGATTCTTCATCTGCCAGTCTTTCCTCCTTAAGTGTTCTTTGTAAACTATGTGGACTATTTGCTTGATTAAGTCACTGATAAAAAGAAAAAAAAAAAAAGTCTTTTAAAGGGCCACCAACACTATATTAATCAGGTGTGGGAAGAACTCATGACTGCAGCTATATAAAAACATACTTAGCAGTTTCATTAAAGGAATCCAATAAAAATGGTTCATCGTCTTACTTTTACCACTTACACAGCAGGAAAAGCTAAGTGGACAGAAGCAAAGGCAACTTCAAGCAAAGAAGGTATGAAGTGTTCCTTTATTGTGGCATTGATGAACCTAAAAGCAGTATCAGGGCCTGAAAAGTGCAAAAATCTGTTAAATATAAGATATGGACTGACCATACAGGATTTACATTCATGTATTTACAGGAATGAATATGACAGTACATTCATCTGTTATCTGTTGACCCATTAGCCCTGTAAAAATGGGGGCATCAGGTAGTAATTAGGGACACTATGAAATGAGAGATATCTTATTGCCATAAAACTGACAAATGCAATAATTTTTTCAAGATACATGCTTCAATTCACCTTGCAGAAATACTTCGTTATAAATGTCAGCTAGATTTTTTTAGTAACACACATAGCCAAATTTAAAAACAAAAGTAAAGCAAAATTTTACTTCTTTACATATGTCTTGAGCAGATGCACTAAAAGAAGGGAACAGGAAAATTTAGCAACAGCATACAACTTTCCAGCTCAGTTGTTTACTATTGCAGTATAGCTCACTCCCACCACGCTTTCAGTAATGAATCTCCTGAAGACCTAATAGCATTAGATTCTAGTGGTATTGATTCTTTATCTCTTCTAGTGAGGAATGTTTTCCTTAGCTGTACTTTTATTTCCTCAGAAAATACCTACCAATAAAATAAGTAACTTTTGTCTGTGTTTCACCCAGTAATACAAAGTAGATTGTTATATTTTTAGTGATTGCCCTAGGCGCCCAAATGTCAAAATAAATTACACAAAACTTTCCAAAGGTCATTTCAGAGAATTAAAGCATGCACAGAATATACATATATATATATGCATATATAAATATATATATATTTCACTATGAAGTATTCTGTGATTATGAGCTTCACATTGCAAAACTATGAATGTGATTTCAAGGCTCCACTATCAGGACCTCAGAAATGGTGTGGCCAGCAGGATTAGAGAAGTCATTACTCCCTTGTACACAGCACTGATGATACCACACTTCACATACTGAACAATTCTATTTCAATTTTGGGGCCCTCACCAGAAGAGGATATTGAGTTTCTGGAACGCATTTAGAAAAGTGCAATGAAACTGGTGAAAGGACTAGAAAACAAGATGTATGAGGAGCAGCTAAGGAAACTCCCTGTTCCTAGTGGAAACGCTGACTGGGGATGTTTCCTCTGTAGAAAATGGGGCTGTAAGACCTCATTGCCCTCTACAACTACCTGAGCAAAGGCTGTAGGAAGGAGGGTGTCCACTCCACATGTTAATGACAAAGAACAATTTCTAGTACCGAACATAAATTGAACAAAAGTGTGCCTGCTGACTCACTTTTCCTTCTCTACCTTACTCAATCAAATTTTCTTCCTTCAAAGAAACCTGTTTCCAGGTGGGACACACTGTTACCTTGTTTTCTCCTTTTAAATTGCTATTGTTCTAATGCAGAAGAGTTTTAATGAAATAAATCCTTAAGCATCTTTTCTAAAGTCATTTCAGAGCTTAATCCTATCCAACGAAAACCTTGGCCAAACTGGTTCTAGTAAAGAGATTGGCTTGCTTCAGCTTAACAAAATTAAGCTTGAAAGCTGATATACGCAATCTTACATGTTTGAGGTAACTCCAAGGAAAGAGGAAATGCTACTCATGCCAAAGGATAACACCAGCTCAATACCAAATGGAGATAAAACAGGATTGATACTTAAGAAGATTTTGAAGCAATGATTTATTGAACTGGGAAACAGACTTTGAATACAAGTAGAGGTGAACTCCAGCTTTAATAGAGATCTTACTAAGTTCATGCAAAGGATTGTATATCAAATAATTAATGTCATAATATCTGACAGGTTGTGACAGTTGGAAACAGGACATCATGATCAAGAAGACTGATTTCTAACCTATATTTGTAAGCCATTTCAGGATTCAGGACACCCTTATAGAAAAGCATGAAAGAGATGCTACATTTCCACTCCTATCTTTCCAAAACCTTTATGACTTATTATATGTAACTCCTTACTTCAAATTAGAAATAAATTTTGTTGAAACCCCCTAGGAAAAATATGTCCACAGATTAGTAGGATCTAAGGTCTTTGTCTAAAGAGGAAATAGGTAGCTACACTGAGCTGTACTTCTCATATTTTTTAGAGCACTGTAACTAGAGATTTTGAGCAATGTCAGCCAGCAAGACTAAATTATTAATTTGCTGAATGCCTTTAGTAGCCATTTTAGAGCAGGATCCATTTTCTAGCTACTGATAGCTAGTAACCATTGGTACTGGCTGTTGTACTTTAATTACAATCCAAAGAGAGCAGATGTTTAGAGGTGGGCAGGCACGAGGATTACTCACTTATTTAGGAGCCCAGAAAAAGCTAAAAGCATCACACAGTGCATAACCTTTGTGCTTGCACTTAGAGGAAAAAAAAGACTTCCTTTTCTAATGAGTGGTCTTTCCAGTCAACAAGTTACTAAAACAAACTTGATGCAGAACAGGTTTCAGAAGAATTCCACTGCAAGAAGTTTTCAAGAGCTGTTGCAGATGTGAATGAGAGGCAGAAAAATACAAACAAGACAGAACCCATAAGGAAAGCTAACCTAAAAGTCTGGATGCTACCACAAAGACTTGACAAATGTTCATTTCAAAATCTATGAAATAAGAAGCATCAGAGAACTGTGGCCTCCAACTGTAAAAATGCACCATTTATTTCAAATTTAGTATTAAAGAAAAAAATGAAGCAGTTAATAGAATTGCTATGGTTTTAATATATGCTTATTATAAGGGCTTTAGAGTATTTGAACCTTGAGAACACTGTCTACATAGTATCTTCACAGAAGTTTAGAATGTGTATTAGCCAGACCATTTTCATGCTGACTGTATATATACCACTTTTAAGCTGATGAAACTTAACAAGAAATAATAACTTGGCAAATTATTTCACTAGCTTGAAAAATAATGATGGATTGCACAACATACTTGGAATCCTTCCATTTACATGTGTGAACATGTTTCTCTTCCAGTTCAAACATGAGAAATAGTTACTACTTTTCAAGTACAATCTAACTAGATATCAAATTCATTCATTTTATTATTTATTTATTTTTCCTTGAGAAGGACTATTAGATTTCTCTTTAGTCAGAGAGGAAAAACAAAAAATAGCCTCACAGAGCAAAGAGTTTAGATATGCCAGCTCTTGGAAAGTACTCACATAAATTAAAAAGTAGAATGCCTATTTAATGATGGTATAACTGTCCTTATTTGCAAAACTCCTTAACTTTCTGATGGTTTTAGAAGGACTTAAAAAAGAAAGACTTTGTTTAGAAATGAAGTACATTAATCTATCATTGTTGCTCTAAGACACTGAAATGAATAAAATGAATAACACAAAATGTCATACTCAACTGTACAGAGAACAGTTTCTAAAGGACAGAAAAGAGGAACAATTAATATCTGAGTATGCAAACACAGCAAAAGTTGGAAAGTGTTAAAGAGAAGGGGGATGTCTTTGGGGAAATCACGTTGGCCTAGAATGAAGAAAAAAATCCTATTTAAAAAGATGAGCCTTTCAAATGTTCTGATTACCTTGTAGTCTTTAATTTTTCTCTGTCTACAACCACTTGTGTTTACTAGGACATCAGCCGTGCCCTCTTTAATACAAATATATTTTCTTTGCTGAGGCATGCATGGATAGGGATGTAGGACATATGAGCCTAACTCTACATTAGTTATACTCCTGAAAATTTTCAGGAGGAAAAAAAAATCCATTGTCTTCTTTGCACTCTCCTAATCATTTTGTTAAATTAAAAGAACACATTACTCCGTATGTTTAACTCAATATAGGTACTCTCCAGCAGTTATTTATTTGTATGTATTATTCAAAATAAAAGACGTTTATGATCATAATTTACTATATAAAAACATTTATTAAAATGTTTTATCAGGTAAGGTAATCTACAATGAAAGATTTAACATGCATTATTGAAACACAATAGGATAACTTGCAGCTTATAAATGGATGGAACAACAGTTACCAGCATTAGCAAGTTGAATTTTAGTTTATATGGGACTATGAATGCTCGTTTCATATTTATTTTGACACATTGAGCACAAGCACTTGAAGACAGAAAGTCAGTTGGGCTTGCTATGCAACAGGTTATATGCTTGATCCATTCTGTCTATATTATTCTATATTATATTTTGAATTAATTCCAACAAATTTTAGACATGTAATTTAACCTAAATATTTTGGATTCTCTCATCCAATGGGTAGGTCTAGGAACATACCACAAAAAAAAAGCCAGACCAAGAGTTAATTCAATTAATCTGAGTCAGCTGTACGTGGTTTTTGTAACAGGTTCAGCACACTTTTGATACAGTATTTGATATCCTGTAGATAGAACATCAAACTGCTGACTGCCAAGGGAAAAAAATATTCTCAAGTTATGGCTTACAGTTTCAGGGAAGAATGATATTTTAACAAAACTTGCTTTGTTGTCTGGAATAGCTTTCTAACTGGAACAAAGGCATCTTTCTGTTGACCTGCTGATCATACCAAACCACTTTAAAATTATAAAATATGGTCCATATGGTCTAAATATAAGCAAATCCCACAAGTCAAAGCAGTGTTAAAACACGACCTAAAAATTTAGACTTCTCATACACTTATATTCCAAGAAACAGAGTTTTGAAAATTCTAAAAGGGCATTTAACAGTAATAAAGGTTTTCTGACATTAGTTAGTGAAACTTTAACAATATTTCTTCACCAAATGACTCTGATTCACTTGTTAATATCTGAATCTTTTCTCTTAATACTTTAATTTTTTTACAATTTATTTTATTTTTGTATTTTTTTTAACAGTCTACAGGCCACCAAATACTTGAGGAACATCACATAAGACGAAGGGCTGAGAAAAAAGCTGGTATAGTAAAATATAGTACTTCTCTCTTAACATAACCACAGTAAGAACAACAAACGTACAAGTAACTTACAGATAGCCATCATCTTGGTTCTACTTACTGCTGGTTGCCTGCAAAGGTAACGGCAAAGTTCTCCAATGTACTGGATGACAGTCACATTGTACTTTTTGCAGTCATTCCAGAACTGACTAGCTGAGAACTTCTTCCTTAAGACACAGGTTGCCCCTTTATGGAAACAGTAAAATGGGAAATGAAGCATTTCTCTATGTGGCTGCTTAGCTATCTGTATTTGTATTTAGCAGCCTTTTTAAGTTCACCAAAATACATTTAATTCTATACCAGAGTACAATACTTAGGCTGTACCCACACTAATGTGCTATACACACTGTCAAAATATACCTCCCTAAGTTCCTTTTTACCCAAATAAAAATTAACAGCTTTAGCACAAGTAACTGTAATAATTCTTGTCTAATACCACCAAGATATTCAGTAGAAGAGATCCTTTGCTATTGCAACACTCTTTCACATCCACCAAAATTCAGAAACATAAAGCTATTCAGAAAAGAATATTTGTTAATTTGCAGTTTCCCTAATGGCAGTGAGCCTAAATGTGTTTTAATATATTTTTATAATAATTAATACTCTGTTAAAAATACAATTAAATTAGATGAGTCCTACCTAATTCAATGCATCCACCGATGCCAAGGAGAGATGCTGCACTGTGATAAAGAGGCAAGGTAATATAAATGATGTCTTCTGCAGTAGCACCAAAAGCCCACAGTCCAGCAGCTCCTTTAAGAACCTGCATGTGACTGATAACTGCGGCCTTTGGAAGACCTGTAATGAAAACAAAAAATTTGCATAAAGCCCCCCTTTTTTCCCCACAGTCTCTATAATTGTAACAGAATCAATACCAAATACAAACAAATTTTCTGACAACTGTTTAGTTAAATAGACAATTGGATGTTTAAAACAGTATTGTGTGTTTGTTTCTGTACACATAAACATGCAAGAGCCAGTTTGTAATCTCATGTGTTAGTTATTTATTCTGATGTCAATTATTTAAATAGGAAGAAACATGAAGAAACTCCACGGCTAACACACTATCAAATTACACAAAACCAAAAAAGGGTTAAAAACATTATCCATATGTACTTCTTTTAACATATAGCAACATCTTTCAAGCAGAAGCCAAAGTGACTGCAACATAGTTAAGAGCTAAGTACAGGATCTGTACCAGGCAGACCAAGTAGTGGATGCTTATCTAAAAGCATGTTCATCTAAGTCTATCTGGTCTTTTAGAACACTATGAAGACTATTTAGAATTTAAAACAATCCAGGAAAAGATGTTAAGAGCCCATTCAAATTATAATCTTCTGTATGAGATTCTTCAGGTTCAGCACAGAATTTCTGTTCGGGAACACGAAGACTCACACAGGAGTTCATTGGGCAAGTACTCTGGTACTTGCTATTTTGAATGCGTATTTTAATGTGTTCTTGTTTGATATGTGTTCTTACATTCATTCAAAAGCTTCAGATTTAGTCCTGTTGATGAACAGTGTGAACTATTAAAATTTCAAAAAGTATAACGGGTCAGGAAGTTTTATCACCTATTCTAATAAAGCTACTGTTACTCTGAGGATTAACTGAAGCTGTTAACTGGAAGTGTAATCTCCAGAGTTTCTAGCTATACTTCTAACCAATTCTGAAACTCACACTGAAGAGAAACACTGAAGAGAAAATGCATTAAGCCTACGTTGTCAATTAACTACTTATAGCAAGAAGGAATTCCACTGGAAAAGGTTGCTCAGAGCAGCTCTGATGTCTCCCTCCTTGGAGATCTTCAAAAGCTGTCTGGACATGCTCCTGGACAATCTGCTGTGGGTGTCCCTGCTTGAGAAGGGGGAAGCAGGAGGTTCAAACCTCCAGAGATCCCTTACAACCTCAACTATTCCATGATTTTGTGATGCTGGAGAGTTTTGAGTTTTTTTCTTCTGCCCTATATTTTCCCTAGGGGGTTTCAACACAAAGAACTGACTACAGACCATATAAGGTAATACTTTCTTTCAAATAAGTTTATCCACCATTAATTTTATACTAAACACTATGCTCTTGCATTATCAAAAATGTGAAAATTCTGAATTACTTTAGACTAGAACTAGTTATCCGACACTTCTCAAGCTGAGTGAATCTTATTCTTCTAATCACATAGTATGAAAAAAAAAAAAAGAAATGTAAATAAATGTAATATATATAAGCACTCAGTTATATAAGTAGTATTTCAAACACACTTGACATCTGGACAATATTTATATTTTTATATATATATATATATATTATTCTAGACCATCAGTTTTACTTTCTAAATTTTCCCAAGAATTAGAAGCAAATGAATTAAATAATTATTTATATGGAGAAAACAAGACATAACATGAATCTTCATTTTAATCCTTCTTGTGGCTAAAACTGTAGTGTTCAGCTGAACGAGAATGCAAATCTGCTTATCTTAACAACATCATGCTGCTTTTCATGTCACTGATCAACTGATCAGATTTTTTGTTTTTGTTTTTGTATTTTTAAGCCTTAGCTTCTTAGCTGCTGGAGGACTGGTAATATATTCAGCCATCTGCTTCTAAACTTAAAGGCTAGTAACTTAATCCTATTTTCTGTCACTACAGTGACCTGCATAGAACTTAACTTAATGAAGAAAAAGTAAATGTCGATTTGCTAGTTTTAAGATTGTTATTTAATGTTCTGGTTACAATGTTAGCTATGTTAACTGTACTGTGGCATGTGATCACAAAACAGCACTTATTACTTTTGTAAACCCATAGAATAAGCAAAACATTTTATAAACACCTCAACAGTTAAGTAATAAGAGGTGGTAAAGCTCATCTCATAGTATTTGTACAGCCTGACAAATAATAATAAAAAAGCACATAAAATATTGAATATAAACAGTCAACTATAATAAGCATGCTTATTTCCTACCAAAATGACATGAAATATGATATTCAATTATGAAAAGATTAACAAACAGACTAGAGTGTCAGAAAATCAGGTTTCTAGATGAATGCTTTAGGAAATATTGCCTCTTTATCAGACCAGTACCTGTTGTTCCTGAAGTAAATATATATAAAACAGATGACTTGAGGTTATTGGCAGAACGTCGATTAACCGGAACAGGGTCTTCAGAAACAGCCTCCATCTTGTCTAAAAGAGTATGCACACTGGGAAAGGTGGAGTCTTTGGTCATTATCCAAACACTAATGTCCTTTTGGAGATTAGGAAGAATTTCTTCTAGCGTCCCAAGCAAATCTTAAAAATTAACATAAAATAATGTTATTTACATTATATCTTCACAAAACTAAATGCAAGTAAGGCATGTTTCCTCCAGAGATTTTAATTTCCATAATAGAAAGAAAAATTGTATTTACCTCTATGAATGTAAATAAATAATACAGTAAAATAATGATGAGCTGGAATGAATATTCATTGAAAACTGGATATAAGGTGGTATAAGTACTGCTGACTCTCTGACTCCACAAAGTATAATTGTTATCTAGGCAAAACGCTGAGCCTTGATTACTAGTTCCTACTTCCCACTGCATTTTGGGTAACCTTTTGTTATTGCTAAAATCAGAATGAAGTGTTGCTAAGCTTCACATTAAAGATGAAGAAATCTGTTAAAGGTGCAGTGTAAATATATACACAGCCAGCAATACAATTCAGGTTTCCTTGGATGCCATCAACAGCAACTGGTCCTCAAGTGGTGTTTTTTCATTACCACAGAAGTAACTGACTTGAAAAAAAAATAAATATATAAAATCACTGTATCATGTGTATGGACACCTCAATTTCAGTAAATAAAAGTATGATACAGACCTGTGGCTTATTCATACATTTCTGAAAAATCATGTGACTCTTTCTGTGATTGTTTCAGATATCAGCATTTTTATCTGAATGGGATTTTATGTATATCAAACAATTTTATTTTCCTATAACCAAACATTCATTCACTAAAAGGAATTAATTCCATTAGCTTTTACCTGAATATAAATACAAACTCACTGTTATAAAATAAGAACAGTAGTGTAAATAAGATCTATTTTGTTCATTTAAACAGAAAAGAAACAGAGAGAGAAACCTAGATTAAACAAAAAGAAAAAATATATATAAATAGTGGCCAGTTCCTAAGTAATACATTTGGTATGTATCTTTTTAAGCATTTTTACAATCTGTCACTTTCACAGAACACTGGACAGGCATTAAAATACTAATCCAGCACAATTCTCAAGAATAGAAATAGTCATATTGCTTTCAATAGAATCATTCATATACTTAAAGAAACATTTACACTTAAGTGCTTTGCTGGATCTCAGCCTAAGCAATTAATCTTGTAAATATCCCTGTGGGTATAAATGTATGTTATTATCTCATTTTTTATAAATGAATAAACAAATAAAGTTGAAATGACTCATCCAGAACCTCATAATGAGGCTCTGCAAGAGCCAGCGTTTGAACTTCTAATGTCAACCCCAAGCTCATTTTGAAAATATTAAATATGGGTGTTGTTAACAGAACTCACTTGCATATACTGTGCACCATATTAATATAAGATTTTTAATACTTCAGAAAAATTTTTGCTAGTGACAGACTGCTGTATATGTTTTAGTGAATGACATATTAATCTCTGTTACCATAACACAGATATAGCCTACTGTCCCTGACTATATGCATGTCTTACAAACCTGAAGCCAGAGGACAAGTCCTGTATATTTTGTGAATGTTTAGAAAACATTCTGACAGAGTGTGACATAAAAATTTTGGTGTCCTAACTTCTTTACCCTGCAGAATGATTTCAGGAAGAAAAGACCTAAATAATTACAAAAAACTAAAAGGTAGCCTCTTGTTTGAATCACCAGAGTATGGTCCGCTTTCGCTTACTACACATAGCCATAGAACAAATAAAGTGAATGGAAAGGCAATATAAGGCAAAATAAGGACAATAATGTCAACTGCAGGAAACCTGATGCACTGAAAATACAGGTTCACTCATCAGTAATTCTGCTTTGCTATCACATTGTACAATTAGGGCACGTTTTTCTATTCATAAGTATTAAAATATAACAATAATATTTCTCATGAAAAACAGCTGTTAATAAACCAAGCGTGACAGAATAACTATATACTAAGTAGCTTCCAATTGGAATTTTTGTCTTCCTCTTAAATGTCTTGTAAATATACTAATAGTTTGTGTAGGTACAAGTTAGGCTGACAATCTAGCAAGAGAAACATGGGTGTTTGAAGTTGCTGGAGCTCAATTTCTCTTCTCAGAACTAGTAAAAATATATAACATCCTCTGCCACTCTTTATTGATGCATTGGCACTAACTACAGTGCCAGCAAAGATGGTAAGGATTGTTAAGGATTGGTAATTATTAATGCCAAGGATTTTGTGGTTTCTCCAACTTACAGCAATCATACATGCCAGACTCAGATGGCTGTCCTGTGTAGAGACCTTATCAGCATGATGTACAAATATCGAGAAAAAATAACTAATAAAAGTTATCAAGCAAAATTTTTCTGTGTAACTGAAGCGTAATTGTAAATGCAAGTTTACATATTGTTGAATTACAAACTATTCTCTTGCAAAAGGCCTGGTAAAAAAAATTAAAAAAAAATAAAATAAAAGAATAAAAACCAAAAAAAAAAAAAACAATCAAAACCAAGATCACCTTTTAAGTACTGCAGATACCAAAGGGGCCATTACTGAATTTCCGTATTTTCCAGAGCTAGATTCTTTACTCCTTGCATTGCCTTAAATTATTTTGCCTTCCATGTTTTTTTAAAGCGATAAAGATGAAGGTGTAATACTGTCCAGCTGTTGTTTTCTCTACAGGAGACTTTTTTTTTTCAGAACTGCACAACAGAAATATCTGTAAATTTCTTCATACTTCTTTAGTATTCAGAAATGCTAGATAAGATGTGCACCCACTTCTCTAAGTGTTTGAGGTACATGAACTGCAAGTTTATCAAAAAGAAGAAGATTTCTTTCTTCTATTTCATTTTTTCCTCTTTTCATTTCTTTCTTTGAAGGAAGGAAAATAGCAACTACTGATTTCAACTGTACAAGCATAATCAGTTAAGATGACAGGAGGACATAACTCCCTTTTAGTAGATTGAAATATTTTTACGCTAAATAATTAAGATCAATCTTCAAATTAAGCATGCATACTGTTTACTATTTCTCTAAACACACACTCATATAACCTAAGGCTTTTTTGTTGTTGTTGTACAAGGCCTTACTATTTTTTTTTCTAACTGCTATTGAACACTTGTTCTGTGAGTAAATTGTACAACAGATTTTTTCTTTTGTGCTAAGGAATCTAGTACTTGGAACAATATGTGAATAGTTTGTCATGATATGTTATCTTGAAAGAAGTTTCTAGCTAGATAGCAGAGAACAATAAGTCATTTCCCAAAGAAGAAAGAGTAATTTAAAACAGCTGTTATCAAAGTGCCAGATACTTAAAATTACTTCTGGAATAGGCATGAGCATGGAGTGTTCAAAGATAACTCTCAGTTGTACTAATATATTTCCAAAGAATAATTCTGATGATAGTCAACTAATGTGTTGTTCCATGAACAAAAAAATTCTGTGCCAGATGTTGTGTAAAGCTCATTGGTCTTTACAAATAATCTTGTCCATGTGTCAGGAATAAATAGCCCTCTTGGAGGAACTACAGTTCAATTATTTTTAGAGGTACCTGGTATGTGTACTCAACCATATAGTAAAGCAATAATATTAAATCAGTTTAGCTATTTAAACCTGTGGTTTCTCTCAAGTACTTGTTGACTCTTTAAACTATGAAATTATACTCAGGTTTTGGTTTATTTGTTTTGGAGGACATTAATATTTATCTAACATTTGGCAAAGTAGTCAGAAGTTCTGTGTGCGGTATTTACATATGTTATATGTGAATATTCCTCATTTGCTATTTGGCTTCCACTGAAAAAAAAATCTATTATTTTGTCAAAATTTATATGCTTCTCTAAACATTTTTCCCTCTTGATTTTATAGAAACTTATAGTTTAAAAGAAAGTTTTTGAAACTGTGTTACATTAAATTCACATGAACACGTAAGTAAATTACATCTTTTGAGAAAATAAGTAAAATATATTTTGGTTTTAAACTACTGTCCTAGGCTTCAAGTTGCACAATGTGTTTGTTATATTAATTTTTAGCAAAGAAACAATGCGGCCTATTGGCAAACAGACAAGTCCTACATGATGAAAGGCATAAATCAAGTTATGAGATCTAGTTGTACTGAACAAAAAGTTACTCAGAGAGCAAGCTGTATGAAATGGTTCTTACACAGATTTGATGTACACCCTGGATGATATGCTCCATAAGCCATGGCAAGTCCAAACTCTTTCCCACACTGCCCGGCATCAGAAACATTAGTTACCTGTGCCTAATCCCTAAATGACTCCTTACACCCAGGGTCTATTCTCAGTAAGCAATAATAACAGAAATCTCATTTCAGTTGTGGATCAGCATTGGTGCTGGAATCTCGAACTGTCATTGAAGGCAGTAAAGGCAGTACAGCAGACACCAGCTTGGGAATCACAGTGGACACTGTTTTCTCATCAAACACTGTCTTAAAGACACAGACTGAAAGAAAACAAGTGATCAAACAGATACCGTGTCAAATGGAGTAGGCAAGAGTGTCTTCTGCAGGTCTTCTATGATTTCCTTTGTCTGGATGTTTAGGTTTTCCAAACTTAAGAAAATATGAAGGTTTTGACAAAATCTATTTGTTTTTTTACCCAGTGACTCATATATGAAAGATACACTGCTATTTGTATATACCACATGATCATAATTCACAAATACCAAGAATATTTTCCTAAATACACTTCTCCAGGATGTAGACACACATCTCTCTGAACTTTACACCTGTCAGCCATAAACCCTGGTTCTGAGCTCAAATGACAAAAAGTTCAGATTACACTCACCAGCAGCAGAAAGGCTAAAGACTACAGAATCCTGGTCAAGAAAATGTTATACCTTGCACAGCTGTGAGAATGGCAAAATCACAGAATGGATTAGGTTGTAAAGGAACAACTGTTAGAGGTCATCTTGGTCCGAAACAGTCATGGTTTTGCCTAAACACAGTCACCAAGAGCAAGCTGCCCATGCGTATCCACACAGCATGTATTCTGAATGTACTCTGAACAGCCTTCACTATCAGGACTGTTGTAAACCGATCTCCTGGAGCTTAGTAATGCAATCCTTTCAAAGCTGAATCCTTGAATCAGAAGTTATCATGGCAATCAGGGATGTCCTACTAAGATCTGAACTCTTCTGTTTATATCATACTATAAACGCACTAACAAATTCCATTTGTACCTATATACTGGGTCACTAGATATGAATGTATTACTTCTACACAGCTTTTGTCCTAAAGGTAAAATGTAGTTCCTTGGTCAAGTAAGGCTCCAATGAACAGAAATAGTCCCTAGAAAGGCCATAGGGCCCTAAAAGCAACACAGAACATTATCTTACTCCTCTCTTTATCCCAGCATTTTTTTAAAGGAATGAGGGCATCAGAGTCCAGTAATAAATGTAGTACAGATAAGCACCTTATAAACAGGTCAGATTCCTGCAAAACTAATACTAGCAGTCTTACAGAGAGAAGGCATACAGCTTCCTTTTTCTCCTTCACAAGTTCCTTATTTGCTTGCATGTTAGTTAACTGTTTTATTAAAAAGGCAGTTTCAAACTCCAACTTTTGAATCTCTTACAACAAACATTCCCCAGAATGGGAGTGGTGATAAAGAGTTTCTGGGGATGGAATACTGAGAGTGTTACTCAAGAAATTAAAGTAAGACCTAAAAATCCCAAAGCAGCTGAAACACTCTGAGAGCACAGCAGACAAGCGAAAGTAGTTAAAGCAAAAACTCATTATTTACTACAAAGACAAGTGGAAATTCTAGGAAGGAAAACAGGGTGTAAATATTGGCAAACCAGAGAATTTCTCTTTCTTTTACAGCCGGTGTTTGAATTAGAAGGAAGGAACCAAGATACTAGATTATGCTAAACGAATGACAAGAACATTATTATCCTATTAAAAATTCAGCCTTTTACAGACAACCATGTCAACAAAAGGAGAAATTCTGGAGCTTGTATTACATGTCAGAGGCTGAAGAATTAAAGTTTCAGTTGCAGAGAGGTTGTAGAATACCTAAATCAAAACCAAATCCCAAAATTTAAGTATTACTAGAATACACCAATCTGCAGTTAGAAAAAGCATTCAAAATATCAGAGAATTGTCAGAACTGAATAAGACCTGACTGCAAGTGCTGAAGGAAAGAATATTATAGTAATTGAACTGTTACCAGCTCATATCCTCTGAAAAATATGCAGACAAAAAAGACAACTGAAGGGTACAAAGTCCACAAAATGGGATAGATTTTGCAAGCATGGAAGGTATGGAAGAAAATGCAACCGTAAACAGTACACAGCCTGTTTGGATAGGGGTATCACATTCATAAAGTACTAAAACATTTTTGAAAAAATTGCAAATTGCACTAAAAAAAGAATTCAAATGCAATTGTTGCACACAGAGACACCAACATATTTTGAACAGAGAAGATTTAGCAATAAATAATTATCTGTGGGAACTCTTCCAGATATCAGCAGAAGGTGGAAGGTTCCCTTCAACATAAATTAAATCTTAAGTGGATTTAAATGCATGTCCCAGACTTAATGTGCCATTACAGACAAGAATTTCAAGAGCAAATTTGGTCTTGTTGAGCACAGATAGTTAATGACCAAATTGTAAGGGGATGATTTCTGCTTCACTGCAGTATACAAACTAGATTAAAGGTCATCTGAAGTCTTGAAAAGATAGCTTTGCAACTGTTTCAATGGAGTTGCTGAGTCAAGCCTAGATTTGTTTGTGGAGGGTATAAAGCATGCATACAGTTGAAAATCAGAATTTCCTCTATCCAGAAATAATACCTTTATAAACTAATGTCTAATAATAATAAAAATAATAAAAACACAATAAAAAAATAAAAAATAAAATCCTTATTTGCCAGACATTATCCTAACTATGACAATGATAAATATTGGACCACAGGTTGCATGTTTTTAGTGTATATTTTTTGCTAAAGAATGTCCAATTTAGTGGAAAAAAAGTGCTACAACAGCAAAGCACACCAAGAAAGCTCAGGTCATGCCTACTATTAAGGCAGAATCTCTTGAAACACAAACACTGGATGAAAAGATGTTAATACACCTCTGATAATGTATCCAATTGACTGTGTAACCTCAGTGTTAAATACTGCCCTGAAATTTTTATAAACATTGGGGGGAAGTGTTATGTGCAATAAAGTTGTATAATACTGTGCTTTTGTTTCAGATAATGTGAGTTAGTCCTCACAGCCACTAAACAGCATGTGAGCCTTCAACTGCAAAACTCAGACCCCTTTGGAGAGGCTCCTTTATTATACGACATGGCCAACAAACAAGGACAAAACAGAATTTCCGGTTCTTTCACAGAGATGGACAAATAGAGCTTCCAAATCCTGAAGAATACTGTGATGCCTTGTAGACTCGAGGGACTGAGGATCTTAATGCACAGACTGAAACCCACGAATAAGGTTCACCAACACATAAAAGACCAACTCAGAGACTAGCTTGTTGGTACTACATGTTCACAAGAAGCTTTTCCCCTGTGAGCTGAGATGGCCAGACTCTTAAAACAAGTTAGTTCAACACAGTCACTACAACTACAAGCTGCCAGCATCAGATTAACAGTAGAGCAACATGGATCCCGTTCCTGATTTGCATATGCTTTTCTCATTCATTATTTAACCTCTCATTTTAATAAAGATGACCTCCAGATACAAGTTTTGATCCAAAGTTCTCTTCAACCACAGTTGATGATCAAGAATTGCCATAACATTAATTTGATTCCTCAATTGTACTCAGAAGCGCATATTCAAAGAGGGTGAGTTATTTTTTCTAATTAAGTAAGAAGGCAAAATTAAAAACTGAGTGTTCAGAAACATTTTCATCATTTGCTTTGGGATTATATTAAAATTGGCTCATTTTAATTACCAATGACTCTATTATTCTTAAACCACCATGGCATAAACAACTGGAATTACATAATTTGAATCGAAAAATATGCAAGGGAAAAATATCAAACTAAATTGTTAAAGCATATTTTTTGCAGCAGCTGCACAGAGCAGACAGAAGGAAATTCTACCAGTTAGGAGTCACTGATGCAAAACTCCACAAACTTTGTAACAGGAAAAGAAGCTGTGAACTAGAAATAAGGCATACTACACTTGAAATAGTAATTTTAGAGAGAGTGGACAATACTCAAATTTTGAAATATCTTCCTCCAACCAAAAAGTCAAGGTACTGTGTGATCTTTTTAGCAATTGTGGGTTCACTTGCAATTTATTATAAATGCTGAGGTGCTAAGCAGCCTAACTTTAGGTTTTATAACTCTGGCTTTGGTTTGTACATCTATCTAACTGAAGATCAATTGCAATACACAATATACAATGCACAATATATCTACGTAAAGATTTTAAATTCTTTTGAAGCGTGTAATAAATAATGTAGTGCATTGGAAATTTACATAAAACATTGTTATCACCTATTCAAACATGGCAGTTTCTTCTACAGCCTGATGCCAACACTAAGTTGGTGATTGCAAATCTATCTTCTGCATCTATAAAACTCCCAATTTCAATCCTTGGAAAACAAGTATACCTTTGTGTGTAGTGGTACAGCAGAATACGCATAGTGTGTAGCTTTGGCCTTCTAGATTATAGAAGATTTGATCACTACAATTACAGAACAGAAAAAAAAAAGTTCATGACTTGGATAAGATAAAAATTAACTATTTAAAAATGATTTGAAAATTATTCTTAATAGTTCATTTTAACCTTTTCTGACACATATTTGGCAACTCTTGAAGTAATGAAACACTTGGACAGGCTACACTTAGATATTGCAAACTTCTCTGCAATGCATACTTTTAAGAGCAGGTTTAAACAATGTCCCCAAAGCATGGATATACTTGACTCTAACTGGCTTAAGCTTTATGCTCTCTTGAAGTCCTTTCTAGTCCTAGATCTCTTCCTTTCTGTGAACATCTGAAAATTTGGTTTTCAGTGTAAGAGCTGAAGACACATATGCAGGGGAGATGTAACATTTAAAGCTTTGGATGTGCAAAGCAACTGTATACTCTACCTGCTCCCACAATCAGTATCTTGGGCTCACAGCTACTGAGACAGTGCAGGAGAGATCTGGAGCGGACATTGAAGTTGAGGAAAGCCACCACACAGCCCAGCTTGGCGAGTCCAAACCACACATGGATGAAGTCGGGCTCGTTACCCATCAGCAAGGCCACTGTGTCACCCTTTTTCAGAGCACCGTGGTGAAGGAAGACCTGTGCTACCCTGTTACTCCGCCTGTCCACATCCCGGTAGGTATGCACCTTCCCTTCGTAGATGAGAAATGGCTTGTGGGGCTGCTCCTCAGCCAGCTTCACAAACTTGTCCAGGACGGTGACAATCTTCCCTCGCAGCCTGTAGATCTCCACTTTCAGCCCATACATCAGTACTTTCAGCAAGTATCTCAGGTCAGCCCAGAAGTAGGGGAAGAGGAGTTTCTGGATGAGGTGCAAGGAGGCAATCCCGGCGGCAACGCCCGGAACCCAGGAGGGCAGCATTGGGAATGGCGAAAGGCTGTCCCAGACATGCATGTCCCCACAACGGCTCGACGCACAGAGTCGGCAGGCAGGGAGCCGCCTGGCAGGGAGCCGCCTGGCAGGGAGCCTGACAGGAGACCCCAAAGGGGTCGAGGCTTTCCCCTGCCTCTCCTCCTAAAGAGAGGAGCGCCTGCAGCCCGCAGTAACACCCCCGCCGGGCAACAGCAGCGCGGGGGGACCCGGCCAGCCGCCGGCTGCCACAAGCCACCCGCCTCAGCCCCGGCTCGGCTGCTCTCTCCTCCGCCCGCCGCGACCAGCCCCGCACCTGCGGAACGGCACGCCCCGTTGGGAGAGGCGAGGGCTGGGCAGGGGAGAGAGCGGCCCCCTCCGGCCCTCCCGCCCCCAGATCGGGGCTGCCGGGGCCGCGCTGCGCTGCCGGCGAGGCGGGGGCGGCTGCTCCCTGAGCCGCTTGCATAAGTCGGGGAGCTGCTGCCTCTGCCGCCTCTCTCCACCCCCGGCGGCAGCAGCCCATGGGGACGCTGCCTGCGCAAGGCAGTGGCGGCCGAGCGAGGGCCGGGGCTGTGGGGAGGGTGGCGGGTGCCGTGAGCCGCCAGCCGCGCAGGTGGCGGCCGCGGGGCCGTTCCGCTGCAAGATGTCGGTCACCGCCGTCGGTCCCTCGGGCCCGGCTCCCTGCCGAGGAGTCCGGCGGGTTCACGAGGGTTGACAGCAGGGCGGAGCAGGCCTGCCCTGTCTCATGTCCTGACTGGGCTCTGGGAGCAGTTTTAGGCTGAGGAGACCAGCACAGCTAGTCATGGTCCAGAAAGAATGTGCATGACTTCCACCAAGTTCAGTCCACCTGGAGACACAGGGCTGGTTCAGGGTCAGCGTACCACAGAAAGGTACAATTCCTTGTGCCAAAGGAATGACATGGGCAAGAAGCTATGAGCACCTGGACATGATGTTGATACTGCTGCTGTTGAAGTCTGTCATCCCAAGCGTATCAACATGTTAATGGAGCCAGGCTTCCACAGCAGTTGCTTTTGGATTGAGACACATAACCATAGAATCATTAAGGCTGGAAGAGACCTCCAAGGTCATCTGGTCAACACATCCTCCTACCACCATTATCACCCACTAAACCATATCCCTAAGCACCATGTCCAGCCTTTCCTTAAACACCCCCAGGGATGATGACTCCACCACCATCCTGAGCAACCCATTCCAATGCCTAAAATGTGATGTTCATGTGTTTTATTGCAGCTGATCCTGTGGTCACACAAACCATGAAAAACTGAGGTTGTTTTCTGAATGACACATTTTCTGCACTTATGCTTGCTATAAACAATTTGAACACAACTGTAGTGCATCCTGACAACAATCCAGTAGTGCTTACTGTAGACTAAGTGAATGCATTTTTTTTTTTTTTTTACGGGGTATACCGGCACTTTTGAGTAATTCTGAATTTGCTGAAGTCATAAGACCAAAAGTATTGGTTCACAGTATGAACTCTTCTGCAGTATGAGTTCATTTCCCACACCACATCCAACTGTGATCACATCACAGGTCTGCCTGTTGCCAGTATCACACCAGAATAATCTGGCCTCTTGTCATTTTCCACGCCCCCAACAAATTTACCTCATGTACGAGGATACTGTCCTGGTTCTTGATTAGGGCTGCAGAGTATTACTGCAATATCTTCAAGAATGTACTTCACATCTGTCCAACTGGCACTTGATATTCAAATCTTGTTACTCCCCAAAATGGTATGCCTTACCTAAAAGCAGACAGTGTAGCCCTTTTTCCATTGTCTTCTTCAGATAACAAGCCAGCCAGCTATGTCACTTTTGAGTCTGTGAGGAATGTCTTCCTTCTCTTGACAAAGATCTTTCTATATGTCAGAGGACGCTGGAGTGTGCAGTGGAGCTGAACAAAGTAAGGCCATTATTTAACATAGTTCATTCTATACAATGACCTAACAAAAATGACTACACACTGACATAAAACAGTGATGTTCCAGAACTATGGAGCTTTTCCTGCAAAGTTTGCTTTGTCTAACTTCTGTGGGCTACTCAGATCAAAGAATTATAGAATCATTTAGGTTGGAAAAGACCTCTAAGACCTCTAAAGTCAAACCTTTAACCTAGCACTGCCAACTCTACCACTAAACCATGTCCCTAAGCAACACATCTACACATCTTTTGAACGCATCTGGGGATGGTAAATCAACTGCTTCCCTGAGTAGCTTCTTCCAATACTTCAGAACTCTTTCAGTGAAGAAATTTTTCCTAATATCCAACCTAAACCTCTTCTGGTGCAACTTGAGGCCATTTCCTCTTGTCCTATCACTTGTTGCTTGGGAGAAGAAACCCACCTCTCTATAGCCTCCTTTAAGGTAACTGTAGAGCACAATAAGGTTTCCCCTGAGCCTCCTTTTCTCTAGGCTAAATAAACCCAGTTCACACAGCTGCCCCTCATCAGACTCATTTTCTAGACCCCTCACCAGCTTTGTTGCCCTTCCCTGGACATGCTGCAGTGCCTTGATGTTCTTCTTGTAGTGAGGGACCCAAACTGAATGCAGTACTCAAGTTGTGGCCTCACCAGAACCAAGTACAGGGTGGCAATCTCTTCCCTAGTCCTGCTGGCCACACTATTTCTGATAGAAGCCAGGATGCTGTTGGCATCTTGGCTACCCGAGCACACTGCTGGCTCATGTTCAGCCAGCTGTTGGTAATACCCCCAGGACCCTTTCTGCTGGGCAATTTTCCATCCATTCTTCCTCCAGACTGCAGTGTTGCATGGAGCTGTTGTGCCCCAAGTGCAGGACCTGGCACTTAGCCTTGTAGAATCTCATCAGTTGGCCTTGGCTCATCGATCCATCCTATGCAGATCCCTCTGCAGAGCCCTGCTACCCTCAAGCAGATCAACAATCACACCTAATTTGGTGTTGTCTGCAAACTTACTGAGGGTGCCCTTGATCCCCTTTATCCAGATCATTGATAAAGGTTTTGAGGAGAACTGTAATCAATACTTAGTCCTGAGGACACAGCTTGTGACTGGCCTCCAAGTGGATTTAACTCCATCTACCACAACTCTTTGGCCCAGCTTCCCAGCCAGTTTTTTATCCAGTGAAGCATACACCCATCCAGGACATAAACAGCCAGTTTTTTTTCTGGAGAAATGCTGTAGGTAACAGTGTTGAAAGCTTTATTAATGTCTAGTAGACCACCTCCATAGCCTTTCCCTCATCCATTAAGCTGGTCACCTTGTCATAGAAGGAGATCAAGCAGAACCTGCCTTACATAAATACATGCTGACTGGGCCTTGTATGTGCCACTTGATGGCATGCAAGATGATCTGCTACATGACATTCCAAGGCCAGAATGAAAGGTATGTTTTTCCCCAGGTCCTCCTTACAGCCCTTCTTGTAGATGAGAATCATATTTACTAGATATCTCAGCTCACGTCAGCCAGGAACTTCTGTCAACTTTTTACCTTCTTCAGAGAAGACCCAATATCCAGCAAGAAAATTACCCATTATTCAGCTTCATGTTATATTTCATAAGTTGCAGTCTACTTTGCTATTGATGTTATATAGAACATCATGTTATACTGATGTTATATAGAACATCATGATGTTATATAGAACATACTACAGACACACCACTGGGCCCTGAATGACTTAGTACACTATAATTATTGTGCTCAACTTCCCTTCAACAGAAAACATTTTGATGCCCAACAGTTAGGTATGATCCAATAATGAAACAGAAAGATTTTAATTTAAGTCTGCTGGAACACAGGAAAAAAAATGTTTTTGAAAAATGTGATTAAATAAAACTAAAACATTTCCTAGTTACATCTCAAGGCAGTAAGAAAATATACACAAATTGCCACATGTAAAAAACATAATGTTTTAATGTCATCATTTTGACATGTTATATCTTATAACATCCAGGTAATACAATATAGTGCTGCTTCTAGATTTGCATTAACTCTGAACCTGGCTAATATAACTAAGGGGATTATCTTGTGCTGTTTCAATAGTATAAATGTCAAGAAAGTTAAATACTTCATTTTAAAAAATAAAATAATAAATTAATTATTTAAATTGTTTTAAATAAGGTCTTTTATGTATATGATTCTCCCACCCCCCAACAGCGTAACAATAGCATAAATTTGAACAGTCAGCTATGTATTTATATCTTTGATTAAAGTAATTTTAAAATTCTGACAGTTCTTGTGGAATAGAAGTTTCAAATTTTACAACAGAGAAAGCAGTAGAAGATTCTGGAAGAAAAGAGTGTGTATGACTTAAAAACAGCTATCTTTTCAACTTTTCAGAGAATGCTGAAACTTCAGAAAATATTGAGATGGAAGGAAACAGCCTTACAGTCTGAAGATTGTCTTTCACATTATCCCCCACTTAGTACCTGTTAAAGCTTTTTCTGTTTTAAATTACAGAAACATATAATATAGAAAATATGTATTTATAAATTAACATACCTTGAAAATCTAATTTCTCATTCTTCATATGTCACTGTTCAGCTGCATCCCTATTACAGTAAAATAGCTTTATTTAAATGAGTATGTCTATTAACTTCCACAACCTCTCTGTGAAAATTATTTCTAGCAAAATCTAAAATCTTAAATCTAATACAAAACCAGTAATAAGAAAATCTGGAATGGATGGCTGAGTCAGCAAGTCATAGGACTGAAACAGCCACACCAAACTAACTCTCTGAAGGCTGTGGATGTGGTCTACCTTGATATCAGTAAGGCTTTTGACACCGTTCCCCGCAACATTCACCTCAAGAAACTGGCTGCTCATGGCTTGGACTGGCGTACACTTTGTTGGATTAGAAACTGGCTGAGTAGCCGGGCCCAAAGAGTTGTGGTGAATGGAGTTAAATCCAGTTGGAGGCCAGTCACTAGTGGAGTCCCCCAGGGCTCAGTACTGGGGCCAGTTCTCTTTAATATCTTTATCAATGATCTGGATGAGGGGATCGAGTGCACCCTCAGTAAGTTTGCAGACGACAGCAAGTCAGGTGCGTGTGTCGATCTGCTCGGGGGTAGGAAGGCTCTGCAGGAGGACCTGGATAGGCTGGACCGATGGGCTGAGGCCAACTGTATGGAGTTGGGGCACAACAACCCCAAGCAGAGCTACAGGCTGGGAGATGTGTGGTTGGAAAGCTGCCTGGCAGAGAAGGACCTGGAAGTTTGGGTTGATAGTTGGCTGAATATGAGCCAGCAGTGTGCTCAGGTGGCCAAGAAGGCCAACAGCATCCTGGCTTGTGTAAGAACCAGTGTGGCCAGCAGGGCTAGGGAAGTGATTGTCCCCCTGTACTCAGCTCTGGTGAGGCTGCACCTCAAGTACTGTGTTCAGTTTTGTGCCCCTCACTACAAGAAGGACATGGAGGTGCTTGAGCGAGTCCAGAGAAGGGCAGTGAAGCTGGTGAAGGGTCTGGAGAACAAGTATTACAAGGAGCGGCTGAGGGAGCTGGGACTGTTCAGGCTGGAGAAGAGGAGGCTCAGGGGCGACCTTTTCGCACTCTACAGGTACCTTAAAGGAGGCTGTAGTGAGATGGGGGTTGGTCTATTCTCCCACGTGCCTGGTGACAGGACGAGGGGGAATGGGCTAAAGTTGTGTCAGGGGAGGTTTTGGTTGGATATTAGGAAGAACTTCTTTACTGAAAGGGTTGTTAGGCATTGGAATGGGCTGCCCAGGGGAGTGGTTGAGTCACCATCCCTGGAAGTCTTTAAAAGATGTTTAAATGTAGAGCTTAGTGATATGGTTTAGTGGAGGACTTGTTAGTGTTAGGTCAGAGGTTGGACTAGATCTTGGAGGTCTCTTCCAACCTAGACGATTCTGTGATCCTGTGATTCTGTGATTCTTGACAAATAATGTCATGTGAGCAACTCGGGATGAGTGGTATAATCAGTCTAGAGGTAGTGCAGGAGGTCAAGACAAAGGTTGTTGTGGTGACAGGGACAGGACATTACGGAAGGTTTTAATCACTGCAAAGCATTTAGTATTCAAATCAAGTCCATTAGGACTCAAATCCCAGAAATAATAAGTCATTGTTGTAATATTTTAGAAGGTTCCTTATATTGTATTTCTGTGAGAACATCAATTTAAAATACTTACATTGCATGAAGTTTTTTGTCTCGAGTCATGCATTATAGGACCTCAACACTACAGACTTCTGTTAACCTTTCAAGGATATAGTGAAATATCATCTCTGATAGGTGTAGTATATTAATAGAAAGCCTTACTGTTAATGTACTATAGCATAAAAAATAGTGCACTTTATTGCATTCTGCTCATTTGTATTGAGTAAGTTCCATGGGTAAATTTTTTGCCAGAATTTATTAAATTGTGTTTCTACTAGTATTACTTCCGTATATTAAGCCAATTTTTTAGTGTTCCAGTAAAATATAGCTATAGCCTTCTATAGAAGCAAATTGAAATATCAAGATTTTCTAAATCCTAAAACAATTTTCTTGTCTGCTGGCTTTGCTAGTCAAGTACAGGAAATGGCAGCAGACCTGTCAAAGGGTCACTTACCTAGCTTGAGGATAGCTAATAATTTGTAGAAAAAAAATCAAAAGCACATCTTAAATAAAAGGCAGATGAAGATTTGAATACGAATATAAATCCTTTAGGAAGAATATGGTGGTGAATATGGACAGTCAGGTGTGAGATATGCAAGAAAGGTTAAAAAATATTGGGGGAAAAGCCAGAAAAGAAGTGAACTGAGAAGTGAAAGAGCTCATCTCAGTATAAAGTGCCATCTGTTTTAAATCTGAAGTTACGAATGATTTGAAAGTACCTGATTAACCTATGGGCATTCTATTCCTTCATTTTTGGCTGCCCTTATAATTGGTGTTCTAGACTACTAATGCAAAACGTAGCATCCCAATATATTTTTTAAAGAGTTGTGGAATAATAAAAACATACTTTTATATAACCTTATCTGTGTTGGAATGGGATAACATAGAAGTCTATCAGAAAATCTTCTAGTGATCACCAGGGAAATTTTCTGGCATGTTGACCTGTCTCAAAACACCAAGGAGCACATCTGAGTTATGAAGGTCTTGAGCAAAATTGCAGCAATGTGGATTGACAAACTAAGAAGTTTTCTCTGAACCAGATGCCTAGTATTTGCATTCTGTTTGCTTTTGTTTTGTATTTGTTAGGAAGACTAAAGTTTATTTTATATGTGTGTATATATATATATTTCTAATCAGGGTGCTTTGAATACCTACCAGTTGGAAGTATTAAGTCTTTTTCTTATCCTGTTAAATTTCTAGGTGAAAGTGTTGTCAGATTCATCCTTCAAAGGATTAGAACAGGGTGTTTGCTTTCTGTGCCTTCGGGCATGTCTAAGATAGTTTTCAACTTGCCTCTGTTTTCTGAGCTTTAATGTTTCAATCAGAATGTTAAATAATATGCCAGAGAACATCTGTCACTTATTTGTGCTTTCATAATTTTTTACTTTATTGATTGCACTAGAAATGTTCCATGGTGTTTGTCAGTACTGCTTCTTGCTAACAGTGCTTTCCTGTAATTGTACTGCCATTTCTGGACGTATCCATACATTTTTAAGAAAGTGTCTTATATATGTGACACCATTTTCAGAAACACTTTGTCATCTGGTGTAACTGGAGTATGCACTAAAATATTGACTTATGTAAATTCAATAGAAAGAAATATGCGCTTCTTTTTTTTTTTTTTTTTCCCAGTTTTCTCTTCACAGCCTCTCTTTTTTTGTCATATGGAAATGAAGAGGGGAAACATCTCCCTTGAAAGCTGGAAAACCAACTTACAGTGGGTGAGGGGAGAAAAGAATTTCAGGTACTTAAAGTTACAGGTACTTGCACTTCTCCACACGTTTGGGCCATTTCTTCTGAATCCTTAAACCACAATCATTTTGTGGTGTAGTAGACTCACTCCTCAAGCATCTTCTACCTAGATCCTGGTAAACATAATTTTGAGGCAAATTGTTCTTGTACTAAGTCTTCTGTATTGAGCTTGTGTTTTTTTCTTTACAGCTAATAGGAGTTTCTGGCACACCCAAATTTCAAGCTTGCTTGAAGCAATGTTTGACATGCTCTTTGTGCTCCCCCTTTTCCCCTGGTGTTCACCTTTACCCCTTCACAAGGCAGCCTACTTTGAGAGATGACTGAAGATTCCTACTTAATATTACTGTAGTTGCCTTTCATACATTCAAGCAGTAACAGCAAGGTTACTTAACAGGAGGTTATAAGACAGGTCCAGAGAACATCCACAATACAGTCAGCAGTACCCTTCCTTACTCTGCAGGGCAGTCTTGCAGCACCTGAACACACCAAGGTCTAAAGTGCTTCAACATAAGGCCTGGTAGAAGTCCCATACAAGGAATGGGGATGAATGAGTTCCAGGGTCCATCCAGCCTGTCCAGACAGGAAAAAAATCAGAAGTAGAAACAAAGATAAAGCAAGATTCATCCACAGGACCAAACAACATAGCTCAGATGGGAGTGGCTGCCCAGGCTAGAGCTTAAATGGAGCTCTTGTGCTCTGTGAGTGGATAGGGCAGATCCCAGGTGACATCGGTCAGGGTCATTAAAGCTAGTTAGTGACACAATTGCCCATCATGACATTCTAAGAAGCTGTGAGGTACACTGATTCCAGCTGGAGCCACATGTATTTAACAGTTTTCTGAAAAGTGTTCCTAGAAAAACAAATCCTTTATGTTAATTCAGGTAGGAGTCCTGACCGTGCCTAGGGTGTGGAACTAGATGATCTTTAAGGTTCCTTCCAACCCAAACTATTCTATGATTTTTTGATTCTATGATTTTATGATTCCAGGTAATTTCTCATAAGAAATATAGATTAGATCTGTCATATAAAACCACCTTGATTGGTGCATCTTGTGAAGTTAATGAGAAAGAGAAAAGGTGACTTAATCAGATATATTAAAGTCTTTGTATTTATTTGATATAATCACTACTACATACACATAAAATATTTTTGTATGCTTATGTCTCTGTTTGTGGTGTTTTTAAGTTGTAAGGTATGAACATTTCAGACAAATTGGTGATTTTCTCAGTTTTTAACTCATTGGGGTGTGTCTGTGTTATTAAATGGTTATCTCAAGAATAGGGAGGTAAATATGTAGGTATGTCCAAATGCTAACTTAGCAATAAAAGCAAAAAAGAAAGTGGTAACAATGAGGCAAGTATAGACACTTAGGAAGGAAAAAAAAAAAAAAAAAAAAAGACATTATGAAAGCAAATAACTATGCTTTTGTTTCTGGAAGTGTTTTTCTTGCCAAAAAAAACTTCAGCTGGATGTAGTTTAAGTTTTTATATCTATATTAATGATATTGTTGCAAAATGTAACTTTCATGCCAGGGTGTTGAAAAAGAAATTTTCAAGGATATGTCTGTGCAGTGTACAATTATTTTAAAGGACCTACTGTAATGAACATTAGTAAACTGTGTTGTACACTAGTACCGTAACCACTTAATAAATGACTTGATTTTGCAACGTTACTAATCACAATTTCATAATGCTGTCTTTGTGGTGCTAAAAATCCCCTTACAGCATGTTAACAGCCAAACAATTTCTAATACAAGCTGAAATAATTCCTCTTAGCATTTTCTTAGCTAGCATACTGTCCACTAAGGTGCCACTTTGTTGACAACACTGAACATTTCTTATAACATGAGTTAGTCCACACCACTTATGACTGAAAGCAAAAGGAATTCAGGAAGATCTCTGCAGCTCGGATGACTCTGCATAGATGGACAAAGATGAGCATCCAACAGATGGTCTGACTGGAGTCTTTGTGGGTAGTATGTCTTCCTACATTTCAGTCTGTTTGTAAACCATGATACCAGAGTGGGGAAATGAGCTTAAGCATTGCTTTTGTAATTGCTACAGAATGCCAAGGCAGGAAATTTCATGCCTTATTAGCTTGTGGAATAAACTAATCCTAGCTGGAGGAATAAAATCACAGCTTGTAGAAGAGTTTCATGCTTGTAGTAGTAGTGTCACAGTGACTATAGCAGCCTGCCTAGACAGAGCTCTGTATCAGTCATGGCAAATGGCAATACATCTATAAGTCTCTTTCTCTCTCTTTCTCTCTCTCCAGGCAAGGAGGGCATGTAGTAGTAATCTGCCTCAATAACTCAACAACAAGAAAGATACACAGGCTAACGACATGCCACACTTCTTTTATTGTCTGCTTCCTGTCCTTTGTTCTTCAGCACTACATTTCCTCCCAAAGTCTGGGCATGTGCTCTTTGCATCTTTGCATTGTCAGAGTGTAGTGATGGTAAGGAGACAAGAAACATGCCATAATTATGTTCCATGAAGCCTGATAGCTATTCAAACTTTCAGTACTGATTATTTATTTTTTGACTTCCCTATAAATCTTGAAAACATTTTGGTATGTTTTACAGTTATAGTTCAGAAATATAGCCTTTATTTGTTTCAGTTTCTGTGATGGATCCTAGAGCCACAAAAGGCATTTTTCTGAAGGGCTTTAGAGCCTTGTTATTCATTTGGGGCAGTAGCTTGAAAAGTGATAATAGAGCATCCAGATTTTTAGCATCTGGAAGCTGTTAAAAATCTTTATATGAATTACTGTTGAGTGTATTCAGGATATGGTCACTCCATATTTATTTGTGTTTTTAAGTAACGAAAATACTTAATTTGCATGGTGTACAAATGCTGTATTCAGAAATTTGTACTTATTAGTGAAGTAATTTGAGAAAAGCTATATCACTACATGAAGGGTTACTCAGCCTGGGTTCGTAGGATCCTCTAATATACAAGGACATGGAGGATTCTGTTTTCTGAAAATTTCCATCCATTACAGATTGCCACCAATCACCACTAGCAAATATACTGTGATTAATAAGGCAAACTTATAGATAATAACCTATTACAGACCTTACCAGGAAGCAAATAGATGCACTAGATATTTAAAGTATAGTACTAATTAGTAGCAACAGTAATTAAAGGTAGTAGAAAGAAAACTAAAGGCAGTAAGAATCAGTCATATCTAGCAAATATAGATCAGCATTGTAGTTTCAAAAAACATCAATAATACTATGGAAGTAAGTATCATTGTTATAGATTACAGACATAATTATGCTATAATTGCAAATACACTTATGACAGGTTATACTTATCAAGACTGTACTTATGACAGATTTATGGAGTCATATATCCATAAAATCACTGGAATTAAATGCATCAAACTGATCCCAGATCATAGTCATACTGGCCTCAGAGGATGTAATTAAGAAAACTGACCTCAGAAGAGACTGACTCCCAAGAAGTGGGCCTAGAGAGGAAACAAAAGTAGTGAACAGAGTCTAAATTCAAAGATGATCTGTATCACAAGGTTTGGAGTGTTGCAGCATTTTGGAGTTGCCAACCTGATGTGCCAGCAAAGCTTCAACCCATTAAAAAGTAATAGAAAGAGAAGCATATGCAGCACAGAAAGTTTCTCAGAGGGAAAGGCTCCATTTCAGGTAGAAATCTGGCCTTGTTTATCTTATAAAGATATAAAAGGCCATAGAACACCATTACTTCAAGTTACCAACAGATAATGTTGATTTCTATCTTCTTCATGAGACAGCCAATAGGTGGTGATTTTTCTTATTTCTCAGAAATATATATGTATATATATTCACAATATATTGTGTTCTTTCCACTTGAACTGTCAGTCATCAATTCATACTTTCCCAGGCAGTTCCCCCTTTTGTTCAGGCAGTAAGTTTTTTCTCAGTTTCTTGTTTTGCCCTGATCAATGGTATATTCAGGATGTCTCCAGTTCTCAAGTGTCCAGATGTACTCAGGGATGCCACAGGTTCCCATGCTGACTTGTCAGGCAAAGTTCTCAGGTTGGCAGCCATTTTCACCCGCCCACATTTAGCAGCCATTTTTTGGTAGTATTTTCGCATTACTGTAAGGTTACCTCTGTAACTGCTCCCATCAGGCTGCCATAGTACTAATGTTGATTTTTATACTAATTAATTTCAAGAATCATCTCATTGATGTTTTAAGAACAGTTCAGAAAAAATTATATGAGAAGTCCTGCTAAATGGAATATAGGTAAAGGAATAACCATTTAATAGACTTATCTGTTAAGATAGCCTATAGGCTATCTCTATTAAGGATTCCTCAATCAAGAGTTCTGTTACTTTTAAACTGTGTTTCAACGCAGTGATTTTTTTTAAGTGTTTTCAGTAGAAACTGCTAATTGTTGCCATCAGTGTAGAAAAGCCATTTGGCAGGGCTAGCAGGAAATAGATAATATTAATTCCTTTTGCTGCATTTTTTCATTCCTTTTCCCAACACAGAGATCCCAAGTGTGCATTTACTGTCTCTAACCTTCAGAAGCAGAATATCCCACATAACTTCATCCCATCCAGCTGTCTCGCAAACCCCACCATGAGGCTGTACATGTATGTCTGTCTCAGAATGTCCTTAATATCTTTGCCTTTTTGCCCTAGCTGTTCTTCGTGTATGGGGAAGAAAAAAAAAAAACCAAACAAACAAACAAAAAAAAAACGTCTTCAAGACATACTACAGAATATATATATATATATATTTAACATTTGAAATGGTATTAATAGTATTTGTGCTTAGATTATATAAGCCTGTTAATATTTAGTGTTTTCTTGTAAATGCCATATATTTCTCACCTGGGGGGTAAGAAGACCAGCACTCCTTATTTATTGATATTGATGTTTTTCCTCATTATTATTTGCTTA
>CM021729.1:41516489-41544787 GCA_011074415.1 Stictonetta naevosa
ATATATATATTGAGGTAAGTCAATCATACCTCTGACTTTGGTTTCCTTTTCTTTATGTCCTGAAATGAATGTACAGAGAGTTTTGGATAAGGATTCTCTATATAGTAATTCATATAAAATATATATGAATTATTAACATTTATGTGGTAGTGTAGATGCTATTTAACAGAAAAAAAATAATAATAAATTTTAACATAGAGAGTGAGAATAGGTGAAAAATTTATATAATCTACTTTGTACAGGTTTTTGTTGTTGTTTGTTTTTTTCAGTGCAGAGATTCTTGGACTGCTAATTCTTGTAATTCCATTTATTACTTAAAGTTCAGTTGTGGATCTAACACACTATGTATCCTAGAGCGAGGAGCAGCCTAATTGGGAGTTCATTTTATAACATAGTTGAATTCTGTATTTAGTCTTTGAAAAGATTTAAGATATTTCTTCAAGAGCTGCAACTGTCACCATATGCTCTAAGATGCAGGCAGTATAAAATACAGTAGCTGCATCTGCTACTGAATGTGCTCATAACTTCACAGTGTATTATCATAACAATCAAGACAAAAACTGAAATTAATTTATGTTTTCTAGAAGATATTCTTAAGTTGCAACAAGTATTGCCCTCAGAAAGTCACTGTTTTGGGGATATTTATTATTCTTATATGAAGGATAAATGTGTATATCACTGTAGTAGTGTAGTAAAGAGTAATAGGAGACATTGTAATTTGATTTCTGTTATTAAAAAGGCTCTGACTTTCTTTAAAACACTCATCTCTCTAAATTCCAGGTAGTTTAAAGAGTACTGTCTCTGTAATTGCTAGGCTGTTATTTATGGGAAACAATGCCAACATTGTTTAACTTAGATACTTTCCTCCAAGGTTTCCAAAATATCTTTGATGAGTTTTACTGAATTGATACAATTCAAACAAAAAAACAGTGTGTTGAAACAAGCACTAAAGTAAGCATTTCCATTTGTAAGCTCACTATAGTATTTAGGGTATTGCCACATTTTTTAAAAAAAAAAAATCTTGAGAATTGTGTTATCTAAGCCTAGATTACAAGAATTCCTGAAGAGTTTAAAACTCACATTTAGTTCTTTTTCTCAGTCTTTCCTTCTTGACACCAAACTGAGGTCTCTCAGAAGTTTTATTTTCCTGTAGGACCTCTGAAAATAGCATAAATATGATTCTTGAATAGAAGTCATTGTAAAATAAACCAATATCAAACAGTTTATTTTGAAATATTTTTATTTGTGCCCATTTGGGATTAGCCTATCTGTCTTGTAGGTAAGGGTCCCTCATCTTAGAAATTTTTTTTCACTCTTTTTTCCAGTTTCAGTATGTTTAGGTACCAGACTCTGGTCTTCATGTTGATTTATTGCATGAGGTCTCATCAGCAGCTCAGGATTTATTGGAATGAAATTTGCTCACCCCTATTCCTCTCTGCTCTGTGTGAGTTTTTGAAGGATTTTTGCATATTTATAGCAGTCCTGGCTTCCCTTCTGCACTGGCTTTCAAAGTTTAAGCATGATGCATATGGTGAAATGTGCTTTGTGTATTTTCAAAACAGCAGTTATAAATTTTAATGAACAAAGGTGTGAAGAAACCCTTTAGTTTTCCCTTTTATATATATATATATATATTTTCTGCTAATGAGATTTATGTTTTAATTTGAGATTGTAAAATGGTGTGCATTTGTGTTGTTGTTCACTTAAGGCAGGGCCTTCTCTTCTATTTCCCAAGTTACCGAATTCTCTTGTTTGCTCACTTGCTTATTTCTGTAAGTGTTCTTTTAATTACAACTTTTAATTAAAAATGTTGGAATATGCCAAACTTTTTTGTCATGTAACAAAATTATACTTAATCTAGCTCTGTGGAAGAAAACAGGTGAACAAGGGCTTTTAAGCCTAACAGAATATTAACAATGCCAGATAAAATTAGCAATGCCACATAAAAACATTGTGATATTTTAAAATCAGCATGTGAAACATCAGTTAGAAAGCCATGCAACACTTAGATGCCCTGGACATTTAATGAGGATCGACTGATTTCTGGCAGTATGTTTACCAGCTCACATGTGGCTTGGAGCTCCTGCAATGCCTAGTATCTGCACAGAGTGAAAGCTTCCCATGTTTCTGGACCTACTGTGCTTCCAGTTTCCTGTGCTTCCTAGCTGACAGTCTGTGGTCTCCTGGGTTTTCAGACTGCATGACAGTGGCTCCATAGAAATCCAAAGAGATTGCAAGGTTTTGTGGCTAGATATAGAGAACAGTCTAGTTTTAGTTCTTCCAAAAGAGGGGAGAGGTGGGGGGAGATGGGTGGTGAGTTTTGTGGGTTTTGGTTGGTTGGTTTGGTTTTGTTTTTTAATGTCTTCCCTCCTTTAATATGTATTGTCTCCTCAAGTCAGTCTCCCAGGGAATGTTTTGTATCTTTGACCTCCTTTTCAGTTTGCAGTTTATTTGGAGGACTTTTTGGAAATACAGGTAGGGATGATTCTTGCACAAGTTAAATCATGTACAGGAACAGCAGAATGCCGAGTTTGTACTGTTGCACATTAGCCTAAATGCAAGAGTTCTCTGGAGCCTGCAGAACTGTTACGTGTGTGACACCAGTATGGGCAGAAGCCTCCATGGTATAAGTATACTCATTTTTCTCCGTGAAACAGACTTCAAATTATGGTTATCACTGAAGATTTATAATGGAAAAAAAAAATAAAAAAAATCCATGACAATAGTAAACTCTGAATCTCAAAAGTCTAAATGTCATAAGTTTCTTGATAAAAATAAGAGCCAAGTCTTTGCTAAATATTCCACTTACATAAAAATGATAGATATATCTTTCTAACATTTTTAGTGATACAGAAACTTAACACAAGGTTCAGGTTTACTCACTTGTAGTGTGAATGTACACTGCTGTGCAAATATAGCTTTAGCATATATATTCATATATAAACATATTTTCTTCAGAACTTCTTTCTAGAAGTGATTTTTCTCTTGCACCATGACAAAAACATATATCATCGAATTTCTTCAGATCTTAAAATAAAGGCAGCTTTATTTGCAAATAGAAGATCTGATATCCTTGCAGCTAAAAGTATTACATGCTTTGAGTAAAGACAGCAGTACTCTATTTAATGTTGAAATCCTTAATATATTAAGTTATTTTATGTCTTTTATGGGGTTTTACCTACTACTAGAAACCTTTTGGTCAGCATATGAAATGTTCAGTACTTCAAATTCTTTAAGTGTCTTATTCTGTAGGTTATTGTTTCACACACAGCTGTGATATTGGTTAATTAGCTATGTATTTAAAATATTTTCTATATTAAAATTTTTTACCATATTATTTTAAATTAATCTTTATAATGGTGGCTTGTCTGTTTAAACGCTGATTTTCAACCGTTTGTCATTAAGCTATTTGTTTAACATTGTTGTATAGACCTTGGAATTCTTTAATGAAAGTAAGTTTTCAATGCAATGAAATTTTCGAAATTGAATGCATATCTTCATCTAAAGCAAAAGCAATGTCATCCATATGGGAATTTGAAATAACAAATAGAGATGTTACTGATATTGTTTTGAACTTTTGAACTGTATTTTTTTTGCTGGTATGAGAAAGAATAATAATAATAATAACAATAATAATAATAATAATAATAAACAGATGCTGTTAAAATCTGATATGATCATGGAAAGTACCTAAGGAAAAACAAAACAAAATAAACAAAAAAAAAAATCATGAAAGAAATCTTAACAGTGGAGCTTAACAGAGGTGACTAAAGGCTTTGAACTGTGAAGCAGATGAAAGTGTATGGAAAAGCATGTGACTTTGCCATCTGTTTCTATTCTTACCAGAATAACCTCACAGAATCTGAATTTTGGCAGGTCACCTAGACTTTGTGATGCATACAAAGCCAAATTACTTTTAGTCTTGTGGCAAAACTCCTGCTGTTTTTGAATAAAAATTACAAAGCATACGGCAGGAAGGGGCCCTCAGATGTAATCTACCACATCTTCACAGAAAGTCATCTATAGATAGAGTATTCCTGATATATATCTCACCAACAGAAATTACTTACCAGAGCAATACATGTGACGAATCCTTGTTGTATGAAGACATGCAGTCTTCTGAGAATGTCCATAATGACTAGATAGCTCACAGTTGAAGTCATATTATGATGTTTTCAAGTAAGTCCTTAATGAATGACTAGAAGTGTCTTGACCAGAAGCTTAGGGCTTATCTGATATGTATTTATTTATTTATTTATTTATTTATTTATTTGTTTGTTTGTTTGTTTGTTTGTTTGTTTATAAGCTTCCAATAACAAGTATTTCAGCCTACTAATTTCTATTTTTGTGTGAAAGCGCTGGCTGTCTCATTCTCTTCTCTCACCTTGAAAGCAGCATTTGGTTTACTGTTCAGACATTGAGAGCTCTTCACAGATCTTCTCTATGCTTCTGCTCTGTTGCCTCTAAAATTCTGCTCTTATAATTTGATAGGACAAAAGGAAAATGAAGAGAAACCCCTGTGAAAAGTCCTTTCAAAGAGGTCTTTTTCTTCACTGGTCTGTGGACATCTAATTTATGTACAACCAAAGCACCCAGATTTGAAAGTTTTATCATTAGTAGGAAGAGAGAGTTATTTTCAAAGGCAGCTTGTATGGTTCATTGAGTGATATGTCTACAGTTAGGGGTTGCAAAAATTGCCGTTTAGCATTCTCAGTGAGGAATGAATGGATTTAAATGTAGCTCAGATCCTCTCTCTGTGCTCTGAGCTGTTCTGGAAGCAAGGTAATCTTGTTACTCTTGTGGGAAGAATAAGCTTTCATGCAGGTCAAAATAGCTTTACCATTGTGCTCTGTATGCAAAGTGACCTCAGTGGTTTCGTAGTTGCAGCCTACTTTTCATGGCCTGCTTGGAGAATCCACAACTTTTGTCAGCTTATACCTACTTTGGAAGAAATGGTCTTAGATTTGATCACTCAAAACAATACACACTACTCTATAGAGTAGGGTGTTTAAATACTTTCCTTTTTTCATATTTACAATTTATTCATCCTTGCATTTAGTTCTTTACACATTTTTCATCTTACTGCTTCTCCAGTTTATAAAGACTATTTTATATTTAATGTGCATATACAAAATTGTGGTAGCTCCACCACTTATGTGGACTGATTAGTGAGTAATGTTGAGCTGTACTGGAAACGAAAGAGAAGTAATTTCTTTTCTGGGGCTTTTAGAAAACACTCAGGATACACACTTTTAGATGGAGTGTGCTGCCTGTAAATAAGGACACCATATATGAAAGTGACTAAGCTGCTGACTTTTAACTGTGTAGCAGGGATACAATTGTTATCTCGTGTATTCCACCGGTTCTTTTAACACATTCTGAAGAATGAATGTCGGGATGAAGTTGAATGTAGAGGATAAAAGACTGAGGAACAAAGGCATTATTTCTAATAATGGGCAGATAATGTTCTGTAATGCATCTTTATAATACAAATAAAGTTGGATATACAACCAGAGTTTTGTCTGAACTTTTGGGAGCTCTCTAATAACATTAGCTCATTATTAGAAAACACTTATGTTTAAGTAATATTAAAAAGAAGAGTGTCCAGAGCTACACTAGGAAGAGTGTGCCAGCAGGTTGAAGGAGGTGATCCTTCCCCTCTCATTAGCACTGGTGAGGCCACTGTGGCCTATGCTGTCAAGTTTTGGTCTCCCAGATAGAAGAGACATGGACATACTGGAGAGAGTCCAACAATGGGACACTAAGGTGATGGAGCATCTCTTCTATGAAGAAAGGCTAAGAGAGCTGGGTAGTGATTAGCCTAGACTGGGGAATTTTATCAAGGTGTACAAGTACCTGAGTGACATGTGCAAAGAGGACAGAGCCAGGCTCTTTTCCGTGGTACTCCATGACAAGACAGGAAGCAATGGGCACAAATTGAAATACAAGTGGTTCCCCCTTAGCATCAGAAAACATGTTTGTACTGGGAGATTGACAGCCCTGGCACAGGTTTCCCAGAGCATTGTGGAGACTCCGTTCTTGGAGATATTCAAAAGCCATCTGGATATATTCCTGGGCTAATTGCTCTAGCTGGTCCTGATTGAGGGGGATATCGGACAAGATGACCACTTTTGACCTCAACCATTCTGTGATTCTGTCATTAAAAATCAGACTATTATTTGTAAAGTTCTGTGTGTTGAAACTTACTGGAGAGGAATGCAAGTATCAGTAACATTCAGAAATGCTACCATCTTGTGGGGCTTTAAATGATCAAATACAGTGGTAGCACTCTTAAAAATAACTCCTTATGCACATAATCATATGTAGTGTCTATATGCCTGCAAAGACAACCTTTCAAAGCAGTAATATGATTCCTTAGTACTATTCTAATAATTCTTTTCAGCAGATTATGTTGTTTTGGTTTTGAAATGAAATATTTTTCAATTGCTTTCAAACAAATTATTATAAAAGATTATAAATGATCTATGCCTTACTGGCATATCAAATAGATATGTACGCCATGCTGACAGGTTCTGTGACTTTCAGGAAGATCCTCAAAGCAGAAGAAAAATATTATTTGCTTACAATTGATGTGTTTCTTTAAATATGACATGATTATATGAATATAGATTCTTTGTCATAGCTTCAGTCTTTTATAATGCTTGGTAAAGACTTTGTTCCCATCAATTTTATAATTACATTAAAATGCCTTGATGTCACATAATGTCCTTCCTAATTTTCACTGCCTCGGGCATTAAGCATTATGCCTCTGTTTACATTACAATTTTCAGTTACTGGAAAGATTTTCTTTATTTCTTTGAAGAAGTTTCTTTGGTCTTTCACAACTCTTTGAGTGAAGAAATTTTTCCTAATATCCAACCTAAACCTCTTCTGGTGCAACTTGAGGCCATTTCCTCTTGTCCTATCACTTGTTGCTTGGGAGAAGAAACCCACCTCTCTATAGCCTCCTTTAAGGTAACTGTAGAGCACAATAAGGTTTCCCCTGAGCCTCCTTTTCTCTAGGCTAAATAAACCCAGTTCACACAGCTGCCCCTCATCAGACTCATTTTCTAGACCCCTCACCAGCTTTGTTGCCCTTTGGACACGCTGCAGCACCTTGATGTTTTTCTTGTAGTGAGGGACCCAAACTGAATGCAGTACTCAAGTTGTGGCCTCACCAGAACCAAGTACAGGGTGGCAATCTCTTCCCTAGCCACACTATTTCTGATAGAAGCCAGGATGCTGTTGGCATCTTGGCTACCCGAGCACACTGCTGGCTTATGTTCAGCCAGCTGTTGGTAATACCCCCAGGTCCCTTTCTGCTGGGCAATTTTCCATCCACTGTTCCTTCAGACTGCAGTGTTGCATGGAGTTGTTTTGCCCTGAGTACAGGACCTGACACTTGGCCTTGCTGAACCTCAAGATGCAGTATTTATTGTTCTGATACAGTATTTGCCATTTGTTATATCTACAAAACTGTGTCATATTAGAAGCTTTTTTCTAGTTTCCTAAACACAAAATAATGCCTACTTTCTAATAATGACTGTCACTTGTAAATCTTGAAGTATTTTTCTTGACATGAGTAAATACACAATAGCAAGAAAATATGAATACTTTAACAAATTTTATTGTTCTTTTAATATCAGGCTGCAATTAAACTATAGGACTTCAAGTGTCTTTCCGTGAAACAATTTTTTGTTATATTGTATGAATTCTTCCAGTTATGATTTATGTTTACAGCTAGTTCTATTAGTTAAATGTTTTGTGGTCAGCATAGGTGCAAGTGTATAAGCTACTGAATTGTGCAACTAGGGACAGAATTGTTGTCTGTGTTCTTCATTATCTTAATTTTTTTGAAGAGTGAATATTGGAAAGGAATTGAATATAGAAACAAAAACACTGAGGAAGAAAGGAACAAATAACAGACAGATGAAGAGTGGTTTGTAATACATCTCTGTTAGAAAAATAAAGCTAAATAGCTGACCAAATTTTGTCTGAATTTTGTGAAATTCTTTAAATACTGCTAACCTAAAATTGAGTGCATTGCTACGAACAATTAATAATGATAGTGATGATATTGCTTAAATATGATAAAGCTTAAATACCATAAAGCTTAAAAGTATATATGTTGAAGGGGTACAAGTGTGTGCATTGGGAAAAAAAAAAAAAAAGCTTAGATCATATGAAAATTAGAAATGTTTTGATGTTTTGTTTTCACTAACCTATTCAGTGCTGTGTGAATACCATGCCATAATATGAAACCTTTTTACATTTTGGGAAAAAGGTGTCAAGTTATGAGCTCTAGATGAGCCCTATTTTGTGTGTTAGAAGACCAATGGGGGAAGTAGTTGGAGGAATCAATATATTCAAGAGGCTTTAGTAACTAACCCCTTCCTTTCCGACACTAGGATGCCCATAAATGGAGAGCCATATGAAGTTTATTGCCTCCCAACTTAGACATTACCTTAGTCCCACACTGTGCTATGGACTATTCTTCCTAGTCCACAAACAGCCCGTTCTTAAGAATAAGAACTTGGATATTTTTTTTCATGGAGCTTGGCTTACCTCACTCCAAGCCCAGAAACCTTGTCTCATGGGAAATGTAAGTGTGCCATTGGTATATGTTGTATATTGATGAGAGTATATTGTCCCATTCTGTATACTTTTTTTATTTACCAGACCTTGGGTAGGCCATTTCCACTGAATGTAATAGGTCTTGTCACACATGGACTCTTTTTCATAATTTGGAGTTGCTGAAGCACAATGAGGTCTTAAAAGATACATCACCCCATGCTTTGTCCACCAAAAAAAAAAAAAAAAACAGGGAGCATCATAAGCCTTTATGATCACATCAAAGTTTGTTTGTTTGTTAGTCAAACTGCTTCTTATATTAGATAATGAACATTTGTGGGGTACAACTGGCTTCTGTTTGTTCAATAGACAAATAGTGTTTTGGTCAGTTACCACATTTCAATACATTATGGCAGTAGTAGTGGTGGCAATAGCACATATTGAAAACCAAGAAAAAAATCTCATTTTGTGTCTGAGAAAAGCTATCTGTGCAAGTCAGTGAAATGGGCTACAAATGGGAGAATAAGTAGCTTAATATTATAGCTGTTTTATTTATCTGATCAGGTGAATTTAGGAAAATTTACAGGGAGGTTTTCCCTCACCAAAGTACAAACTTGCTTTTTAAATACAGTACACTATATATAGTCCAGGAAAGTACTTCCATAGATATACTAATATTGTATTCTATGATCTGTTTCTGTCTGGGAATCTATAGAGCACCTTTTAACTTGTTCTAGATGTTCACTTCCAGAAAATGCTGCAATACAAAATGTAAGAGTCATTTCTGTCCTGCTTGCATGAGATCTCTGTTTCAGGAGTAATAACAAAAATGAATATGTCATATCACAGCATGACTGAATTTTTGCAAATAGTTTAATCTATATAAGTGCTGGTCTAAATTGGGAAAAATTATAAGATAATTAAATACTACTGCTATATTTTAACATAGAATATTTATTTTCAAAAAGAAATCTGAGAGTGAACACCACATAAAATATTTCAATTACACACATATCAGATAATTAACAAAAATTGAACTGACACCTATATGTAGTACCTGTACAGTATTTTGCTTATGTTTCTGATGCACATTCTGTATTTTATTAATTCCTTTGACATCTAACCTTTTCTGCTTTCTAAAAGCAGAATCAGTATTATGATCTGAAGTAGTAAAATATTCAACTAAATTAAGATACTGGTGGCTTTGACAAAAATAATTTTAATCAGCAAGATGTGTAAAATAAATATTTCTATGTGCAGCCACTGGAAGCAACATAAACAGATTCAATGCAGCTTAAACAATGCACATGTGGGTCAGTATTATGAAGGAGCAAACTATCACAGTAAGACTAACTTGATCATTTTATGGTTTTAGAACAAATATTGTGTATTAATTTTTGTTGAAAATATTGCAGGATTATGTTCAAAATTTACTTTCTGTATTGTAGAACATTTTTATTTGTATACTTTACAAACATATTTCACCAGAAACCACATTCTTGTATATCTCTCTTGTCAAAGGAATATAGGAACATGAAGGTTCATGCAAGAAATACAAAGGTTCAGATATAATTTCTGGATTAAATCCTTCATTCACCAAATGCATTTTCTGATGCTTGAAAGTTGGTGTAATTTGCATAACATCCTAAAAAAAAAAAAAAAAAAAAAAAAGAATTAAAGTGCAAAATTTTATTTCACCCTGTATCAGTGAAAATAAAAATAAAAATAAAAAAAAGTGATGCAATTACTGATTAAAATGGATCATACAATTTTGCTATAGAATGGCTTCATTTAGAAGGAGTGACATGGTTAACAGATGCAGTGTAATCTAAATCTAAATGCTCCTTTTATTTCGTATTCATCTCTCTATGAAAACAACATTCAAGCTCTGTTTCAAAATAAGCATTCTTTAATTTTCATTAGGGCAGCTGATCACAAAATCTGTAGTTTATGAAACACATGTTGGTGGTCTGCAGAGAGCTAACTGATTTTATGGTACTGGCTCTCTGATTTCCAGCTGCTAAATTTCATTTAAGAAATTAAATACAAATCTGTTAAATGCCTTCCTGTGTTATTTTTATGTGTAATCAGTTGCTGTAAAAAAGTTACACAACTGCCAATTCATGAACAAGTTGGTTGCACACAATAGTTAGTGTATGAGAGCAGAAGTGGTGTATAAAATAATCTCTCTTCAAAAGTTTGAGACACCCAGTCTCAAGCATTGTTATTGTACATTATTTTCAATGTAGCCTAAATTTTCTTTTACTCCTAATGCTGAAATAATAGGTAACTTTTCAGTTTATATTTGGTTTTGTTCTCTTGATTTGGGATATAACTGATTTCCACTTCCCCCTTCTATTCCATATCCATAATTCTCAGATCATTTTGTCTTTGGCATTTGAGCTAAGACTGCTAATATGTTTGCAAGTTCATTCACTTTTTTGGCAGCACTAATGATAGGAACCACACTTAGACCACCAAGTCATTTCACACAAGTACTGAATAGCTGCCAGATGGTAATAATATTCAGTTATTACCAGTTGAGCTTACTTCAGATTGAATAGACAACATGATTTTTTTCCCAGTGATTATCAAAAAGTTTCAATGATTACAATTAAAATTTTAATAAAGACAGGTTAAATATTAACTTCAATATTTTAAATATGCGTTATGAATATAGATTGTAGAGATTTTCTTTTGAAATTATCCTCTGATATTATATTAATAAAGTCAGATTTTTTCACATGGGAATACAGTTTTGGGAAAAACAACAACAAAACCTGAACAAAAATGTAGTACTGAAATTAATCCCTGGATGCTCTCAGAAACCTCTTCCTGCTGCTTTTTGCAAATAGAAAAAGAAATTAGCGAACACCTGGGTGAAAAAAGTACTACCTCAGAGCCTCAGAACATCTTGCTCCATTGTCCCTATACTGCATTTCTTTTATAGTCCTCTGCTTTTCTTTTAGGGTCAAATCAGAGAGGTTGAGCAGAACAACTTTCCTTCTCTCTCTTTTTCACAAAATCAATTGATCATGTTTGCAAGTTGCATTAGATAGAGCCTACTTATGAAGAGGATAAAAGACTTTCAATATTCACTTTATCTTAAGTCCATTTTTGAGTAAGAATTTCATGTTTTTGTTTGTGATTCTTGATTAGGATTAACTCTCCAAAACACTTTTTTTTTTTTTTTTTTTTCAGAAGACTTCATTTGTAACATGTTTTTGATTATTTAGATTTTGTTATGAAATTGGCTCTATTTTCTTTAATAAGATTTTGCATATATTGAAATATGCATTAATTAGTACCAACAGTGTATTACTTTTTACTAGTGGTTTCAGAGATGATTTTGGTAGTAAGCTCTCTTCAGTTAGCTAAAAAAAGCTTTAGTCAAAGAACGCCTAAAATGCAAACAGGCTTAAATGTTTACACATGTATAGACACTAGAGCTCCTCATAGGTATTCTGTATTTAATAGAAATATAAAGACATGTCTGTTCCACAAAATTTTTCCCAGAGGAGAGCATTGCTGTTCTGAGGCACCACAGATACTATACTTACTGCCTTACTGCCTTCAGTCTCCACTTACTGCCTTTGAAGATGTGTTAGTACAGTAACATCCATTGGTGAAAAAAATAGCTTTCCTCATTTTTTTAAACCCTTTGCATTACAATTCTCTCGAAATGTATACATTCTCCACCTCCTCCTCCTCTCCAGACTCACTCCATTACAATTCCATCCTGTTCTCAATCCAATTTGTACCTTTGAGAAAATTTATCTATATTGATGGGGATACAAACTGTTAATGTGCTTCTCAACATCCCATGACAGTAGAAAATTGTCTGCTATAAACTTTGTGATGTGATGTGGGGCCCCTCCCTGCTTTTCACAGTTCATGCTCTCCTGTCCTGCTGCAGAAGGCTGTGTTGTGGGGAGAACACAAGGGCTGTACTTTAAAACTGCACTTTTAAGTGAATTGTATTCCAGGTCTGCTTTTATACAGTAAAGCACATGGGTGCATTCTAGTTCTCTGATTTAGAGATCTTCACTGTAAAGTATTTATCTTGCTGTCAGTTGCAAAGTCCTAGATACTTCTTTGCTGCTGTGTCAGTAACAGTGGGTAATAATGACTTCAAGAACAAATACTAGGAAAAAAGTTTTGAATGGATCATGACATCTGAAAATGTATTAAGAAAACATGTGGACACTGTTGTCTACAGGCAACAGCCATGTGTGTCTTCTTCATCTTCCATTAGTTAGAAGAACACACTAGCTGAAGAGTTTTGAAGCAAAATCCAACTTTGCCAAGTTACGAACTACATCTAAGATTTGTAAGTACAAATGGATCTTTAAAGCAACATGTACTTTTAATTCATCAAATATTTGCTTCATTTGGCTTAATGTTCTCTGAATGTTAGACCTTTTGTGTTTCACTTCTTGAAACTGTATGTAAATCACTTTCTACTTTCCGTGATTGTAGAGAACAATTTTTATGTCAGACCAAAGATAAATACAAGCAGGAAATGACTGTCTTACCATGATTCTCACAAAGCGTGGGCGGGCATAACTTGGAAGAAAGTCCACAAGATGCCTATAAAGTCTTTCTCCATCAAAGGCTTGGTCGGGTTTAAGCACAACAGCTGCCATCCCTATTCTTCCTTCACAGTCTGAAGTAAAAATAAATAAATATTAAATTAATATTAATATTATCAATAGTATTAATATTACAATTAATTTATAATTAATATAATTAAAATTAATATTAATAAATATTAAAAGCAAATAAATGCATTGTTTATTTATTACTTTTGAGGGGATTTAGTACTGATTTAGTATTGATCTGAAAAAGATTTTGACACTTTGAAATATCTGCCCTACCCTCTGAGGCATCATTCAGTGTAAGTTAGAAGATATTTTATTTTGTAAGACTTACTGTTACTTTCAGAGTTTCACTTAAATAAAAAATGTCACCAATCTATTTTTTATTAGTAAGTCAATATAACTGGGAGCTGGCTGCCAGGTTTTCTTCCTATCTTGCTCAATTTTAATGTTGGTAACATAGAAGCCTAATGAAATGGGTAACCACTATTTCAATAAAAAGATGAAAGGAGTTCCAAAAAGACTAGTGCAAAAAGTAGAAGTGTATGAGACCATACTTGTTTTTTATATCAAATCTAGTGGTTACATAAGTAATGATGACTATCTTCTGCTTTAGTCCATGGACAGATTAGAGACAAATAATGGAAATAGCTCTTAGTGAACTGCAAACAACAAATCATGTTCCCTGTGAAAAGAGAAACACAAGCCTGCTAACAAATATGTGACAAATACAGTTACTGCTTTCTCTTAGTTCAAACAAAAGTAATAATTCCAAATGGAGAAAACATTTAAATTAGAAGAAATGAGCTGCCAGGATTGTATCTGCCCAGAATGAAATAGCAGCTTTGTGATGTGACCAAGGCATTGAATGTATAAGTATGGGTGTTCCCTTTTCTTGAAAATTAATTGACAGTTGTTTAATTAACATGTTTTTTAAAGTCTCTTTTGGTCATTTGTGAGATTCATGTTGATTCGGAAATATGAAAGAATTCGTTAATACTGAAACCCAGAATAATTGGGATTCTTAAGCTCTTGAGGTTTTGATTTGATAGTGTATGCTAGTCACTGTCCTGAGACAAGAGAAGTCTTTCAGGAATCTTTGTCAACTCATGACATCTACAGCTTGTCCACTGTAGATTAAAAAGAAATATGCTTTCTAAGTTAAATTACAATTTTACTTGTGTCCAACTGAATAATGCCATCTCTCACAAATCAGCATGTTGGCATTTGGTAGCCACCTGCTGAACAACCATTCAGATTATGGCCTGTTTTCTGTTTACTTTTCATACATCCTCTTTTCCTTTGAATCCATTGAGTCTCCTGTCTCTTAAGGTTAAAGAATAGCTGGTATCCTGATTGCTTCTTCTTTACATGTATAGTGCATAGTTTCTTTTACCATTATACTGTTTGCCTTCTTCCAAAGGAAGCACAGAACAGGTATTCAACACCACAAGAAAGTTTGCATTCTTTAAACTGTTCTTTCTGATTATGCATATTCTGAGCTTTTCTATGTCATCTTGTAATTTAGTTACCCACAGATTTTCTACATGGTATTGCACATCTTATGAAGCACCATATGCCATTGGGAACTTTCAATTTATGAAAAAATATGAATCTTCTAGGACTATTTCTTACAAGTGTTTTCAGACGTCATCTTTTTATATGCTCCCTGTTTTAGCTTTTTTCAGATTAAAGGATGTAGTCTAAGAGAAGTCTTAATTTGTGGTTTATAATTTTATAATTCTTACATCTATATTACAAGTTTTAAATAATCCCAAAGTTTCTGCTATTCACTACAAACTTTCAGCCTGTCATCTTTAGTAAATACAGCATTTTAATTTTACTCAAATTTCAAAGCACTGTAGGGATGCTTGAATTGCTGAGTTGATAGGACTGATTTACTTACATATAAGTTTGCATTCTGTTGTAAGCAAAGAAAGGACTGAGTATAAAATTACTATTTTAATTGGTTATTCTGAAATTATAAGGAGTGTCTTACTTTTAATATTTACACCGTAAACATTAGCTTCTTGAATGAAGTCCATCATACCGATAATTTCAGCAACTTCTACAGTGGCAACATTTTCTCCTTTCCACCTGTTGAAAATATTTTTTAAAATAAGATAGATTTTAGCTAACAAGATTTTTCTATACATGGCTATATGTGATGGAGCCCTACTTTTCTTTTTGACTACTGTTGTTCTTGGCTGAAGAATGCAGACAGATAAAACCTTTCTGATTTAGAGCCTTCTCTTCTGAAACCTCAGCCTTAGAAGAAAAGGAAATGTCATTTGGCTCAAATTTTAAAAATTCTACTGCTTGGGTGTGAACTTTGGTGAATTTTGAATGAGATACTTAAGGTTCCTGTTAAAACAGAATTCATTGGGTTAAAGTCTGATCTGTGTCATCTGGTTCTGCACATATGTGATTTCTTTCAAGCTCACTGGATTTACTGTTAACTCTATACCACACCTGAAAGTGTCTCCCACTCGGTCAGTGAAGTAGAGGAAACCATTCTCATCCATCACTAGGAGATCTCCTGTATTAAAATATACATCTCCTTTCACAAGCACGTTATGTAGGAGTTTCTTCTCAGAGGCCTCATTGTTTCCAACATAACCAGAAAATGGGGCTTCCTGAGTAACTTGGGTAACCAGAAGACCAGGTTCACCTGCAGGCCATGAAAGGGTGATGGAAAAAAACATATTAACAGTAAGATATTTAGAGCACAAAGTGTTATATTAAAAATCTTTTTGAAAGCCACATCTGGTCTACTCATTTTTACATTTCTGTAACTATTTCATGAACAGCAGAAATAGGTGAGTGGAAGAGGGTACATAATATGGCTTCCTTCTACGCAAATCTAGCTCTTAGGAAGAGCTTTGTGGTGTACAGTGCCCAAGGAAAGGAAAACTATTCTGTCTTTTGAAAATGATACTGGTAGTCAACCAGTACTGATGGGGGCAAAAGACAGTGCTTGACTTTCCTGTGCTTTATCTTTTCCCAGAGGATAGGGTTGCTAGAACTCTCAGCAGTGTGCTGTTGTGGAAAACACACATCATAAACCATGGTGGGACATTTGATGGTGTGCCTAGGCCTCTGAACATCACAGAGTTCTTAAAGTCTGCAACATTTCCCTACTGGGCAACAATCATTGCTGCTGTGTAAGTCCCATTTATACGAAGGGCAAAGCTCCCATTGTTTTACTGGGATTGGCTTGGAATATCCTTTTTAATGCATTTTTATTGTTCTATATCTATGATAGGTACTGGCTTACTTCCCAGTCTGCTTCAGTGTTTAAAACACATTGCCAGCTTCTATAGATCTTTATTGTTTTCCCTTCAACAGATTTATGGAGATGCTTTCAAACAAACAGTTTTCTTCAGAGCTGCCTCATAGCCTCATATTTAGTTCTCAGTTTGAATTCTAGATGTGGAAAATGAAAGGAAAGCTCATACAGATAATTAATGTCACTATAGTAAAATGCATTGCTATGTCTTATGTGTGAACCAGTTTTTAGGATTTTTCTACAAATATATATATACATATATATATATATATATATATATTCTCAGCTGCGAGGAAATACTTTTGGCCTGGGAGCATCAGATATTTGGGTAGTAGTGTCCCATTCTAAGCAGGAGTTTGGAAAAGTTATGCAACTCTAGGTACAAAATATTTTAATCTGTTTGGGTGACTTAATTTAAAAATATGAAAAATATCATCCAGATTTTGAAATGATATTGCTCTTCCTCAGAACTTAGAGGTGTTAGAAAGCTGTAAATAACAGGTCTCACAAAACATCTAGGAATTACTGTGTTCATTCTATCTGGGAAGAAACAACAACAACAATAACAATACAATACTAAGAAATCCATTTGTTCAAGAATATGAAAAATTTTGCAGCTGAGAATAAAAACCTCCTGAGCCCCAAATATTATTTTCTTATATTATTGCATATTTGCATACTTAGATATATTGTCAATATATGAATATCTTATTTTATACATTATCTACAGGTTCCTATTTGGATCTGTTTATAATATATTTTTCCCTGTTTCATTTTCAAGTTCAAAGTATAGATCAAGAATCTATTATGCAAAGAGCAGAGAATTAATCCCTGGCCCCAAAAACCACCATCTAAATTGAGTTATCTGATAATTAACATATAACTGATAGTTCTCCTTACCTATTTGTGCTTTCTTACACCTTCCATGTTCATCCTTCATAAGTTCTTCATTTGAGATGTCATATTTCAACAACTCAAAAGAGTGTAGGAACTAAATAAAATAATTTTTAAAAGTGCATATACATGCTTAAAAACCTCACTGTCTTACTTTATTCTTGGTCAGATAAAAAAGTAATAAAACAGATAAAAATTAATGGACAGTTCCCAATTACATTTGAGAGATTTGGAACAGCCTGAAATATACTGAAATATACTAACAGTATTCTGAGAAGCTGTTATCAGAAAGTGTTCGTATCATGGTAAGACATATTAAGAATACAGATGAGATGTTTGTCTACTTTGATGATAAAAAATCCATTATTTTAGAGTATGGTCTGATTAAAAAAATATATATAAATTAACATAACACAGTGCTTTTGATCAGATTGTTGATATTGCTTTAAACCTACCATCAAATGTTAAGTAAGAACTTAACATCACTGAAATGAAAATAAGAAGATTTTTCGAAAAAAAAAAAAAAATCCAAATTAAATTTACAGGCATCTCAAAAATTACTTCAGCCAGATCAAAGCGGAAACTTAGAGGTCAATGGTTTGATTTAGACTTTCCTGCCTTCGTTCCCTGTCCACACAGTTAAGATTGCTGAAAGATCAAAAGCATTGCAGAGTTATTATTATGGCCATGGGAAGGCATTTTCAGCATCTAAGATTAAAAGCAGAAATCATTTGGAAATCATTAATTTCTTTTTGATGTTAACTGATCTGAATCTTTAGTACCATTTGAACAGTATTTTATTGTTGTATAATATTCATGATTCACAAAAAGTCTGTACAAGTAGGAAAAGCATTTGAGACTGCCATAGTATTTTTATGAGTGAAAGATGTGTATCTCCAGTCAGAGTTTCAACAGTAGTCATGTATATAAATTTATATTTCAGGTAGTTTGATATTTTTATTTTCTGGTTGCTAGGGGTTTTTTTGTTTGTTTGCTTGCTTGCTTAACTTCAGAGAAGAAAGTGCTGCTTAGTGACTGAAAAAGCAGTCATTAAATTTGTGTGGGTTTGCTCTAGAACATGTATCTCCTTATTTATACCAAAAGTCAAATCAAAATTAATTTCTGACTTATTACTTAATATGTGTGGGGTTTGAGGATGACAAACTCCAGTGAACTCTGTTTGTAATCATTTTTATGTACATGTACTTCTATATGGTCTGTTCTGTTTAGTTTTGTTTTGCTTTATTTAATTCTGGAGGAAAAATTGGCAGCTTTGGCGGACTTCTTTGTGTATTTATTACAGGGTTACAATATATGTACAGAGAACAGCGTCAAGTAAGGGAGTAAAAATAAGATTTCCATTTCCACAAATCAGACTTTGGACTGTAGTAAGCAGTTCCTTCCTTGTACATTCTTCTGCCTTTGACCTGCTCCTTTTTTTTTTGCTTGGCTGACTAATTGTTGGATTGGTTGACTTGTGTACATTTACCTTTGAGAAGATGCCAGCACGTCCCACAGCTCCTATCTTATTTGTATAGTTAAAGAAACCAACATTTCCTTCTGTGGATCCATAGAATTCATATATTTTAATTGGGCCAAACCTCATCAGGAATTCTTTCCAGACAGCAGGTCTTATACCATTTCCTAGAGCAATGCGTACTTTGTGAACTCTGTCCCCTTCTTTCTGTGAACAGCAAAAAAGAACGTTCTGCAGCTGAGAAAAGGGATTTTAAATACCTCTAGACATCTAAAATTTTCTATAGAAGTTGAAAAATACCACTTTGACTAAAACAATTCAAAGGAAGACATTAGTTTTGTAAAAATAGAACAGAAAAACATCAGAATTAGTTTGCTTGAGGTTGAAGGACTTTCATAAGGCAAGAACTTTTTATTATTGTAGTTCACCTTTGTTTTTTCATGTAAAAATACAGTGTTTGTGTGACTGAGCACTGGAACAGGTTGCCCAAACAGCTTGTGGAAACTCCTTCCTTGGAAATCTGAAAAAGTCATCTGGATATCATGCTGGACAACCTTACAAGGTGTCCCTAATTAAACAGAGGATTTTGACGAGGTGACCTCCAGAGGTCCCTTCCAACCTCATCTATTCTGTGATTCTGTGAAATTCAGTAACTGATGTGTATACTACAAAGTTTAAAAGATTCATTTTATCTTGAAAAAAGTATTCTTTTTTTTCAGCATGTTCAATATCATATTGGATCACATGGAAATTCTTTTCTGAAACAACTGCATAAATAACATCCTATCTTAGAAAAAAAACTATGACACATTATGGTTGATTCTACACATGAAAGGCTCAACCTAAGCCAGCAGTGTGCACTTGCAGCCCAGAAGACCAATTCTGTCCTGGGCTGCATCAAAAAGGGCATGACCAACAAGTCAAGGGAGGTGACTATCCCGCTCTACTCTGCGACTGAGGCCCCACTTGGAGTACTGCATCCAGGTTTGGGGCACCCAGCATAAGAAAGATGTAGACCTGTTAGGGTGAGTCCAGAGGAGAGCCACAAAGATGATCAGAAGGCTGGATCAACTCTCCTGTGAAGACAGACTGAGAGATATGGGGATGTTCAGCCTGGAGAAGAGAAGGCTCTAGGGAAATTTCTTTGTGGCCTTTCAGTACTTAAAGGGGGCTAATAAAAAGGATGGAGAAGGACTCTTTACTTGGCTAAGTAAGAGTAGAACAAGGGGGTATGGTCTTAAACTAAAAGAGGATAGATTTAGATTAGACATTAAAGGAAATTCTTCATCGTGAAGGTAGCGAGGAACTGAAACAGGTTGCCCACAGTAGTTGTGGATGTCCCATCCCTGGAGGTATTCAAGGCCAGGTTGAGTGGGGTCTTGGCCAACCTGATCTAGTGGGTGGCATCACCGCCTATGGCAGGGGGGTTGAAGTTAGGTGACCTTCAAGGTCCCTTCTAACCCAAGCCATTCTATGAATCTATGATGTTACTTGGTATTAAATTTAACAAGTCTGTCATGTTGCCTAAGGAACCTGGAAAAGTAGCATAATGACTTAAATCTCCTTAACTGACTTAACTCATATAATTGGGAGCAGTTTTAATCTTAAGATCAAATTCAGAAAAGCTGGTAATCAAAGCTGGAGTCAAAAGTAATTCTTAACGTGTCATGGTTACATGTCAGTTATGTCATTATTTTATGTCATTATTGTGCAATATTCAGATGTTTTCTGCATTGAGCCAGACTGCTCAGCTCATATATAAACCTGTAGTCCTCACTTTTTCTGGATATATAGGTAGGATTGAGTGATTAATCTACCGCCGTGACTGAACAACAACAGAAAGTAAAAAGACTAAATTATTTCAGGTCCACAACAATGGTTTCCTCAAGTCAAAAATGTTTTTTTGTTTGTTTGTTTTTTTGTTGTTTTTCCATTTTTGGTGTGATTTGAAACTTATAAAATTGTAATAATAAAATTGATTTCTAAATAACGAAGTTGATTTCAAAATGGAAAGTTGAAATAGTCTAACTAACTAAAATTACACTGAAATATTTTAAATGATTCAAAGTGCTTTAATATTTTCACCTAATATTGAGATAAAATTGTTTTGTGAACTCTGGGTTAACTGATTATTTAATTTGATCCAGCACTGCATGTCTGACAGACAAATAATATGTATTTTGTCATGATATAATCAGCAGTAATGCAGACTAGACTCCACTTGTTAAGACAGGAGTGGAAACTTCCCTGCTTCTGTTTAAGTAGCTCTGCTTTCTTTTGTCATTGTAAAGGTAAACCTGAAAGGACAGCATAGCACATGATGTGATCTAACTCCGTTATGAACAAGTTGGTGGGCTGGCTGGAAGAACTACTTTATATCTAACATTATATCTTCTTTAACACCTCATCTTCAGAGGAAAATAATGCTGTTTTGTTGTGTTTTTTTTTCTTTTTTATGTATGTGCATTTTTGTTTTTGGTTTGGTTTGGTTTTCAAATAGCTGGTGTGACTGACTAAGACTTGAAGTAAATTTTAGAATGTTCAGAGATTATAAGGCTAAGAGAAACTAGTATGCTGGTTTCATCTTCACATTATTTCAAGTTTTAAAATATATTTGAAGTTTTACAGTTCTCTTTAAAAACACTCCTTGGCACATAGTCCATTTTGTTTGTTGCCTCATATGGGGTACCATGTTTAAAATGTATTTTTTCTCATAGGTACATGGATGCTGGATCAGCTTCCTATAGACATGTTCCAGTCAGAGCTGGGTTATAGTTGCAGGGTCCTCATCTAGGTAGCCCTAATCCTGGGCAACACCAAGACGGTTTTGGTCTGGCATGCTACAGCACAAAGAGTTTAGGTGAAACATATTTGCCTGACTTATTGGCATAAGCAGGTTTCCTTCACTGTGGAAGACTCTGTGGGGTACACAATAGTTTATAGGTAGTACACATTGGTAAGATAAATGATCTTAACAGGTCTCTGTATCTACACTGATCCATTTCAGTTGACATCCTGAATTTCCTTAACAGCTGGACTACTGTTCAGTTTTTCCTCTTTTTACCAGTTGCCAGTTAAACATCAATATCCTCTCTGTTAAATTATTGTTATTGAGCCAAGTGAAGGAAGTTCTTCCTGACTTTTCATGCAGGAGAGACCCTTACACAACTAGTTTTGTCTAGTTAATTATTCTTTTGTTGTTTGATCCATGGACTACAGACATAATGTTTGTACAGGCTTGAGGTTTGGCCAACAGCTTTTCTAGCTTGTTCCCTCCGATGCCTTTTTGTTTTTGACCTGTCTCCTACATCCAGACCACACAAAAATAATTCTCTGTTCAAATCAGCACATGAATTCTCTCAGATGTTGCTTCATTGCTAGTTCTTGTGCCAATCTCTGGGCAATGAAGTTGGAGAGCATTTTTTAACCTTGTGTTTGTAGATGATTTTCTGTGGTAGGTAGCAATCTATGTCACCTCCCTTCAGTAATTTCCTAACTCCCAAGTATAAAATTAAGAAAATTAACCAATCTTAGTCACTTTCCACCATCACCTAGAAACAAGCATTGCAAAAAAAATAAATATTTTCAGGCTTACATTCTTGCTTTTCTGCTGCTGCTCTGCTCAGTGACATGGTACTTTTGTCCTAAGTCTAATCATGATTTTTCTCCATGCCATTCAGACTATTGTTGCAGGGGCAAGCAAGATTTTGCACCACACTAATAACCACATGCCTTTTACAAGGATGATTCTATAATCATATTCAGAACTATGGAGCAAAAGGTGCATTTGGAGCAACTCATCAGGAAAAAATATACAAAATAAAATAAAACAAATAAAATAAATTCAGCACGTCCAAAGCCATGCAAAAAAAAAAAAAAAAAAAAAAAAAAAAAGAATTATCAGCTACTAAGTACTGGGTAGAGTAGCCTTCTCTTAATAAGTAATTAGTTTGGAACAGTGCAGTGCAAGTGGTTAATCATTTGATCTGGTTCACACTCTTTTGATCACCAAGTCTGATAAAGCATCTCCTGCTTATACCTTTTCCTTAGTGACCTGCCACTTGCCTATCACTCAAATAACAAACCAACAAACTTGGCTTTACAGAAGAATTAATGCTAGTCTGTAGGAATAACTGTCCCATCCTGCCAGGCTCATGCCTGCATAACTCCAGTAAATGTACTTATACGTACTTCAGTGCTATTGTAGAGCTACAAGCAACAAAAGGTCCAAAATTTGTATCCACTATCAAACATTAAGAATATTATACCATTGAGAAATTAATAAATCTATATCACTTAGAAAATACAGATTTTCTTGTAAAGGAGAACTTACACTGGGCTGGTTACAAAGGTAACGACAGAGCTCCCCAATGTACAAAAACATTGTCACATTGTATTTTCTACAGTCATTCCAAAACTGGCTTGCAGAAAATTTCTTCTTCAAAACACAAGTTGCTCCTAGGTAATGAAAACAGACGAGAAAATTCAAAATAACCATTAAAATCTATCTTTCCTTCTATTACTATTGTTAAAGATGTTATCATTTTCTTAATGATAAATTCATCTATTTAAATAAATTGTAAGTTATTTCCAGCAAATTCTTTCTTTAAATGTGACTAGTACAATGGAGCCTTGCTTCTCATATTTCTCAGTAATATCTAAAAACCTACAATACAAGAAGCAGTAGAAGAGAACCGTTCAGTCATCTCCAGTTATTAGGAATAGGCCCAAGCCTAACCAGTTTAAGTCAAGATGGTTACTGGTGTAAACCTGAAAAGAGAGCTTGCGATGGGAGAGAAGGTAGCTTCTTTATTTCTGTGGGTAGAGAAACTATCTTAGAGCCTTTATTATTTTTGTCTTGCTCTCCTTTTCTGTTTCATGTCAACTCATCACTCTCAATTTGTTTTTGCAGCTCTGAAGTTGTTTCATGCTTTACATTCCAAAACATATCCCTTCCTAGAGTTCTCATGTCTCCCACCCTGTTTCTTTTCCATATTTTTTTCTAAGTATTGTCAGCTAGAAATTTCCAATTTCCTTGTTTCTGTCCTTTCCAAAACATGTTTCTGCCTGAGTCCTATTTGTCCCACATAAAGTTTCCCAGTGCCTTTCAAGTAACAAATCCAATTCCTCCTTGACCCAGGTACCTCCTTTCTTGCAAGACATGAAGCTCTCAGAGTTTTTCAGCCTCACTCATCTCAAAGACTGCCTTGTTATTCAAAACACAGACCCATCAGAGTCCCAGTCTGAATGGCCCTTCTAAGAAAGCTGTTATTCTACTTTTTCTCCCCCAAGACAAATCAAAGTTTCAAACGTTTTCATACGTTACTTCTCCTACCCCTTTCATGTTTCTGTTAGGCAGCAGCTGTCTGTTATCTGTTGCTGCAACTCAGCACACCTGCCCATGCTCTCCCTGAAGAAGCAAAGCACTGAAATGGCTTTTAAACAGCTCAGCTCAGATGTATAATTACCATAGCAAAAACAAACAAGCAAGCAAGCAAACAAACAAACAAACAAACAAAAATGGGCAAGACTCTGAGGACAAGAAAAGAGGCCACATCCAAAAAAAATTTGATTGATAGCCCTGTACATAAAATGTCAAAAAGTCCATTATCGAATCAAAAGTGGAGACTCAAGATTTTTCAGGCTTTTGGTGTTAGGATACAATGTAATTTTAGGTTAAACTTACAGAACACATGGAGTCATTTCAGCAATGTACACAATTCAAGTCATGTTATGTTGGATCTATGTAACAGCTGGTGTCTACTACAGGCTTCAAACTACAAATAGAAATTGTTTTCCCACTGAGGAAGGTAATAAAAATGAGAGGATAACAAAAGTCTATTGGGAAACATAATGTTGGAGTTACTCACCAAATGGAGTTATTCACCAAATGATAAGATGTTACAGCATTCTTAAGTTAATGAAACTTCACTTGAAGGTAAACCTTACCTAATTCAATGCATCCACCGATGCCAAGAAGAGAAGCACTAATGTGGTACAAAGGAAGAGTGAGATACATAATATCATTAGAAGTTGCTCCACACTGAATAAATGCTAAACAGGCAGATAGGGCTCTTAGATGAGTGATGACAGCAGCTTTTGGGAAACCTGCAAAAAGGGAGAAGAGCAAATAATTTTAAATATAGTGCTTGCACTAATAATTTTGCTGCAAACATAGAATTATGCTTGTAATATACTGGGAGAATTGTTTTTTTCTTCTTAGTCTTTGTCTGTCCTGTCTTTCAGTCTTCACCTCATATCTCCTTAGCCTCTCAGCTTCTTTGATCCTGTCCTCTTCTTGACCTGGGAAGGAATGTCCATACCTGTCACAGTCCAGTGGAGACTGTGTACACAGTGTTCCCTCGACACAAAGAAAGAAATCAAAAGGTTCTGGAGAACCCTTGTGCCTTGTGTCCTCAGCTTCTATTTGCAGTAAGAGTAACTTTTATTATGAACTTCTCTGTCTTGACTAGAGGAAGGATTCTCCTTTCCTTCCTAGTGATGGAAAGTGAAACTTCACTACTCAGGTCAGTCACAGAGGAAAAGTTTCCTCCCAGAGCCTAAGCAGTTGTGCTGGCTGTATTTCTTTCTAGTCTGGACTTGTGAATTTCTGTTACTATGAACTGACAGCAGCTGTTAGAGACTGATTTACTGCCCTTACTTTTAAGAAATAAAGCTCAGGCATGGAACATCTATATGAAAATTCACTAACTTGAATTATGTGATCATTATGGCGAAGTATAAATGGACTAAACAAATTTACTTTTAACTAAAAAAATTCCTTCATATCTTGACTGCAAAATTCAAGTTCTGTCTTTTTGTGTGCATGTCTTGCTGCTAAATTTATACCAAATGAAGTTTTGGAGCTGCAATTGTACATTGTTGTACACATTCTCACCTGTACTTCCCGATGTGAAAATATACATGGCTGTGCATCTTCCGTTATTGACAGCTCTAAGGTGAGATGGAACAGGGTGATCAGGGACTTTGTCTAGCTTGTCCAGTATAGTGATAACATGCTGGAAAGGAGAACTGGTGCTCATCAGCCAGACAGTAATATTGTTTTCCAAGAGATGAAAAATAAACTCAGTCTCTATTGATCCCAAACAATCTGTCAAGTTAAAAACAAACAAACAAATAAACAAAACCGCTGTTATTAAAGTAATTGCAACTACATCCCTGATTGTCTGCTCTGGAATTATCTACCCAGCAGCCATGTACTGTCAGTCACAGGACAACTCAACCTACCAGACAGGGAAAAATGATCATGGTGTTTAATTAAAACTAATAATACAAAAACAATGAAGATATTTATTCTTAATATCTCTATACTTCTTATGTGGCTTTAGTCATAATAGAAAAAAATTAACTGATCTTTATGACATTAAAATACAGGATTTAATTTATTCAGTACGCTAAAATATTTGCACATCTTAAAGCTTTTAAAGCATAATACAACTAACAAGCCCTCACAGGTTCACATATGTGAATTAGAGAAGTATTTCCAACTTGTATTCAAGCTGGGAAAAGGGGAGCAGAAATAAACTCCCCAGTATTACATAATATGCCAGTTAGAGGGCCAAAATTAAATTTATGCTAAACTGCTTGCCTTAAGCAATGCTACCTTTGGATCACTACTGGGCCACTTCTTTGAAGCAGTTCTAAAGTGACTATACATTTGTATATATGGATTTTGATTATAAAGAAAAGGTGAGCCTTCCAGTAGTCAGTGTAGTTGTATCTATGTAAGCCAATAAAGAGAAATAGCAATGAGATGCTGCTGGAGTATATCACCCAGCTGTTCACTTGCTCATGAGTAACTATTCATGCTGTTACATCGTCCAGTACTTGGAGTTTCAGTTTTAAGCCTGTTATTATACTAATTAATTCCACATACGTTGGTGTTTATACATTTTAAATTCAAAAAGCTTTTCTCATTCCCCTCCTTTTTAGCCAAAATATATGTATATATATACACGTGTACTTATGGAGGTGAGCAGAGGGGCAGGTGCTAAGCTCTGCTCTCTGGGGACAGCGACAGGACCCAAGGGAACAGCATGGAGCTGGGACAGGGGAGGGTCAGGCTGGGTGTTAGGAAAAGGTTCTTCACCAAGAAGGTGGTTGGGCACTGTGACAGGCTCCCCAGGGAAGTGGTCATGGCACCGAGCCTGAAGGAGTTCAGGAAGTATCTGGACAATGGTCTCAGACCTATTGCATGATCTTTGTATTTGTATGATCTTTGTCCTGTGTATAGCCAGGAGAAGGGACTTGAGTTCCTTCCAGATCAGGGTATACTATGATTCTGCTTCTATATGGTTCTGTATATGAAGTGCTCTCAGCTTTGAACTGTTCTGATTATCTATTTCTGATAAAAAGCCAAACACAGTAGAAAGTAGTAAACCAAATACAATGCAGGACTTACCTTCTCCTATTACCACTGCTTTTGCTGCACATGTATTACAACAGTGCAGGAGAGATCTGGAGCGGACATTGAAGTTGAGGAAAGCCACCACACAGCCCAGTTTTGCCAGTCCAAACCAGACATGAATGAAGTCAGGTCCATTACCCATCAGCAGGGCCACAGTATCACCTTTTTTTGGAGCCCCATAGTGTAGGAAGACCTGTGCTACCCTGTTACTCCTCCTGTCCACATCCTTGTAGGTATGCACATTCCCTTCATAGATAAGGAATGGCTTGTGGGGTACCTTTCCCACTCTATGCATGAAAAGATCAATTACTGAGATAATTCCATTTTTTTCCCGTTTCTTTATCATTGATTTTAACCTCTTCCGCTTCAAGAGGAAGACCAGATCCTCCCAGAAATACGGAAAAAAAATCTTCAGAGAGACAAAGAGCGCCAGTATTCCTCCAGTAACTGTTGAAAGCCACATGCATGCCATGCTGGGGTGAAAATAATAGATTAGCTATGCTAGAGATATAAAATACAATGCATTAATATAATTGATAAGGAGTTTTAGGAAGACAGACACTGCAAGATAATAAACTAATTACAGTCCCATCAAATAGTTTGACAACTCTTTAAAATACTGTATTTATTGGAGTTTTCTATAAATAAATAAATAAATAAATAAATAAAAAGGAGATTGTGCAGTTTAGAAAGACATTCTAAACTGAAGAGGAATGAAAGTTCATTCAGAGTGGAAAAAGAAGGAACACATTTCTTTTAATTTGGCCAGGGCGACAATAGAACAAAAAAGACATTGACAATTAAATACATGATGTAAATTTAGAAATACTAAAAATATCTGAAGGACATACACACACACACACACACACACAAAAGATATAAGCAGGGAAAATATTGTCACACTTTTTCTTAATCTGGAGTCAAAATTCTGTCTACAGTGTTTATTATACCACAGCAAATCCTAAAAAAAAAAAAAAAAAAAAAAAAAAAAAGTCATAATCAATAAGTTAAATATTGTAGTTTCACATTTATATTATTAAC
>CM021729.1:41544887-41569808 GCA_011074415.1 Stictonetta naevosa
CATAATCAATAAGTTAAATATTGTAGTTTCACATTTATATTATTAACCTTTATTAAGTATCCTGCATCTGTAGAATGCACCAAATATTTGTTGTTGCATCAGGTGTTTTTTTAGCTCCAGTGGAACTTGACACCATTATGTAGTTCTCCACAGACAGCAGGTTTGAATAGTCTAATGAACATGCACAAGTTTCAAGTAATATGCTGTGAACTTTCTGCATCTTCTGAAATAGTCAAATTTCACCTCAGAGTTTTCTGGCATTTGCAGTAAATGGTGATTAATAGCTGTGTATTATTTACATTGTATTCATTATTTAAAGTAATACCCAGAAGTCTCAAACAAAACCATGAACCATTGTTACACAAACACATGTCAAGAACTGAAAAAACACTTATAGCATAATTGATATTGCTGGTAAACACAGCCATATTTTCAATTGACCTTAGAGGAATTGAAGGCTTTATAACGATCATGCAAAATCCTTGCAGTTTTAAAGCATGTAACATTGACCAGTCATGTTTTTAAAGTTTGCAGGATAACTATAAATCTTTACATGGTAATCTAGGATTAAGGAACACATCAGCAGTCTGTGAGGCTTTTCTAAACTATGTTGCCTCCACTTCGTAGTTCAGATTTTTTTTTATTTTTTTTTTTACAAACAAGCTGTACTTTTGATATGTTCATCAAGCTTGTTTACACTTTTTACAATAGTCACACTACCCTGTATAAGTTACTACCTTGTATAATTTACTACCTTGTGGAATTTACTACCTTGTAGATTTTTTAGCAGCAAGTAGGATCTTGTATGTACTACAAAGTATATGCAACATTGTATGGGATAAAAAAGCAGCTTAAAAATGAAAGCCTTGTTACATTTATTGTGTACAAATGTATAAAAGAAGTTAAAGTATGCAATATATTTTGTATTTTTGTTTGTTTGTTTTTTGTTTTATTATTTGTCAAGGTCCTTTGTCAATAAGAGATATGTGCTTAAAGTTGGATTTTTTTCTCTCCTTTGTATTCTTTTTTCCAAGTTTCAAACAACAGAATTTTGCAAGCTCTCAGATATTTCCTGTGAAATCTTGGAAAGAGCACTTAAAACATTAGCTTGAAATAACCAAATAATTCCTTCAGCCTTGTATTAATGTGTGATTTGGTATTTCTAGTCTTCATTTATATGACTAAACTCATTTTATATATATATATATATATATATATATAAAGTTACCGTAACAAAAACTGTTTTTTGGCTGTTCTAGTCTGAACTTCAATCCTCTCTTATAAAAAGGGATAATAAAACACCAGGCCTGCTACTACAAGACACAGCCACAACTAGATACAGCTACTACATGTGCACAGACCAATGACAACATACAAAGTGGCTCTGACAGGCAGGGGACACACTGGAGAGAAAGAAAAAACAAAACAAACAAACAAACAAACAAAAAAAACAATCAAAACACCAGCACAGGGAATAGTCAAGGAGCTGGAAAAAAACAATCCAGAAATATTCTGATGGCAGCTTTGTTCCAAACCCAGGGGAATAAGAACAGTTTGGTCTGTTGGCCCTGGTGTAAACTTTGTGTCTTTGTTCTCTAAGATATCTTAGGTATCTGAGATATCTGGTAGAAATACTGTTTTGAACAGTTGCTACAAAGTCTGTATTTATTATTATTTTTATTATTAGAGTATTTTAATCAATACTTTGGTGCAAATTAAATTGGAACTGAATTCAAGAAAATTGGTCACCAAACTCATATTACTTCTTTTTGTTTTTTTTTGCTTTAGACTAATAGGTTGAAGCAATACGGAGTTTTGTTTACTTACTCACTCTGCTTTATTCCTGTTTGTTTATTTTAAACTTTTCCACTGCAGTCACAAGGGCTTAAAACACTTCTTTTTAATGAAAATTGAGATCTTAATTATGTCATAATACATTGAGCTTGAAGGAAAACACAAAAGACTGAGAAAGTAGTCAGTGGTGTTGAAGCATACAATTAACTGTTTTTCAATATCTAGACAACCACAATGATAATGACAAAAAACAAATGGAAAGGTTTCCAAATACAGTGAATCCAACCATTCACTAAGAATACAAATACTCTCTTTTCCAAGTAATTGGTCTGTTTTCTCAGTAAAACAACGTTACCTTGCTAAAAGCAATGCAATCAATAGGCAACAAAAGTTCAGTTTAGAAGCTCATTAGAATAAATTAAAATGTTTATCTGAACGTGGCAAAGGGACAAAAAGCCAACCTCAGAAAAGTGTAATGCAAGCAAACAAAGGAATGAGTCTGTTCTGACTTCAGATGCGTGCTGTGAGCATTGTTTCATGTAAATAATAAATAACCTATAAAAGAAATGCAAATACCAGAATTTAGCTAAGTTTACCCAGCATGTGAAGGATCAGTAATGTTACTGAACAAATGTTTTCTTACCACCTCTGTGATTTTATAGTACTCCTCCCGGCCACCTCAGGTCTCCTGTTCTGTATTTCCTTAGCCTCTCAGCTCACTGTCCTTCAGGGAAGTGACCAGCTGGCAGGCAGGGCAGGCAGGACAGCTATGTGCACCGTGGGCAGCCCTCGCTAGCAGTGACCAAGGCTGGCAAGGTGCCCGGTGCCACCCAGCTGGGCTCTGCTTCCTGCCCAGCCCCAGCTGTTGGAAGGCTGCCATCCTGCCCCCTGGGGGCTTCCACAGGGGACACTGAGGCAGTCCCATGGTGGCCCAGACAGGCATCAGGCTGCAGGATCTGACGGCTACGAGTCTCCAAGATGGAGAGTGACAGAGAACAGGGCTGCGGCAGGTGTGCCCATGGGGGGAAGTACAGCTCTGCCTGGTGGCCAAGCTTCAGGAAGAGGTGGGTAGGCTGAGGAGCATCCCAGAGTCTGAGAAGGTGATAGATCTAAGGACCTGTGCTCTGCACTTTCTGGTACACAGGTGCCAGCCTAGCAGAGCCAACACTGAGGCTGATCCAGCACCTGTTCAGCACTGGGATGGAAATGGAGAGGGATGGACAGGGAGATGTGGAAGTAAGTCACCTTGGAGCCACCAGAGGATCCTTTCCTTGCACCCCCAACCATCTTTATGTAATAGGTAAGAGGATCTGAGTAAGGTAGACAAGGGACATAATGATATGGAGGGAGAGGAATCAGTGTATGAGATGCTAAAACTACCTCCCTCACCAAGGTTAGATCAACAAACTCCTCGCATCAAGAACAGCATTAAGACCAGCACTGGGAAGAAAAACTTTACGGTTACAGGGCACTCCCTCTTGAGGGGAATGGAGGCTCCCATCTACAGACCAGAGTCTATTTTCAGAGAAGTTTGCTGCCTCCCCAGGGATCAGGTCAGGGATTTCACCAAAGAGCTTAGCACAGCCTTCAAAGCCTTACCCACTTCTCCTGTTTCACATAGGTTAGGTACCAGTGATGTTGCATAAAGAAGTTTTAAAAGAGATTTTAGGGTCCTGGGAAAATTGGTGAAGAATTCACCACCTTAACCATTCTGTGGTTCAGCTGCTCTGGTAGCGTTTTCCTCTATCCAACCAGTATCAGGGAAGAAAGAGACATCATCAATGTCTGTCTCCAATGCTGATACCTCTTCCAGAATTCTACATGTAGCTACATCAGAGTCTTTGAGACACAAGATCTGCTGGGGCCTGACAAGAACCACCTGTTTATATGGGGAAGATGTTTCTTCACCTGTAAAATAGCAAGATTGACTGAGAGGGCTTTAAACCAAGATTGCTGGGGAAGGCAATACTGCCAGGAGTGCTGTAGGTGAGTCAGTGGATGGCACAGTTAATGGGAGCATTTACACAGGTGCAGGGAGCACTGGAGGTTTGGTAGCCCATCTGAAATGACAGTACATCAATGCATGTAGTATGAGAAGCAAACAGGAGGACCTGAAAACTTTGATTCACTCCCAGAGCTAGGACATCATTGGTATTAGTGAGTCGTGGTGGAATGAGTCCCATGGTTCTCATCCTGGGATGGAGGACTATAGGATGTTCAGGAGGAACAGTCTGAGCAGAGGTGCTGCACTGCATGTAGAGGAGAGATTTGATTGTACAGCCCTTTCAGTTAGGGATAGTGTGGTTGAGAGCCTCAGGGTAATCATTAGGGGGATGTATGGACAATAAAGTAGATATAGTTGTGGCTTTCTGCTATCATTCACCCAGCGATGATGATAGTGCTGAGGAGTTATTTTGTAGGCAATTAGAAGAAATCTCTGGATCATCAGTCCTGGTCTTTGTGGAACATTTCAACTTCCCAGACATTTATTGGGAATATCAAATTTCAGTGACAAGAAAGACTGAGCAACTCCTAAAGCATGTTAAAGATAACCATCCAGGAAAAGTGCCCTCCTGGACTTGTAACAGTAGGTGGCTCTCTTGGCTACAGTAATAATGAAATGGTTGAGATTAAAATTTTTGGTGAAAAGAGAAAAATTGTCAGCAGAGTTATTACCCTTGATTTTAAAAGAGCAGACCAAACTATTCAAGGAGTTAGTTAGTAGGGTCTCCTGGAAATTTGCTCTTGAGGGCTGGTCCATGAAAGCTGGTTAGTTTTCAAGAACCATCTTTTAAAAGTACAGGAGTAGGCAATCCCATTGTGTCATAAATCATGTAATTGGGGCAGAAGGCTGTCTTGGTTGAACAGTTCCAGTTCCTTCTGGAACCCAAGCAGAAAAAACAAGTGTGATCTCTCTAACCAAGGTTAGGGTACACAGAAAGATTACAGAGCTGCAGTTCACAGCTGCAGGGAGAAAGCACAAAAAAAAAAGCCAAAGCTGATCTAGAGTTAAAATTGGCCAGTGATGCTTCAGATAACAAAAAAGGCTTTTTAAGTATGTTAGTAGAAATAAAAGGTCTAAGGAAAACATTAGACCATTACTGGATGAAGCTCGTCACTTAGAAGTAGGGATGATGAAAAGACAGAGGCATTTAATGTCTTTTTTGCCTCAGTCTTTAACATTAATGGTAGGCCTTGGGTTGCCTGGTCCTGCAGGTAGGAGGGCCATAAGTGAGGCAACGTGAGCAGCAACATTCCATTTGTTGACACCAAAACTGTAAGGAATCAGATGTACCAGCTGAATATTTACACGCCTGTGGAGCTTGATGGAATTAATCACAGAGTACTGAGGGAATTAGTGGAGGTTTTAGAAGGACACATCTCAATTATCTTTCAGAGGTCTTGGGAATTTGGGGAGGTCCCCACTCATTGGAAACTAGACAATGTTATCCCAATTTACAAGAAGGTCCCAGGGGAAGACCCTGGAAGTTACTTATCTGTTAGTTTAACTTCAATACCTTGAAGAATTATGGAGATGATTAGCCTGAGCACCACTGAAAGGCTCTTAAATCATGGCGCAGTCATCAGGCCCAGCCAACATGGGTTCATGAAAGGAAAGACTTCTCTCACCAATTTCATAAGATCACCTGTTTAGTGGACAAAGGTGGTGGAATTAGTTTCTCTGGATTTTAACAGGGCTTTTGATACAGTCCCTCACAGTGTCCTTCTGGAAAAAAATATCCAATTGTGAAATGAACAGGTACACAGCATACTGAATGAAGAACAGGCTTAAAGGTTGGGCTTAAGGGGTTGTGAAAAGGGGCTACATGTGGTAGTGGCCAGTCACAAGTGGTGTTCCCTCAAGGCTCAATCTTGGGGAAAATTCTGTTTGATATTTTTACTAATGATGTGGATCCAGGAGTTGAATGCATCCTTAGTAAACTTGCCGATGACACTAAACTGAGAGGTACTGTTGACTCTGTGAAGGGACAAGTGGCTTTGCAGAGGGATCTAGCTTGATCAGCACACTGGGCCATCAGCAGCAGCATAAAGTTAAAAGAAGGAAAACACTAGATTTTTTACCTCAGATGGAGTAATACCAGACACAGGTACAGACTGGCAGATGAGTGACTGGAGAGACTTTCAAGGCCCTGAGCAACCTGATCTAGTGAGTGGAACCCGTGGCTATGGCAAGGTGGTTGGAACTGGATGATCTTTGAGGTCTCTTCCAATCTGAGCCATCTTTATTCTATGATAAAGAGAGAGCAGCTCAGCAGGAAAGGACCTGAGGGTGCTGGTGACAGCAGGCTCAGCATGAGCCAGCAGTGTGCCCTGCCAGAGAAGAGGGCAAACTACATTGAGGGGAACATTAAGCACAGCAGAGCCAGACAGCCAAAAAGGTGATTCTCCCCCTATATTTAGCATTAGTGTGGTCTCACTTGGAGTGTTGTGTGAAGTTCTGGGCTCCACAATTTTAAAAAGGATGTTGAGATACTTGAATTCATACGGAGGAGGGCAACAAAGCTCGTAAAATAACTGGAAAACATGTCATATAAGGAGGGGCTGAGCACACTGGGTTTCTTAAACTAGGAGAAAAGAAGGTTGAGGGGCAGCCCTCAACTGCTTCCTGAGAATGTGAAGTGGAGAGGGACATGGTCATCTTTTCTTTTTCTTATCTGGTGGCAGATCTTGTGAGAATGGCTCAAAGCAGTGCCAGGGAAGGTTCACACTGGACACTGGGAAAAATGTCCTTGCTGAGAGGGTAAATAACATCCAAACAGGCTTACTGGGAAGGTTGTTGCTGTTTTAATTTTGGATCAGCCCTGAAGTAGTCTGACAGTTGGATTCAATCATCTTTGTAAGTCCTTTCCAACTGAACTACTGTATTCTATTCTAATCTTGGAACACCATGTATTTGCTGACTGTATTGAGAGTTAAGCGTTAAAAGAGAAAGCTGATTGTTCTCTGCTAGATTATATATGTGTAAGGACTATGAAGAACAAAGCAGAATTATAACAAAGCAAAAACTAATCTATAGAAATCACTGCTTCAGTGGAATAGAACAAGATTAATCATGTTTCTATACTCTCCTAAATATCATAATTCGGCATATGGTAAGCATTTCTACAGCATTTGTCTCACATTGTCAAATATTTGCTGCAATGGGTGTAAAAACCTTATTAGGTTTCATAATATTTTCTGATTAACGCCTTCTTAAGCTTAGTCATACACATATCAGAGGACATTTTTGTTATGTACGTACTGAAATGTACATAGCAAAGAAATGTACATACTGAAAAAGGACACTATAATGTATGTCACTGGCTACCTAACTGGTTGAAGAACTGGCTAAGATTACACGAATATAGAAAGGCATATACAGTGTTGGCTAGTGATTTAAATCATTAGGATCAAATTTCTAAGTTCTAAAACTCAAAATTACAAGCTGAGTAACTTTTGAATAATGTTGCTAAATATACACAGATTGGATGCATTCTCGCTTTGTACACATTTTCATTTTTGACAAGAATTGTATCAGTGTTTTCTTCTGTCAATGTTTTCTGAGACATAATTGTGGTATTCAGTTTTAGAAAAAAGACCATTTTTTATTAAAATTTATTTTACTGAATAATTAACAGATTTTGGCTTACAAACTTTGTTCTATTAACCAACTATTTTTTTTAATATATTATTCCCTCTATCTGGAAGATATAATTCTGGTCTGGTCATATGGTACATGGGCACTTTATGGAAGGGTTGGACTTTTCATCCAGACTGGAGGAAAATGATATTGTAAAACAGATAACATGAGCATTAAGTAGATTGTCAGAAAACATTGATGATCCATTAAAGAGCAAGAACAAGAAGCAAGCAGGTACAAGTGAGGTTCAGAGGCAGAGGAATCTTTTGGCATCAGGTGTTGGGATTAATCAGAGCAAGAGAGTATAAGCAAGAACTGCTTAGTAGAGTTAGGAGGAAGTTTTGTGTTGTTTACAGTTTCCTGAAAAAATCAGTATCCTGAAGGAGATGAAGTCACTGGTCATAGGGGTTAAAGTCTGCTTGCCTTTGAAGAAAAAAAAAAGGGGGGGGAGGGTGGGGGGAGGTGGGGAGAATTTTATGCAAAATCATCAAGTTGCTTCCTGTTCTCATTAGAGTCAGCTCACAACTGACATGGTCCCCATCTGTGCCAGCAACTTACCTGGGCCCCATGAAAATCTCGTGATGAAGAATTTTGGCTTCTCAATTTCTCAGAATATCCCATAGTGCTCAGAACTTCATAAAGGCTACATATTCTTAAAGTCAAAGATGAAGAATCTGGAAACTGACATGTCCTTAAGGAATATGACATTGTGTTAAATTGCATGACATATATTTCAGGAATGGCCATGGGAAACACTCCCACTCTTTCCCATCTCCCTAGCAGTTAGTTTTGGAATATTTTGCGGAATATTTTAGACAGACACCTGGATTCTGCATATATGTTCCATAATTTCATGTCTCGATATTCTGGTGTAGGATAACACAGTAGCTCACGCCAAGATACAAATGCAGAAGTGAACTGATTTTTTTATTATTATTTTTATTTTTTACCCTGACAACATTTGGCCACAAAACATCTCTTTCATGGTTTTGCAACTAAGCATTCTAACACGGCACACAAAGCCTTCTTAAGTGCCACTTCATGAAGAAATGTAGCCAAGTGCAAGGTAATGTTTCTTCCTTGTAAGTCATATTAATAAATGAGAGAAGCAGTTACTGTAAGTGATCCAAACCATTCCACTTATGTTGGCTCCTTTGCAACTAAGCTTTTATACCAAGTCTACTCTAAAAATTCTGTGATGTGGATTCTGCTCTCACTCACAACAGGGTACCTAAGGACAGAGTGTAGCTTGCAGTTTTACTTGCCAGAACTCTTCCTTTTTTTTTTTTTTTTTCTTTTAAATGTGAAGAATTTTGCATACACTTATATTTATAGCATCCCTTAAAATATTTATATTGATAGTAGACTATCTTGTTGTACTCATTCTGTATAAAAATGCACTGAATTAGGCAGGTATCAAAATGAGATGCAGTTTTTCTTATTTTAAATTGTATTTTATAAATATTCTTACAATTCAATATTTATTAATGAAATACAAATAAAATATTTCAATACAAAGAAATTTATGGTGTTCATTAATTGGTTGTATTTAATAATGTTTTTTAGCAGAAGTATTTTATGATGCCTTTCAAGAAATTATAATGTTTTAAATCACTCTTCCTTTACTAAAATTGTTCCAAACTGCAAGTGGTATTCATGTCAGTCCACAGTGGTGGAGAGGAAGCAGCAGTTTCCCTTTATGGTGATTTCTGTTTTGTTTGACACATGTAAAAGCTGAGCAGAGTTGTGGGTCTTACCAGGATGGGAGTGTAAGTATTACTTCCTCAGTTCTCTCCAGGGGATTTCTAATGAGTCAAAAAAAGGAAAGAATGAACAAGAGCACCTTTCATCTGTGCAGCAGCAGTTGTAGGACATGTGAGAAGGATTAGGCCTCGTGTTGTGAAAGGTTAAAGCTATTTTCTAGACTGATAGCTCTGCAGACACTTAATGAAGTCTCAGACCCTCATGTTCCAGTCTTTCTTATGACAGATCTAAAAGCAACTGGATTTTCTGAGCATGTGGTGATTCACAGCTGGAACAATGTTGCATGTCAGTCTGGTGTGAGATAAGGGGAGATGATGTTTCTGTAAAGAAGTTATCATAAAACAGTCAGACAAAATCAAACCAACAGTTCTGTGTGTATGACTGCATCGTATTTTTGAAGTTTATTCTACTTGTAGGTCTGCAAAATGCCTTACCTACCTGGTGTGCAACCCATTTTTTTTTTTTTTTGCAATTACAGAAGCAGTACTTCACTAAGTTGAACATGGAAGAATGAGTGATAGCTGCCAGTAGAGAATACCTAGAGACTCGCATAACACAAGTAAATGGTAATTCTTCTACAAAACCTTCACCAGCAGTTTGCATCTCAGAGTCTTCCTTAATGTGTCTTTACATTTAAAGCTCCCAAATGGTTTTTAAAGCTCCCTATTGTTTTTGTTTGTTTGTTTGTTTGTTTGTTTGTTTTCCCCTGGGGGCTCAGATTCCTTGTTTTTGTACATTTGAAAGATTACTATCCTTACTACTTACAAAAACTGGCAGCAAGAAATTCTGTCACTTAATTACATGAGAACTGTGTGTCGTTCTGCTTTAAATCATCAATCTGCTAGTCGCATTTCATGTCTTTTTTTTTTTTTTTTTACTAGTCTCTACTAGACTCCCAAAATACACACATACATTGTGTATTAGGCAACATGCCTTGTGTAAAAGGCAACATAGATGTTGCCTTTTTTTCAGGCTAATAGTACCTCTTGTTTTGATGTGGGTCACTGTATCTACCACTCAGAAGTTATGGATGTTCTCCACTAAACAACCATTGCAGAAGTTTCATCCAGTTGCGAAGCCACATTTTCATCTTTTATCTGCTTATTTTTTTCAGATCTTTTTCTTTCATTGTAAGAACATCTACCTCTAGATCAAATCTAATCAGAAGAGGGCAGTATTTCACTGTTTTTGACAAATAGTTTCAGGACGTTTAGTATTTTGAGTGGTTCAGCTTTGGGACCCCCACAACATTCTCTGATTCTGGTTTGCTTTTCCAATCTGCATACTGTTTAGCTTCCAGAGTTTGATATAGGCAGATTTTAAAATAGTGAACATATTTTTCCTTAAGGTAACTAAAAATAATAGCTTTAAACACAACACCCCAAACCAAAAAACAATAAAAATAAAAATTAAAATTAAAAAAATCCCAGAGGATTTTTACTAAATCTTTGGGGAGTTTTATAAGACCACTTTCGACATGTAGTTAGAATTGGCTGAAGCATCATAATTTTATGCGACTGGGTAGAAATACATCCCATTTATAAACCTTCCATTTTTAGGGCTCTAAAATGTCTCACATGACAGTTGATTTACTATTTTTGCAAGTAAAGAAGCTTTACTTCATCAAAGGTAGGTCTGGTAGAGAAAAATACTTTAGCAAAATACTTAATACACTGGAACTGTCTCTTCCAATGTGCTTGCAGCTAGAATTACTGTTAGTGGAAAAATTATGTGGCTCTGGACCTCAAAATAATGCATGTCTATGTTGTATACACACATCTCTGAAAAAATATATATACATGTAGTATATACAGCACTGTGTCCATTTGGAGCGACATTGTTTCAAAGGGTCCATTAATCAATCATATGTGTGTGCCTGCTTGCAGGGAAAAAGAGACTATTTCTAAAACCATCATGTTGGGTATTAGAGCGAAATAATGTGTTTTTGTTGTTGTTGTTTTGTTTTGGTGTTACGTTATTATCCTTGAAATTTTTATTTTTATGTCAAGCTACATTACTGGGATTTACCCATCACTACAACAAGTATAATTGCTTGGATGTATATTTCTGCAAACATTTTAAGTTTTGTTAGTGTAATCTTCAGCTATAAACTGGAAACATGCATACCCACAATGGATCCATGGGATCACAACATTTTTGAACATCTGTGTAGTGATGTAAGATGATTGCAGAAAGAAGCTGAACACAATTTCAATCAAAGTACAGAAAAAGCAGGGTATCCACATCTGAGAAACAACATGTAATTTAAGTGTCTGAGTACAAATACAGAAGGAGCTAGAGTTACATGATATATATATGTAGGTATGATTGCATGATTTATTTTGAATCCTGGCCTTTGCCTCCCTAACTGTGAACCTATGAACATACTGTATTTTTGGATGTGAAGAAGTATATTACTGCGTGAAAAAATGAGGGATGACAAACAAAAGAACCCATTATGTGCCTTCCTCATTAAATTTATATTTTATCCATGTATGTCTGTCTACCTAGTTACCATTTACCTGTCTTTCTGTTAAAAAATATCATTTCGCATTGCCTCTGTGTTTTTAAAGTCCCAGCTGTGTACTTTGGAGAAGTGAATTTCTTGTCTTTATAGCTCAATAAAACATTCTGAAAACACTAAATGAAATGTAATCTGAAAGTGTACAAGTTAGAGACAGAGGAAACTTCACATTTAATTTACAGTTATTGTGAAGGAGAGAATTTCTTTTTTTTTCTTTTTTTTTTTTTGTTGGAAACAATTTTTTTGTCAGTAGTGTATACTGGATAATTAAACATCAGTTTTACCAAAAGCGTTTTTCCCAGCTCATACAACCTGGCTATGATATATTATTCTTTGTAAGACAGGCCAGTAATTTAGTGTGGAGTATCTCAAATTTGTAATAGCCCATAAATTGAAGCTTTCTAATAGCAGAAATAGAGCTGAGTGATTTGTTGTTCTTGTTGCTCTTCCCCTCTAAGTGATTTATTTTGAAGGGATTTTTTATCCTTGAAGACAAGCAGGACCCTGGGAAATACTCAAAAAAGCACAAGAAGACTGAAAAGTTTTAGCTATAATAAAAATCATAAGACATGTCAATGTTTTTGGCTCAGCAGAAGAGATTATTTATCCCATAGCATAACAGTTATAAGGTATTTCCTAGAAGTCCTAGATTTCAGTCTATTTAGTGGCAGCAACTGCACGTGTGTCATCCTAGTAAGTGCCCTGAATAAAGTTAATAGGTGTAAGGAGAGTAGATCTGTGCTACTTCACTTTCTTTATTTACTTCATATACCCAAAATGTACTTATTGGAACGGACGCTTTACACAGCATTATTCAACCCAAACCCTAGATTGCTTTACTTTCTGATAAAATTTCGTGTCTGTGTCATTAACAAACCTGAAAAAAACATCTTTGTGCAGACACAAGTTTAAAATGTAATGTTTCAAATTTTCCAGAGGTCTTCAACACTTACTATGAGCTGTGAACACTCCTGAGAAAAGCCACTAAAGTATGATATTGCAGTTGAATCATTAGGCAAAATTGTAGCGACTACCACTTTGATCAATACAGGCTCAACTCTGATGTTAAAATGGGAGTTGCATCACATGAATTCTTCGACATTTTTATAAATAGCCCATTTTTTTCACATTCCAACATTAGTTTTTTGTTTGTTTGTTTGTTTGTTTTAACCTGGTTTCTCTAGGATGACACATATTCATAGTCCTTTATTCATTTTAGACTAAAACAATATGTTTTCATCATAGATGTTTGTTCTTATTATTTCAGAAATAAAATCTGTTGTTATTGCTGTAAGAAGTCACAGAAGTTAGAAAAAATAAATAAATCTGTAGATACATCTTAGCCACATAATTCCTACAGACTTAGGATACATGCAGTTTTGTTATCTTATCACATGTCTTGCCCAGTACTGCGGTCTGCATATAAAATTGGCTGTCAGCTTTTATTCCCCATGCTACAACAGAGCTCAAAAGGGTTTCTCTTCAGTCTTTCTGGACCTCAGGGTCCAGCTCATCACTTAATATTCTCCCTCCTGGCATTCAATAGCACTTCTGTTATTTCCTTAAAGAAAGATTGACCTTTATATGAACCAACTGGATTTCTCCATTAAAAAAAAAAAAAAAAAAAAAAAAAAAAAAAAAAGTGTATTGGTTTGCCATTTCAGTGTCAAAGTGGTTGATTATAGGAAAGGGGACAGCATGGTAAATTCCAAAACTATGTTTATCAAGAATACTGAAAATCCTTCAAAAGTGAAGTGCCTGGTGAGGAAAAGGCATAGTTCATATGACAGTAACATATTTCAGCCAGAAATGTGCAAAGAAAAAGTCTTTTTTTTTTTTTTTTTCCAGGTAGTCATAATTAGCAGTACATATTTAGAAGAAAATGCAAAGCGAGTAGCAGGTATGACTATTCATTCATGCAGAATGACATTTTATATGAGACGTGATCAGCCCATCTCTCCATGACTGTGTTTATTTTTCAAATACATTTTATTTTTATAAGCGATTTCAAAAGTTTAAAACATTTAAATTAAAAATGGAGGGAGGAGTATTGTCATTTTCTTGTAGTTCATACCAAAATATAGTACTGTATTAAATATTTATAATTTATTAAACAAATCCAATAAACTGAAGAACTACCATGTGCACATACAAACATATGTATGAGTAAAGACTGTGGCTCTGGGATTCATCTTAAATGAATCTAGTATTTATTTATAGTTCTAGTATCTATTTTAAATCTATTCTAAAAAAAAAAAAAAAAAAAAAAAAAAAAAAAAGTATGTTCCAAGAAATTGATGTGATCGATTGATCCGTAAAAGGCACTTAATTAGAAACTTTGCAATTCAGCCCTCCCAACTATTTTATGAATCTGTCTTGTTCTTAGCAGTGTTTAGCATTTTTGCTAGTCTGGGTAGTGTTGTCTGATTTGGATCTCTCTCTAGGGAGCTTGTGCAAAATCTTAATCCAACTTCATGTAATCTCAGATTTCCTTTACCCTAAAGCTATGTCTGCTCAGTCTTCTGCAGACAGAACTAAACTTGCTCTGTCTGCCAGTTGTGATCCAGCCCCGAGCTTGAAGTCAGTCTCTCAGCAAGACTTACTAACTTGGGCATAGCACTGTACTCACAGCAGTTTCCAGTTCAGAGCTGGCCGGCATCCAGTTGAGTTGAAGCATAGGCAGAGGAACATGGTTTGTCTGCAGAAGACTGTGTGGACATGCTCTAAATGCACTGAAGCACTTTCTTCTTTCACATATTTTTGGCATACATACTGTCTGTTGCCTTATTACAAAAGTGGGACCAGCCTTCACTGATCCGTAAGATCACTGCTTACCCACATGCTCTTTCCTATTGTAAACACAGACCTTTTCAGAACGGCACCTTTGCAGTGAATATTTTGGTCATTCAGAAGCACATCTGAAGCATGTTTAAAGCACGCAGATTTCATATACAACTGTAAAGCAGGATATTCACTGCTACCACAATGTGACATGTGCATAATAGAAAATAAATCCTATGTGCATGCCCATGTCTCTGTTCCCTCATTTTTCTGCAGCATGTTTTGTGCTTAACTTGCTTAACTTTTTTTTTTTTTTTTTTTTTTTTTAAAAGTGAATAATTCTTTCTCTCTGAAGTAAGTCAGTAAGCCATTAATTTTCATTTCTTCAGAAGAATGGCTCTTCCTACTGGCCTTTATATGTTTTGTGGTTCTGTTGTCTCTTTAGTTCACGAAGACCCTAATCTAAACAGTTCCTAATTTTGCCGCAGTTTATTTTTTTCAGTATATTTTGTATCCCTGTTTTACTGAGATGGATATTTGGGCAAATCTGAGCAAAGTATTCTACTCTGAGCACCAAGATGAGAGAGAGTCAGCCAGTGAGGTACAGCTACAAAAAGCACAGCAAGGCATAGAGAAAGTTAATTCACTTCAGCCCATTCTTCAGCCCATTCTGTGGTCTCCAGGAAAGACATTCACCTGGCCCCATCACTGAACCTAACCATCTTTCAGTGACTGAGTCCAAAAATTTGGGATGATTGGCAACTGTTAAAATCTCTTCAACTGTAGTGTCAGGCACAGTATTTTAAGGTGCCATGAATAGAAAAGTAGCACATATAATTTTTTATAGTTCTGTCTCTATATCCTTACCTTAAAAATGTCAGTTGTGCTTTTTGGTCATTTTCAAACCTTTGCAGCTCCTGTCATATGAAGGAATAGTATCACATATTCAAAGGCTGTATCTGAAGTTTTTGCTTACTAGGTTGTCCAGTTATGTAATAGTAACTACTAACAGAAACAAACCAATGTGTCAAACAAACAAACAAACCAAAATAAAAACAAAAAAAAACAAACAAACAAAAAACACCCTAAGCAATAAAAAGATATTAATAAGATGATAATCTGTGGCTTTCTGTGTGAAAGTGAACAGTAACAAAAATAATACAAAACCCAGAGTCATACATTACAAAAATGTAACCCTTACCTACAAGACATGCTCCTTTATAAGCAACTAACTCAGGTAGGTGCCCAGACTACTTAGCTGTTATGGCAGAAAAATACATTTGTGTCTGAAAAAATAATTGTCTTCAGATTCTACTCCATGGAAACTATATCTGAGTAGGAGTCAAGCCAGAAGTCACTGGTGAGTGGCAGTGAAATTTTCTTCCTTTGGCGCTCCACTGCAAAGCAGAGTCCAATTGGTTCTCATTTTTCCCTTTGTTTGAGGCAGTGGGTTATCTGATTTATTTCAAATTGTGTGTATTTGCCTCAAATCAAGATCTGGAAATGGGAAAAGACTTGCACTTGTGTTGTTGACTACCCCATAGGGAAAATAAATAAATAAATAAATAAATAGATTCCTACCTTCTTTCCTTTACAGTTCCAGGGCCTGTTCTACGCAATTAGTAAATGTAACAAATCTCAGAATCTTTGAATCAAGACAGCCAAAGTCTGAAGTGTCTGTGAAATCTGCAGTGTGACACCAGAGTGCTGCTAATAAACTGAAATATGGATTTATGCTAAACTGGAATTATTTCAAGCTAAAGCATTTTAAAAAGCTGGAAAATAGATGCTAGTGTCCCTGGAGGAAAGTCTGCAAAATATATTCCATAACTACAGAGCCATTACTATAGCTTCCCACTAACTTGAAGACACACAGGAACTGGTATGCTCATAAACAGAACCATTTTTACAGTCACTTTTCTGACTATAACAATAATATAAGAACTACTGTATAAAAATGTACAGGGAAGTTAATTTTTCATTGACATGAAGTTTAATAGCTAAAATATTTCTCATATAAATATACACATGTAAAATAAACAGACAGACTAACAGACCACTGCAGCATATTACTAATTTTTATACAAAAATGTATACACATGTACATTAAGTGCATTAAAATGCCATAAGAAGTATCTTGGGAATGGAAAAGAAAAAAGACATTGTAGTTAGATGACTACTTGTAGTCAGTAAATGAATAAGGCAATAGCGTTACTGTCTACAAGGAAAGGCCATTCACATAGTATATTTTTCTTTTTAGTAAATTTTATTTCAAAGAATTGCAGATTCATGGTTTTGTTGTTGTTGTTTTGTTTGTTTAAATATCACAATGATTGTTATGGGCACCCAAGTTTTGACAAAAAATCAATACCAGATTTCTTCTCCCACCAAGAGAACAGGACTGTTTGTCGTTATATCCCAAGAACGGGAAGGCATATATATGTTAGAGTGAGGTTGAAAATCACCAAGAAAATTTTGTCTTTTCTAAATTATTTTGGACTACACTGTCTTTATTACTTTTAATGCTGTAATTCTTGGAAGATCCTTTCTAGCAGTAATTTTCTATCATGCTACATGCTATGTAATTACACATGTATGTGATTTTGACCAAAACCTTAACAGTCACTGAAATAAAATTGCTGGTATACAGATTTAGTTGTAACAATCCTTTGTTTTTTGCTTTCTTGAAAAGACATCTTAGAAGATTAAAACAAAAATAAAAACAAAACAAACAAAAAACAAACAAACAAACAAAAAAAAACAACAGATGTTAGGATTTGCCTTTTGTAATTAAAATAATATATATATATCTTCAGACAATACTTTTTTAACATTAAAATTAATCAATGCCTTATGACTTAAGTCTCATATGATAAAATGTTATGAATTCTGTAATATCTTGAAGTTCTGAAGTTAGAGCATCAGAACAGCCGACAGTCAAAGTCTTGTTTTATCTGAGGAGTTTTCTGTATGTTTAGTTTCAATCCAAAAGACACATCTGGAACAAACAGGAGGACAGTGAACAGCAACATCCTGAGACAAAGCTTAGTTTTGCCAGGAGAAGAGGGAGAGATTCATTTCACTCTATAATGAAAAAATAAATTGGCATAGGAAACTGTAATTATGGCTAAATTGTATTTTTTTAAATGAAGGTATATAAATATAAGTAAGACCATAGATTATAGTTCAAAAATTATTCTCTGGATAGTGTAAATTCTACTCTTCTGCATTTGTCTGTATTTGCTAATAAAAGTTGTTTGCTAAAAATTAGTTTTGCTTCTCTGCAACCAGGTCTCTTTTTTAAAGTTACTGTTTTGGGTGATCTATGTTTTTGTATAATATACTTTTAGAATAAGTTCTTTTATGCACTATTTACTGGATGACAAGAAGCATTAAATGGTAATACAAATAAAATTTCTTTAAGAGAGCTATTGTATCTTAAAACCTTGAATATTTTAGTCAAATGTAATTTAACATGAATTTGCAGTTCAGAAACATGGGTATTTGCTTAACTTCTTTATTTACAGTAGCTCAGAGTGGTTGCTTTGTATTTTGTTTCATGTGACAGCTTTTTAAATGAGCATGTATAAATCAGTGTACTGCAAAATGTGGTTTAGGCTTATTCTTTCTATCATGTGTCAGGTTAAACCATTCGGATTCAACAAATATATAGTGGCTGCAAAACAAAAACACAGCAAGTGCATGGTACTGTGACCTCATGTTGAGCATTAATTTTTTTATTTTATTTTATTTTATTTTATTTTGAACTTAACTGATTTAACAGTGAGGTAGTTTTTGATCTGTTGGTGGTAGGTAGCCTGGTGTTTTGCACTGTCCTAATTATCTGTTATAAAGTGGTTGCGTCATGCAGACTCTCATTGCTCTTTCACTGCACAAATAATTGGGTGGAAAAAGAAGAGCTGCTGCCTGTAAACTTGCGAAGTCTTGTGAGATCTGGAGACAAAGTGTCATTAGTATATCATGTGTTACGTTTGTCTGCACTTTCCCCACCAGCCAGTTTAGTTTAGAGAACTAATATTGATGGTAGAAATAAAGTAAATAGATGCCTACTCTTATTTACAGAGTCCAGCAACTGGAGACGAAAGGTTCTTTGTCCATACAAAGAAATGCAAATGTTTCTTGTACATGCCATATTTCACCTGCTTTCATATGAGCATCCTGCAAATTCAGCTAGGCCTTCTCTGGCTTTTTTTTTTCACTTTTTATTTATTTGATTTGATTTATTTATTTGATTTGATTTATTTGATTACTCCCTTAGTCAAACAATATTTTCATACTTAGAAAAATATCCTATGCTTGAGAGGATGCATTAAAAAACAGAAAATAAAAGCAGGTTGCTTTGAAGGATAAGCTAGTGGTGCTGACCACTGTAAACACAAATCCAGATGTTTTTGCAAGTTAATGTGAAGAAAAACTCTCTAGTCTTTATTTACACTTTAGAACAAATATTTTACTAGGAGGGAGTAAAGAATGTTGACATTTTACCACTTAGACACCAAGTTAGAACAATGTCCTGAATGTCAATATGTCAACATTTGTTGCAGTTTCCTTCACATCAGCATACTAGGACACACATCTGGCATTTTTCTCTCTTTTCTTTTTCTTTTTCTTCATTTTCTTTTTCCTCCTTTTCTGTTTCCTTTTCCTTTCTTTTTCTTTTTCTTTTTCTTCTTTTTCTTTTTTTCTTTTTCTATTTTTTCCTTTTCTTTTTCTTCTTTTTCTTTTTCTTTGCATTTTCCTTTTCCTTCTCATTTTCATTTTTCTTTTCCTTTTCCTTTTCCTTTTTCTTTTCCTTTTTCTGTTTATTATAAACTTGAAAAAGGGAAAGCAAAATAATAAGATAATTCTAACTTTCAGCCAGCCATCTCTGTTTGGTTGTCTGTTCACCTATTTGGAAGAAATAAGATAAATATAAAATAAATATAAAAATAAGACTAAAAAATATAGTTTAAATTCAGGTGCACAGATTATGTGTAAAACTACATATTGTATGTAATCTATAATTCTTAACACTCCTTGTAGACTAAAAATTTCTTTATTATAATCTGTAGTTCTTCTTATGATTTGTATAATTCTTATAGAATCTGCAGTCCTTGTAGATTCATGGACATATACCAGGAAATTGGTGGACCATGATCCATAGCTATTAGAGAAACACTTCGATTTTGACACAGTTCTGCATCAAACTCACACAAAACAGCCCTTCAGCCTTTCCAGGGAAATCTGGTAGCACATTCTGATAGCTTTCTCTACCCAAATCTTTACTGATTTGAAGAGTATGTGGCTTTCCTTCCTTGCTCTATTGCTACAATGACAAACTCAAAAGATTCCAGTTCTGGAACAGATTTTGCCTCCTGGTTTGAAGGAGAAGAGAGACTACTTGATTTTGTGTGAACTGAGGAAGACATGAGACGATCTCTGTGTCCATCTCTCTGTTATGAATTTGTTACCTTCTTCTGTATTTTCCCTGATAAGGTGGCTGTTCGAAGAAACCTGTTAATAATATCTATGTTTCCAAAAAGTCACTATTCCATTTGCAAACAAAAGTTGAAACAGCCCTGAAGACTCCATTATTGTGCTGGTATAAAATGAGAAATCTCCAGGCAGAATAAGAGATCTAATCACAGTAGTTTAAGTCTATTCCTAGCACACTAGAAATAGAAAATGTTATAAGAAGTATCCACCTTTTCTTCCCTCAGATTTTAGTTAATATTTGCTTTTCATGTGGGCCTGTAATGTGAAAAAAAAAAAAAAAAAAAAAAAAAAGTACTCTCAAATATAGAATTTTCAGTGTGAACTAGGGAAAGAAAATGAAAAAGAATAAAAAAATATTTAAACCCCATAACTTCCTACTGAATATAGTGTTTTGATTTAGGATTTCTGACATGGCCTAGAACATATCCCATGAGAGCTGAGTACTAAAATCAGACATTTGCTCTCCTGCGAAAAAAAAATAATAATAATAATAATAATAGTTACATTTTCCTTTAAATAGAAACTGTCTGGATGCTTAAGGAGGATGTATCCCATCTGGTCCACAGCTCAGGAGGGAAAGATGTAATATTTAGTGTCATGTTATGCAATTGCAGAATCACACATTCATAAGGCCACATTAAAATGTAATTATGCAGTGTTTATCTGCTTTCAAGGTAAAGTAAGCTTAAGTGAAAGTAGAAGCAAAATAAAAGTAAAAATTGACTGAATTATGTATTGTAAAACCCTGAACTTAATACTGTGGAAGGAAAACATAAATTGTAATGGACCTTGTGAATCAGTTACAGTATCTGCATGAATACTATTACCATTTACTTCTTGGTATGCAACTCAGACAAAAAAGTTAGCATTAAAATTTTATATGCACACAAGTAAACAAACCTAATCAAATCAGTATCTTTTCTATAACAAGTAAAAATAGCATACAATAACCACTATCACTATCAATGAATTTCCTTTGGCAGTCTCTAACCTCTCTCTTACAACAATCATTTTAATTGAAGTTACAAGTATGTAAGCAGTAGATGGTTCTTTTTAAACCCATATTACCTTGCATGTTGATTTTCATCTTTTTAACATAACTGCAAAGGTTTTTGAGGTGTGATGTAAATGCAATGCAATTTCAGCAGAACTCAAAACAGTGTGAAACTGACACTCTACATTATTGCTTACACTTATTCAAAAGTTGATTATTGGCAGCAAGTAGATATGCTTATGTTTTGTCATGTACACTAGTATTAGTTCAAGAATGAAAAAAAAAAAAAAGAAAAAAAATGATGCAGCATACAATTGCCAATGGACAGTCACACAGTAGCTTAAAAAAAATAATGTTGAAAAGAACAGGATTTTCATAAATTGCATTAGCATACAGAAAGATGTTCCGTAACAATCTGAATATAATGCACTTTCGTTTGTGTGTGTCAAAATCATAAATGATTTAAAGAAAATGTCTTATATTACTAGGTATTTAAAATTATGATTGCAAATTTTATATACATATATATAACCTTTGGTAATCTGTAATTGGAGAATCTGAGTTTTGTTGATGTGTCTGGACTGCATTTATTTGCTCACACTCAAGTAGAATATAAGTTCTTTAAGGACACAGAATGTAGAACCTGAGCATAGCAAGATTTTATATATGTTTATTTTAATCCTTTAGGGTTGTTCTTGGCTTTTCCTTCAGTGAGGTTGCCCAAAATATGCTTTTTAAGGGCTTTCTAGTTTTTCTGTTTGTTTGCTTGTTTACTAGAATTTATCTTTGTTTAGAATGATGCATAGCTTTTATTTCATCTTAGTTATCTAAACGCTAGGAAAGTTGGGCCATATCGAATATGACAGTGAAATATATTCTTTAGAGTCCATAGCTGTATAGGTGTAGGTAACATATATGTGGATAACTTTGGACACATTAGTTCTCCCTCACGCCTGGTGTTGCACATGTCTGCTTGAACCAGTTCCTTTAATTTGTAATTTACAGTTTTTCCCTGAACACTGCATGTTTCACCTCTTTCCTGCTCTATTGGACTCCATAGAGCAGTGCAGACTGTACAGCAATTGTATGCAGTCCATTTCATCACATTTTTGACCAAAACTCTGTCTATTTGGAGTCAAGAATCATAGCCCTAGTCTATGTCTCTGAATGGTTCAAACAGGACTGTCTTTGATTGCATTGTTGGGAAACATTGGCAACTTTATTTCAGGCTCCTGGTTTGGTGATACCCTATTTGGTGGTTCTGACTATGTGAAGGACTACACATATTCATTTTCTTTACTACTTGCTCAGGGCAGGTCAACCCTCTTTTCTGCTGAGCAAAATAGACTCTACAGTGTAAAAGCTCAAGCTCACAACCTTCTTTCCCTCTCAACCCACTTACCCTGGCTGCCCCCAGAGACGGTTTTCAACCTTTGGTATTTAGCAGTAGAAGAGAAGAATGGCAGCTAAATACTGTCTGTACAAGTGTCACGCTGGTAATGCAAGGTACAACTCCAGGGTGACTGGCACATAGATAATAAAGACTGTTGGGATTAGAGATAATATATCTGGAGATGTCTGAGCAGCACAATAAACGTGTGACTGTACCAAGGGCTGGCATTTCTGTGCAAGCCTAACTAGCTAGTAAGGTGACAGAAGAGCATAGATTTTAGACTGGAGTCCAACAGGGCACAGATTTTGCACTGGAGACCAACACATGCTAAATAACATGCACATAACTCCGTTACTACCGATACTTTTCCTGTTGTTCGACACTTCCATTTTGTACAAATGTGAGCTCTCCACACTTTTCTAGGCTTACTGTAGTTTTGGTGTCTTTCTTTAGCATGCCATCCTCTTATCTCCTTCTTCAGGAGAGCGCTGAGAGCCTTCCTTCTGTCCCCTTTGTTTTAGATTTCCTTTCTTACTGTGCTTGGGAAAAACAGACTTTGCCTGCACTTTCAGAGTGAAGAATTGTTACTTGCTAGTATCCCCACTGCTTTCTTAAGGACTCTTGGTAGTCGTAGCCATGTTTGTGGTATTCTGTTTTGTCATAGTCACTACTCATTGTTAATTTGCCAATGGCCTCATCCCATAAGACTCCCTGTTGATTTAAGGTAAGATTTGAAACAGGCCAATTGTACATTTATTTTTTCATAAAAATTAACAACACATAGCTCATTCCATTCTTTGCCACAGAAGCCTTCCCTACTCTGAAGTTCTGACATCACTGTTAGTCATTTTAAAAATTTATCCCACCAGCATCACACTGAAATAAATTAAGCAACCCAAGGAAATAATGTAAGCTGGCTCAGTGGCTAGTTCCTTGCTCCTCCTTATCAAAGAGAATTCTTGTAGTAAGTATCACAGCAGTAAAACAAGTGGCTGTCTGCAAGTCCTCTCACTCATCCAAAGACGCTTGTCAGTAAGGTTGCCAATGCATTTGAAGTACATTAATTCATCTTAATACCAGCGAGGACTGTCATACTCAGCAATTCTACTGGCAAATTCTACAGAATTTGAAAATGTCACAGGCTCATTTTAATAGACTGAATTATGTGTTATCCTAGAAGAAGTCTTGAGAGCTACTGAACTTAACCACAAGTCATAGAGTTCCATAAAGTTCAGAGTGAGTGAAGCTCAGCAACAAATGGGTACATTGCAACATGCATGTCAAGTGATTATTTTCAAAATCCTCGCTGGAGTCATTAAGATTGCTCAAGCAAACTGAAGAGGATTTGCCTGCTTGCTACAGTTAGAAAAAGAAGAAGAAAATATATAAAAAAATAACATTAAACAGTCAGGTTTTTAACCTGTATCAAGAAGCCTTAAATTGTGCATGACAAAGCCCTGCATCAGTTGGATACTCACTAGACAGTGAGTTCTAGGGAAAGACATTGTGTATTTCCCAACTAATTCTAAATAGTGAGCTAAGAATATGACACAGGAGAAAGATGTCTTGTTAGTCTCTAAGCTGAAAGTCTCCTACTTGTTCCTTCCATCTTGCATACTTAGTGTATATTAGAGAAAGTTCCTTCACCTTAAATTTCTTTATCTTTTGTACAAAAAAGAGGAAGATGCTAAAGCTGTGCCTACCTGTATTCTTTCCTCATACAGAAGCTATCTAAATGTGATCAGGATGTCAGTGAGACTGACCTCTCTCTGTTTGATTCTATTTGTTGGCATCTTCTCTTTCTTTTTTCTTTTCTTTTCTTTTCTTTTCTTTTCTTTTCTTTTCTTTTCTTCCTCTCTCCCCTTCCCATATTGCTTTTCTTTTCTGTACTTTTACAATTTTTCAGAGTCTTTTTAATGTCTGTGATATTTTCTTATTTCATTACTAATGTTTACAAAGTATTTGGTATTTGAAGGGTTCTAATATGGTCTTAGCAAATTTGACATCTCAGCTCAAGGACCTGTTTCTAACCTCTAGCTTTGCGTAGTTTATCATTTAGAAGAAAAAGTCAGGTTTCCTGCACTTCAGTATGAGCATGCTTTTTCTACAGTTAAAACAAAAAAGTTCATCAAGCACAGATCTTATTGTAAAAATGCTTTAATCTCCATCAGTGTATCTTTTGGACACATAAAGCAAAGCAAAATCACAACACAAATTTTAGATGTATAGAATAAAACCTCATGTACTTCTGTAACTGTATATAGATGCATTTAATTTTTTTGTAATTCATGTGTCGCAATACCTGTTTATTAATTTCTGGCTAAATACAGTACTATCTGTCACATACCATAAAAGATCAGGACTAATTTTGTAGTTATGTTTTTCTTCTGAATTAAAGAATCCATTTTCTGTAGATAAAATGATTTTAATCTCTAGAATTACTTGTTAGATTCAGGGGTACCCTTAAAAAAGTCTACTAAATTTCTGTCTCTGTTCTTGATTGTGGAGCCTACATCAGATCACAGAAAAGATAT
>CM021729.1:41579808-41593504 GCA_011074415.1 Stictonetta naevosa
CTTCTTTTTTCTTTTATTTTCTCTTGTTTTTTGTTCTTTTCTTTTCTGTAGCTGTTTCTGAAACAATGTACAAAATCTTATCTCTAAAGAAAAACTTTGAAAGTGGAAAAGTATTCTGCTGGCCTTGGCATTCTCAGAAAGCTTGGACTCTTTGAAGATGGTTGTAATTCCTGGAGAGAAGGAGAGTTTCTAATCAAGACAAGAACAGCAATGCTGAATTTGCTCAGTAACACATAGCTGCCAACCTAGAAGCAGTTGTCCAAGATGTCCACATGTGCAAGCCCCTGAGCAATGGTTGTTTTGTGTGATGCTTCGTTATTTAAATTTCAGCCAGTGAGGGTTTGCCCCTAGAACCTGATAGTTTTCTCCCTGAAATAGAGAACTGAAGATTAAGAATATTTTATTAATAAGTCTTTTAATATCTTTTCACATTTGGAATAAAACTGAAGAGTCCAGTTAAGAGGGACCTTCAAAGATCATGTAGTGCAACTGCATTTTTATGTCCAAGAATAATTGGGCATCTGTTAAGCATCTGATATTTTTCCGTGTTAATTTATTTAAACAATCTTCAGAAGCCAAATCTTCTATAAGCCAAATACCACCACATGAAAGAACAAACAAATGCAATTTGTGAGTTTTATATAAAATGAAGCAAAATCATTACATAAATGCTCTACAAAAGAGTAGGAAGAGAACAGGTGTGTATGTTAACTCTCCTCCTGCATGTGATAACCATTCTCAGCCAGGGTGATTTCCTGAAGTTGGTGAGTTTCTGTGTTAGTAATCACCAATAGCCCTCTCCCTCAAATGCTGGAAGACAGTCATATTTATTGTAGCTACTCCATACTTTGACAGACCTACTGACCTACTGCATGTCTACTGACTTCCTTCATAAGTATGTTTTCAGCTCTCCTGTTAACAAATTTGAATAATCCTGATTCCTGACTTAGTAGTGAGTATATAAACAATTCATTATGTGCACATATCTGCAAACAAGACCCAACATACTATTGACACATTGCCATAATTCTCATTTACCACAATTAATTTTCTCTGAACATAACATGGCTTCTTATGGTATTGTTTACTCTTACCCTGCTCTTCCCATTCTTGTCCTTTCTCTCCTGCTGTGTCATGTAATATTTTTCGGTTAGCTTATTGTCAGGCTCTTTTCCTTCCTTTCTATTCTTGTGTTGCTGAGTGGCTCCAAGTGTCAGTAAGTGGTTCCTATCGATATCTTCCTCATCAGGTTTGTTGTGAAGTTCTAGTCAAATTGTCAGTCAAGCAGAATACATGATGTATTCTTGAGAGATGTTCTCATACTAATTCTGATTTCTCCTAGAAATTCTCCATTAGAGGCACACTAGGAAATAAAAACAACTTTTCTAGATTCTACCTTCTAGAACAAGAGACCAGGAATTAAATTAGTAATTTAATTTAATTAAAAATACAGGAATACAGGAAAATATATAGGAAGTCAGATGATAGAAAAAAATCTATTGTAGGTGGATGGTTGCGTGAAGAAAAATCAAACACCATGAAAACAAATTTCAGATGTTGAGGTCTTCTTCTTCGCTTTCTTTTAGCCTCCTGAAAATGTATTTATACTTTCTCTTTACTCAGCCTGCTCAGCGCTTAGGAACTGACATATGACCTTCAGGTATGCAGCCTTACCAAACTAGAAGTCCAAAACTATACAGAAGGTGAGCATGAATCTGAAAGACCAAGTAACACAGTAACTGACTATATTCAACAGAAGCTTCTGAGGTTCCCCTACAGAAAGAAATATCTGTACCAGACAGTTGAACAGGAAAACCATCCTGAACTAGCCCAAATTAGTCTTTTTGTTAGATTGGCCAGGATTAGAAGAAGCACAGTTACATAGCAGTGTAGAATATACCTTTTTATATGTGGAAATATCTGTAGAAAATTCAGTTAAATGTAATATCCATAGGGCAGTGTAAGGAGGTTGTTGTAATGTTGATGATCCATCACATAGTACTAAGCTGTATTGAAAAACAGCTCAGCTACTGAGACATCTGTGACCACACAGGCATAATGATGGCTTAGGAGCACAACTTCCATCTTCTTTAATGAGTTGCAGCTCCTGTGTTGCACCTATAAGAAACATCTCCAGTTTATTTTATCAAGAGCATTAACTTGATGAACAATTGTAAGCAAGCAGCAATACAGACAGCTATCCTTTAATGAAAAAAAAAAAAAAGAAAGAAAAAAAGGAAAAAAAAAAAAAAGAAAAAAAAGTGAATTTGGAGCTCTTTGGAAATAAAGTATTGGAAAACTTCAGCATCATATGAAGATTTCATTACACCCCATACACACCATGACTGACTTTCTTCTCTTTTCTTCTGAAACATTACAGAGTGATTAAATCATAACTAAACTACAAACATATCTTGGTGTGAACTTTAGGTACTATCCTGCAGCTCCACCAAAATTAGTTGAAAACTATATTTGTGCCAACAGTTCTATAGCTTTCTATTTGCAACAGTTCTATTTGCTTTCCTCAGGCCATCAGGGAAACAAAATACTTTAAGCAAGTTGTGAAAGATTGTTTCAAATTGCTACCCTACAAGAAAAATCCAGAAGCTAGTTACTTGCTGTAGGTTGGTGTCAGGGATATGAAAAAATCCAACCAGGTTTCCTTAAAAACTATTGCATGAGACACAGAAAGGTAAATAATATTATTCTGAAGTGCAGTACTTACAAAAAATATAGGACAACAGGACAACAGTGACATGAAGTACTTTTTTTGTATGATAATGATTTGTCACATGGCTGTTTTAAAATGACATGCATATTGCAAAGCAACTTTCAAATTGCTTAGCGCTCTATATTTGTTGAATATGGGGACCAAAGAACACAACAATAAATAAATAAAGCTACTTTAAGATAGAGAGCAGAAGCATGGTGTTTTCACCATTCTTATAGGAAAGCAAGTAATAGCAGTCAGTTTCAGTGACCCTACAAAGCTGAAGCAATTGTGAGGACGCTTGTCTGCTGGCAGAAAGCAGGGGTGTTAGATGTGCTTATTCATCAGCTTCTGAGACACCTTTCCAGGAATAAAAAAATTGTCTGTTTTTAAGTGACAGTAATAGCCTGTCTTAAGTGTTTTATTTTTTTGTGTTCTTCCAGATACTCCTGGCAAATATTAATTCTCTACACATATCCCCAGAAATTGCCTAGCAATGAAAATATGTTCTTGCTTTGTGGTTTCATTGTAAAACTATTTAAATCTGGATACACTGGATACACTATTCATTAAACATGTAGTCCAGAACTTAAAACTGCTGGAATACAGCAAATATCTTTGAATTGACTTTTTACAATGATAGAATTGATGTATCTTTATTCCAGTTTGCTAGGCAAAATGTGTTTTCATTTATTAGAAAGCTTGAAGCTTTGTGTTGTACTATAAAAAGCACAGAAATATTTTGCTCTTAGCAACCACTCATTTTCAAAATCCACCTGCTAACAAGTAATGCACACAAATATTATTTAAGATGAAGAGTAAGAGGCAATTATTTATAGGGTAAAGGAACTGATAAGAAGCCACTACAGCAACAAGAGGTTTACAAGCAAGAACTGGCTCAAATTTTAATGTTTTTGGTTTCTGCTTTGGCACATGACCAGACTGTTTGGATCCAAGCATTGCTTGGTATTACTATGAATGAGAGACATTTCTTCTGTACTGTCTATTCTTAACAGGATCTATATGTGATTTTTAATGCCGATTATTCTATAAAGATAGTGTAGTATACATAGTCTAGACATACTTCTGGAGTCTCAATGCTTTTGAAGGTTGCTGAGCATGTTTAGGTGCTATAACAATGAGGTCTATCATGGCATTTTTAATGAAAGAGCTGTGTCAAGCTATTATGAATGAAGTTGCTACTTAAATAATTTTGCCTTTAATTTTAAATTTCTCTTAAGAAATAAATGATCCTCCTATATGTTTTAATGACAACTAAGGCAATTAAAAGAAGATATCTGCATGCTGAAATTTCTGTAAATAACAGATTTCTTGTTCTTTGGCTTCAGGAGCATGTCAGTACATCTGGAGCTGACATGGAATAAGACCATGTAAATCTGAAGCTAAGTAAATGTAAATGATATCAGGATGTTAACACCTCTGTGCAGCTGAAGTTGTGATCAGTTAATATTTTAAACTGTCATGTATAGTTACAGGGTGATGTTATGGAACTTCATTGTTAGCATAGTATGATTCAGAGACTAAAAGATAATGTAGGAATTAATTTAAATTTCAGTTTTCTCTTGTTTGGCTGTCTCAAAAATCCATTTAGAGTGTGTTCTCTAGTAGTGGAGGTACAAAATAATTGGTCTTTGTAGTGCAATACTATTGATGTGCTTTACAGATTTGAAAATAATAGTTCTCATAGTTCAAACTGTCTTTTTTAAGGTGAACGATAAAGCATATCTCAAGTCCAGTTAAGCTTACAGCTTAAAATGATGTGTGCGGTCCACTTTATGTGTCTCAGTGTATGTTTGGCTGTCTACAGCATCACAGAACTACCAAAAAGTTTTGGTTTTGATTTGATGACTGATAATGTCTAAAGAAATTAAGCTATTGGGGTTCAAAATGCCAAGACATAGGCTTGCATATCCCATATCTTCATAACAGGCACGAGTCAATATTATCTGCATCACAGGCATGAGTCAATGTTACCTATACCTCATGGTAAAAAAAAAATATATATATATATATACTTTTTTTTTTTTTTTTTTCCCATACAATTAAGTTTTCTGTGTATTTTAAAAGTTAGTTGTGTCCACTGAGATGGATTGTTTTCATTTTTTTCTTAGCATGAAATAATTGTTTAAATATTAAAATCAAATACCAGTGGCAAACATGGCCTCAATTCTCAAATGAGCCCTCCTTAAAATATTTCTTGCAGCTCTGTCTAATAAATAATGGGAGACTGCACAAGCTGTGAATGATCACAGTAGTCTTTTCTTTGTCTCATAACCAGAAAAACTGACATACATTAACTATTGTAACTAATACACTGACACTAATTTAAATTGTGCTGAATACTATGAGGCAAAACAACTCCTGTAAGATTATTTTGCTTTTCTAATATATTTTGAAAAGTTACTAAAGAGTGAAGCAACCAGGAAGGCTGGGCGCTCTTCAAGAGGGAAATCTTAATGGCACAGGAACGGTCTGTCCCCACATGCCCAAAGACGAGCTGGCGGGGAAGAAGACCAGCCTGGCTGAACAGAGAATTGTGGCTTGAGCTTAGGAGAAATAAGAGGGTTTATAATCTTTGGAAAAGTCCTCCCACTAGGGAGGACTATAAGGATGTTGCAAGGCTGTGCAGGGATAAAATTAGAAAAACCAAAGCTCATCTGGAGCTCAATCTGGCTGCTGCTGTTAAAGATAACAAAAAATGTTTTTATAAATACATCAACACAAAAAGGAGGACTAAGGAGAATCTCCATCCTTTACTGGATGCGGGGGGAAACTTAGTTACAAGAGATGAGGAAAAGGTGGAGGTGCTTAATGCCTTCTTCGCCTCAGTCTTTAGTGGCAATACCGGCTGTTCTCTGGATACCCAGTACCCTGAACTGGTGGAAGGGGATGAGGAGAAGGATGTGGCCCTCACTATCCATGAAGAAATGGTTGGTGATCTGGTACGGCACTTGGATGTGCACAAGTCGATGGGGCCGGATGGGATCCATCCACGGGTACTGAGAGAACTGGCAGAGGTGCTGGCCAAGCCGCTTACCATCATTTATCAACAGTCCTGGCTAACGGGGGAGATCCCAGTTGACTGGCGGCTAGCAAACGTGATGCCCATCTACAAGAAGGGCCGGAGGACTGAACCGGGAAACTACAGGCCTGTCAGATTGACCTCAGTGCCAGGGAAGCTCATGGAGCAGATTATCTCGAGAGTCATCACGCAGCACTTGCAGGGCAAGCAGGCGATCAGGCCCAGTCAGCATGGGTTTATGAAGGGCAGGTCCTGCTTGACGAACCTGATCTCCTTCTATGACAAAGTGACGAGCTGGGTGGATGAGGGAAAGGCTGTGGATGTGGTCTACCTTGACTTCAGCAAGGCTTTTGACACCGTTTCCCACAGCATTCTCCTCAAGAAACTGGCTGCTCTTGGCTTGGACTGGCGCACGTTTTGTTGGGTTAGAAACTGGCTGGGTAGCCGGGCCCAAAGAGTCGTGGTAAATGGAGTCAAATCCAGTTGGAGGCCAGTCACTAGTGGCGTTCCCCAGGGCTCGGTGCTGGGGCCGGTCCTCTTCAATATCTTCATCGATGATCTGGACGAGGGCATTGAGCGCACCCTCAGTAAGTTTGCAGATGACACCAAGTTAGGTGCGTGTGTCGATCTGCTCGAGGGTAGGAAGGCTCTGCAGGAGGATCTGGATAGGCTGCACCGTTGGGCTGAGGTCAACTGCATGAAGTTCAACAAGGCCAAGTGCCGGGTCCTGCACCTGGGGCACAATAACCCCAAGCAGAGCTACAGGCTGGGAGATGTGTGGTTGGAGAGCTGCCAGGCAGAGAAGGACCTGGGAGTGATGGTTGATTGTCGGCTGAATATGAGCCAGCAGTGTGCTCAGGTGGCCAAGAAGGCCAACAGCATCCTGGCTTGCATAAGAAACAGTGTGACCAGCAGGGCTAGGGAGGTGATCGTCCCCCTGTACTCGGCTCTGGTGAGGCCGCACCTCGAATACTGTGTTCAGTTTTGGGCCCCTCGCTACAAGAAGGACATCGAGGTGCTTGAGCGAGTCCAGAGAAGGGCGACGAAGCTGGTGAGGGGCCTGGAGAACAAGTCCTATGAGGAGCGGCTGAGGGACCTGGGATTGTTCAGCCTGGAGAAAAGGAGGCTCAGGGGTGACCTTATCGCTCTCTACAGGTACCTCAAAGGAGGCTGTAGCGAGGTGGGTGTTGGTCTGTTCTCCCACGTGCCTGGTGACAGGACGAGGGGGAATGGGCTTAAGTTGCGCCAGGGGAGGTTTAGGTTGGATCTTAGGAAGAACTTCTTTACCAAAAGGGTTGTTAGACATTGGAACGGGCTGCCCAGGGAAGTGGTGGAATCACCATCCCTGGAGGTCTTTAAAAGACGTTTAGATGTAGAGCTTAGGGATATGGTTTAGTGGGGACTGTTAGTGTTAGGTCAGAGGTTGGACTCGATGATATTGAGGTCTCTTCCAACCTAGAAATTCTGTGATTCTGTAACTTCTACCATTTTAAGTAATTCTGATAAGAACAAAATAGTTGTATGCAAAATATATCAGGTGCATTAGATCTTCATTGTTATGCCACAATGATGCTAGTAGAAGTAGCTCTTAAGCATGAAATCTGACATAAGAAACTCTAAGAAATTCACCAGCAGCTAGTAACTTTCTTTTCTATTTGCATATTTATCAATTAACTATTAGTTCTAGTAACAGATTAGTAGCTAAAACAAAACAAAACAAAACAAAACAAAACAAACAACAACAACAACAACAAAATACAGTTATGGACTGAAAAATTTGGAAACAAAAGAAGTCTTCTCTTAACCTCTTATGGCCCAACCCACAGATTTTCATTCAGCATTTGCTTTCAGCCTGTCTCAGATTCCAGATGCATTTTTTCCAGGTGAATGTAAGTCTACTAACCATAATTGTGTCTTTACCTTTGGTAGATCTCACACACTGCTGCTAGTGGTGTGCCAGCTACCAGCAGAAAACAACTCCATGTACATATATAATGAAGAAAGGGGAATCTTTGTGGGAAACATACATAGTGTATGCTTTCTACATATGTTGGTGGAGGTTATCTAAATGTGGTGTTCAATGCAACGGAATAGTGTACTTTAGGTAGATCTGAGTAATACCAGGAAAGTCTTATTTTGTTTTTTTGGCACTAGTCTGATGGTGTTAAAAATGTTTTAATTAGGTGACTTTCATGGCATGCACAGGTCTGCCTACCTCAGAAGTTCTTGTCCAACGTCTTAGCTTTACAGTTGTATAAAATTTATAAAAATATATTCTTTTACTCCTACTTCCTGATAATAAAACTCTGAGGAGAGACACAGTGTCTGTGTGTTTGTTAACGTAATGTTTAAATGACATGAATATGTTAGCGAACAGAGCTTTTACAATTAGTTTAAATGTCTTGTTCTCAGCATGGAACAAATGATCTCTGCTTCTATCCCATTGCCCATGTGAAACATTGAAAGACTTCTAGAAATGTAAATCACAATTATGAAGCATGTACATTTATAATAAGAGCAATAAAGTGTAGTAGTTGTCTAGCTGGAATGATGTCTTTAAACTAAAAGGTTACTTATAGCACAGATAATACAATATTACAAATTTAATAAGTTGTGGAGTATGTCATTTTCTTTCTAGAGCAAAACTCTTATTTACACATGTAGTTGAGTCACAACCACATTATCCATCCTAAAATGGAGCAGGTAAGTACCTTAGGAAAATCTTCCTATTTAAATCCTACAAGTTAGAAAACAGAAGGACATATTTTTCTGTCCATCCCTCTAGTGGGAGCCCCCCCTAAAAGGGACTAGTGGGTCTGTTCCTGAAGATCACTCTACATCTTCCCCTTTTAATTTCATACTCTTACTTATAGTTAAGCTCCTAACTATGGCACTAGTGATTTCATGGTGTACTTGATAATTATATGCTTCAGTTACTTACAGAATTTTCCCATACTTTCTTCATAGTCTTCAGTTAATATTTCATATCTTTCCTCACAAGTGAAGACTGCAGTTCTCTAGATGTTTTTACCTTGTTCTCTCACTTTGATTTCATAGTTTCTTTCCTACCTATGTAAAATAATTGATTTCATGTTTTCAAGAGCAGTTACAGTAACTATGTTGAGTAGATAACCCTACTTCGTTGTGTGCTACTTTCATATGTGAAGACAAGCACTTCAAGGGTTTTTTTTTGTTATTCTTTCTGTTTAAATACTCATCCAGAGTGCTGACGAGATTCAGGCTTGGGGAAGCTGTGAGAGAATTAAGACCTTAGGAAAAGCCTAGGGTGTGGAGAGTAGACTTAACAGAAAAATAAGCTGTTGTTGTAACAAAGTATCTAGTATTTACTCTTTGCTAGCTATCCAAAATAAGGGTCTGTCCTGAAAACAGGAACCTCAGTACAGTTGAAACCAAAGGCACATAGTAGTGAGTAGTGCATTCAGTAGTGCTTTTCAGCTTTTGGCATGACAAACTACGGTGCACCCAGAATTCAGCAGAAACACATGCTTGGGATAATGATGACAAACAATTGCATGTTTTCCCACTACATAGCAACAACACAGCTGATTTTGTATATTGTTCTACATTTGCAAAACTTGCTGGCTGGGACTTTTAAAATCTAGCACTAGCTTAGTTCTGTTATTCTTGAAGTTCAGGTAACTTTTATTGGGTACTTCTGAAAATCCATCCCACTACCTTCATTTAAAAGTTTGACTATTAATATAATAGTAATACAATGGTCTTTTTGTAATTCAATGTGAAGCAGATGGCTGGCATTAAAAGGAGGCCAATGTTAAAAATCCAGCCCTAAATTTTAACTATTCATTCCTACTCTGAGATACCAAATGTATTAACACAATGTATTTTTAGATAATATTTTAAAGTTGCACTAACATGAAGTGGCAAACAGGTGTGGTTTCTTTTCTTTTTGGTGCAGGACTAAAACTGGATCACAATGTTGCTAGTAGGACTGTAGTGGCTAGAAGGAACAGAACAGCTATACACACACTGCATATTCCAAGTGCCATGTGTTAGGTGTTATTTAAGTTACACGGAGTGCCAGGCTGGAGAAGTCAGACAACAGCTGTACAAGGTCTTTAAGACCTCACCAGGAAGGAAAGGTGCTCTAGCAAAACAAAACCAAAAAGTTTCCAGTTAAAATAATCACAAAATCATGGGAGTTAGATCATCTTTTCCACTACCCTGTCAGCCATTGCTCCAGTCTAGTTCTAAATGACTCAAGCAAAGGAATTTCCCTTAATAAACTATTCCAGTAGTAGATTTCTCAGGAAATATTACTTGAATTTTAGTTCAAGTTCCTTTTCAATGAATTTTGTTATACAGTTCTCACAGGTTCTTTCCTTCGTTGTTTACACCCTTCAAGATCTTTCATGGGACTGTCATATTCTTACTGTGCCCTTATATTTTATGGTTTCTCTAAGTTTATCTGTACCTTCTATTCTAATCTTCGTGTACGTGATTCACTTAACAATTGACTATTTTGTGCATCACCTATCCAGCTCGTTGCTCTGTTATTAAGAAAGTTATACCTATGCATAATTTTAAAGAATAATATCTTACACCGTAATGTAGTGAACTATTGTTTCTGCCTTTCAAGTTGTTAAAGCAATTCTGTGTGTGCAACACCTTTCTAAATAAATTAAGCCTGTATTTATTATAGTGTTTATTCACATAGATAAAATTAACTTAGTAGGTTTTTCAGCAAATTTTCTTAATAGTGCTGGAAATGCAGATAGCACAGGTTGGCTGCCTGCTCTTTGCATGTTGTAGATACTACTTGCACATCTTTGTGGTGGCAGGGTTTAGAAAAGAGGTTCTGGTAGATGAAGCTACAGAAGGATGATATGTATCTAAGCAAAAATCTGAAAGAATTTATTTTTTAAAATGTTTACTTCAAATTCAGTGTTCCTACTCTTTCATTGTTGATACACCAACATCTTGCAGTCAACTTCTTATATACCTAACAGTAACAGCCAAACGATGAATTGAATGTCTTCTCAGTGAAATGACTTTTGAAGTTAGTATCTGCCTGCTACACCATAGGTAAGCAACGATGAAAATTATCACTCTCTTACGCCTGTTTATTTATAGTGGAATAAATCAAAATTTTAGCACCTTATCCATGAATAAATCTAGATCTTTTAGTCCACAGCCCAACATTAAACATACGTTGAAGTGAAATTTCAGAACTACATTTTTAAATTTTGAGTAGTTTATCAGTGTTTATCTCCCCATGATGGCAACAATTTTGCTAGTCCAGAGAATCCTCTCTATATTTAATGCCTTCACAGTGTATCCTTTGCACAGTTTCTGTGTAGGAAAGTTGACTGCCAGCTAAAAAGCTAACCTGTTGGAATGTCTCCCATTCTTACAAATTCCGCACACTTGTACAAAAATAAATAAATAAATAAATAAAATCTTTTTCTTCCCCTCTGTAAAATTTAGTTGTAACATATGGTAACCCAAGCAAGGAAACTGAGTGGTTTCTGAGCAGCAATTACACCTACAGGCTATTTTGTATACATCATGAAAATAGAGAAAGTTTCATCACATGTGATCAAAACCTTCTCATTGTCTCAGATATATCAGGTGTTCCACCTCACCTGGGACTGTGGATCACAAACAGTGTCCTATGGACAATGGTAAAGTAGGGGTGCTAGATGCAATAAATAAAGGTGCCAATTTGGCATTAATGCAGCTATACAACATTTTAACAAGTTCAGCCTAAGAAAGCTGAATATAAGTCAATTTTAACACAGGTGACTTCATAAAAATATAATAAAGGAGAAAGATCAAGAACTTTCTAATTCCAATACCAGTCTAAGTCCAGAGAGGAGCTCAGGAGGCCACAGGACTCATCATCCCTATGCAAATGCAGTGATGCTTTGCTGACAGTGGGGGCTACTGATGGGATACCAGCCTTAGAAGTATGTGTTGTCAGTGTTACCAGATACAGTGTTTCTGAAAAGCTATCATGCATACTTTGTAGAAGTCACCAGTGACAAGACTCAACATATGGGCATCCTATTTTTTTTTACTTATGAAAGAAATGATTTATTTAAAGTCAATAAGGAAAACTGGTTCCTGAAACCTCAACTCATAAACAAAAAGCCTACTATAAAATCTGATGAAGTATCACATGAGTTTTCATTTGCTCTATTAGAAAGAACTTTAAAAAATGTATGTTAAAAATATAGATTTCAGAATTAATTCAGATTCTGTGAAATTTTTGCGAAATAAATATGAATGATCCAAAATATTCACAACAAATTTTTATTTCATGATTAAACAGCACAGTGTATATCAAAATGAGGAACTTGATTTCTCCCCTTATATTTGTGACTTACTTGCTTTTGTAAAATATTATGAAACTTAATTTGCATGTCTGTTCCTTTTTCAGAGTAGAATGGACTTCTTCAGTTGGGCAGCCTTAGGAAGAAGAGGGTTTTTTTGTGTTTCTTTTTTTTTTTTTTTCTTATGAATACAGAAGTAACTGGTCAAATTTCTAATAAAGGAAAGTCTATAAGGAAATTTTAAACCATAACTGCATAAGTTTTTAAATTAGTAAATTATTTCCCTTGAGACATGCATTACAGAAAAATGAAATTACTGCTCTATCAATATGGTAGATAGAGTAGGTGCAGTTCTACAGTGTTTAGCACAACACTAAATAATAATTTAAAAATCTATTTTCCCAGCTCTGCTTTTGAAGAGAATTTGGCATGAATCACAGACAGTATTTGATTTGTTTTTGTTTAGATGTTATGGATTTATTGTGTTCATCCAGACTAGTTCTACAGGATATATGGGGAAAAGGTTTCAGTCATCCATTAAAAGCAAGATTTTGCAGTGGTATATTTATAAAGCATCTTAAGAAATAAAACTGTAACAAATTGAGATTAATGTCCTTTACAGAGCTTCTTGGTCCCCTTCCACACTTTATGGGGTTGGGATAGAGACATGGGAAATACAGAAAATACATAATTGCCTTAATTACATTGAGATGTCATGGCTTCACTTGAATACCAGTATTCCTATACTTTTCATTACCTTCACTAATTCCTGGGAAGGATTGGAATATATATTCATGCCACCTTCTGCACCTTAGTAGATTCATTGACCAGGAACTGACATCAGTTTATTTTCAATTTCTCATTTTAGAGCTATATTAGGGAGAATTAAATGCAAAGAATTAGACAGGGTTACTTTTCTAAATAGACCAAAATAGACTTTTAGGAACCAAAGATGACTCTTCTCCATGAATTTTTACTACTCATGACTCCTGACAATTGGTCTTTTCCAAAGATATGCTTCTGTGCTTTCATTAATTAATTCATATAATACATATGTCTATTATTTTGTCCACTTTCAATAACCTTGTAACAACTGCAACATTAATGGGAATGAGAGAACAGATGTTTTCAGCTAGGTCATAAACAGACATTTTATTACAATATAAAGAACAGATGAAAAACACTTCACTACTAATGCTTTTGTTAAAGATCTTCTGGTTATCTGTTGAGGTCCAGGGACACTGACAGGATACTGAGCAAACCTCAGTTAAACTGCAGTTAAACTGCAGGAACATAAAGAATAGGTACCAAGCTGAAAAGTAAGAATAGTTCCTGTCTTCAGAGAAGATGTAAACATTACCTGATTTAGTAAAAGATAATCATGAAGTCACAAAACTTTATCTAGTCCTTCAATTTAAGTAAGAAAAAGCGTTATCTGTGTTTCTTCTAATTGCTTGTAATAAATAAGTATAGGAAGTATATTTATTGATTTCTTAAAGAAATCCTAGGTCTTTAAGCTAACTATACAAAAGTTTTAATTCTGCAAACTTTCCTGAGCTACAGCACAAGATTTTTATTTTATTTTATTTTATTTTATTTTATTTTATTTTATTTTATTTTATTTTATTT
>CM021729.1:41593604-41619618 GCA_011074415.1 Stictonetta naevosa
TTTATTTTATTTTATTTTATTTTATATTTCAGTTAGGGAAACAGAAATAAAATGGCTGTTTCTAACCAGCAGTGTTAGCATTTAAATTGTACCAAAGAAACTCATAATACATTTTTTTCTCTCTCTGATGTAAAAAAATACAGAATTAATCATAATTTGACTTTTTGTTTTTAGGTAGACCAAAGTAATTATATTAAATTGCTCAAAATCAAATGCTACTGGCATAAAAACAGCTCCTGAGAAGATGAATTAAAAGAGATGACCCATATATCTCCAGCCAATGTACACAGCCTTCATTAGCAGTGCTAGAGCTGTCAGTAGTTTAGCACAGTTAGTGAAACAGTTTGCCAAAGAACCAGATGCTGCAGCTGGAAGGATATCAACAGTGCCTCATCTGTATGGCCCTGGGCAATGAAAACGGAGACAAGGCAGCAACTAAAAAAAAAAAAAAGAAAAAGAAAAAAAAAAAAAAAAAAAAAAGCTTCCTAATAGCTTTGGTCCTGTTGAGAACTGTAGTTCAAAGGACAGCAACAGATAAAAACAGGGTCATTGGTATCTTGTTCTGTGTCTTTAAAGGATATTCCACATGGATTAAGAGATAAAGATCATATTCCCAGAAGTTTTTTGATTTTGGAAAGGTAGGGGTAAATGAGAAATTAAACAGCTGCAACTTAATTTCTCTGAATATGGCAACATATTCCCAGCTCTTGCAAAATAAACCCTTTCAAAGATCTGATTCAATGCATAGTTCAGCAATGGTATTAAGCCAAAGACACCACACTCAGCACCAAGAAATTGTACTCTGGAGTTCTTTTTTATGCAAGAAGGTTAAATCAAACAGTTTCCTGCGAGGCTGACTTTATTTGCCTCTCTGAGTCATCCTGATGGATCTCCTTAAATATATCCCAAAGAAGTGGATGATAGGTTCAGAAATTACTTCAGGAAAGATTTTAGGGGAAAAAAAATAAAAGCAAAACAAAACAAAACAAACACTGTTAAGATAACAGAGCAACAACAAACTGAATGTTTCATTATATGTTATGGTCTGTGTTATAAAACAGAAACTTGTGACAATACTGGAATTTAAAAAACTGTTCTACTCATTTAGAAATGGTGTCTGCTCCAAATAGCTTTCAGATGTAAAATTACTGTATGTAGGTAAATTCTGGTGCATATATATCTCAAAGGTTTGTGCCAGATTTTCACAGAAAAAAAAATAGGGTATTGCTGAGTTGTAATGCTCTGAACCCCAGTAGACTGGGTTTTGGTGAGGCAGATAGTGTAGAGCTCCGTCTCCACTGGCACACTGCACAGTGCCTGCTTGTGTGAGCTGTCAGTGTCCTCTCCTTCTAATCCATAAAGGCAAGCATTCAGACAGAAAAGGAAAGCAATGACAATTTTTATGTGGAAATATTTGAAAGAGTCTGGTTGCTACAGCAACATGGAGGGCCAGGGCCTCCCCGTTTGCTTCATAGGCCAGCAGTAGCTCAAATAAGTAAGTGGTCATTAATGCCTGTTGTACTTATCTTCTTACTTTTTAATTCTGTGTGTGCCCTCTATGCCTTGCTAAGCACTCATCCTTCAAAACTGCCAAGGGAATCTCTTTCACTTTCATCATCTGCTACTGTTCTGAGGTGCTCTGGGAAGCTCAATCGGAAATCCCGGTGTACCAGAAAGTTGGCATATTGCAGATTGTTTATTTTTCTTGTGTATCATTTGAAAAAATACAGATTGGAAAATTTGGTAGTGAATATAACCCAGTATATTGGCAGTTGCTTCTGACTCTTTTGAAAGAGTATGTGTGAGTCTCAGGAGGCCTGATCACTCTATCACTCTTTATCCTCATCAAGATGCATTTTGCTGGGTGCCTCATATTTCCTGCCTTGCCACAGACATTAGACAGGAATGGTACCATAACTAACTAACATGACTTTCACAAGTAGGAATGCAATGTGAAACCACCTCACAGAGTCTTGAGCGGGACAATGTGTGCAACACAGCAGGTGCATAGCAATGTGTTCCCACAACTACTGTGCCACGGTTCCCATGCTTACCCTGCCACTGGTTGCAGCAAGAATACTACTTGATACATAATGAGAGAAGAGAGGACTAATCTTTTGGAGAATTGTAGCATGTTGTAGGTTTAACAGTTTAAACAAACCAATAGAGTTGGCCTTCAGGAAAATGAAAATTGTCAAAATTGCTTTTTCTAGTATAATTTAGGATCCTCTGTCTGAATTATGTTTGGAAGCCAATGTTCCTGTTTCTGGGTTTGGTATCTAAACCAGCTCTGCTAATTTAGAACTTTATAGAAAAAGAAACAAGAGGATAATCTCACTTCTTTGTGGTAATTTTGTCTGATTTCTTTTCCTTTGGAAGAGCTTTCCTGAAACTTCTTTAATGCATGATCTTGATCAGAGTTTCAAAATGCATTTCCTGCTCTGCCAGAGAACTGTCTTACTTTGCAGTAAGTAATACACAAATCCAATTTAATTAAAATGAGAAATCACAACGTTTATTAATTTATACTATTCTTTAATATTAAAAATCTTGCTGATTCTCTCTGATTTCAAAATCTGTTCAGCTGCCCCTGCCTGGGCTCCAAATCTAGGTAATACTGGCCTTCCTGATGCATCATGCAGTAACTGACATGGCATACAAGAGCTTTTAGGAAAGTTCATACACACTCCAAACAATGCCCATATTGTATTTTCGTATTGCAGGGGTTCTTCCTATACAAGGAAGATATTATAGGCTTCTGCAATGAATGCAGGGGTTCTTCCCAAGTAGGAAGATATTATAGGCTTCTGCAGTGAATATGTAGTTAGATAAACCACTTTCTCAGAAAAGTAAATAAAATATGACTTTCTATTTTAAAACATGTGGTAGGAAAAGCACTATACTGTTAAATCTCAGAACTTCTTGAAATATTAAATCCTCATTCTCCTTTTCTAATTATGAAGAATCTAAACTTGAAAAACAAGGTGAGTTAGTTTCCAAACACTTGGTCTCATATCTCTTTTTTCCTCAAATTGAGCTATCTGTATGGATGAAGCTGACATTTATTTTCTTCTTCTGACATAGTTTTTTATGCAAAACCATTTTATTAAACAAATTCTTTAACTGAATAATAAATCAGGTCAAGCTTGGGCATGTATAACAGCAGATGTATATAAGATTATTGAAATTAATATACAGGTACTTATAAAGGACATTGGTAGGGACTCTCTAGCAGTGTCATTTTTGTCCTATTTGAATTAGAAATTTCAACTGGAAAACATCTGGAAAGCCTCTTAAGTTCTCTTCAGATGCCTCAATGCCCAGTAATGGTAGAATGAAACATTTTATGCTCTCTGAAACTCATTTGGCAAAAGAGAGAATATCCTAAGAAATGTTGTGTAACACTTTTGCATCAGTGATTTTTCCCATGGAGTATTTTATGGCATTATCTACTATGTATTCTCAGATATTAGCTGGAAGCTAACTTTTTCTTTCTTCTATCATTTTTTTGACAGCCTGCTGTATCTGAAAGCTAGAATTTGCAACTGATGGTGATATATTCTCAAGAGTTGGTGGTTTAATATGTTTTTCAGTAATGACTTTACACACATGTAAACTCTGGACAGAGTTTACAGAAACAAATCAAACAGATAATGAGATATTCCTCCTTCAGCTATGTAGTAACAGATCTTCTTTCTTGTACATCAAAAGAGTGAAACGAGGTGATCACTTTAATTGTGGACTGTATAAGCAAGCATTCATATATTTCTATAAGGAACTCTTAACAAGGAAGATACCACATATCCATTACTGGTGAAGCATCTGTAGAATGTTCAGGACTTCCATAGCTTCCACATTTCTTCAAGCAAATTATTCTCCCTAGGCTTCAAGTAAAATATATGAAAGGAACATATTAAAGGACATTAGTTTTGCATGAAAACAGAAAACAAGGTATTATATGTGCAAAAGAAAAAACAGAGTTTGTTTAGTCACATATACTGAATCTTTGTCTCTGCAAGTTTGACATAATTTTATAAATAAAATCTACAACTGTTGTGTTGCCAAAGAAAATATTTTTATTCATGAGAAAGGCTATATATGGCAACAGCAGTATAATAGGATGTCGTATTCTTAAAAAGTAAGCTTTTGTCAGTGCAGAGAAGTACCCAGCAATATATTGTCTTCCTCATCTTCGTAACATACATACTGTATTGGATACTGTATGATACTAGATATTACCTTGGGTTTTTAAGAACAGAATGCTTCTTGCCCACTTCTTGTAACAAGTCTTTGGCATTGGTAGAGCTTTTTCTATTTAGAAGGCTGTAGCTGGTATTATGTATGAATAAAATTAGTTGAGGGGAAGAACAGTCAAAGCACACAATGCTAACAGCAAATAAGGCCTTGGTTTATCTACTTTACTTAGTTTATTAATTCAAACTATTTTTGCAACATTATACTGTTGTAGCATAAGTAAGGTAAGTTATCCTTAGGGTGAGCAAACTAGAGGATCTGCTGACTTTCAGGATCTATCTATTTATGGTTCAATTACAGAATTAAGAATTAAAATCAAAAAATTAATGAAAAGGGGGTTGTAAGAAATCAGAATATCTCATCTAAAAAATATTCAATTGCTGAACAGAGTGGTGCTGTGTTTATCATAATCTCTTAATTGGTGAAGTGTTTGAGTAAACAGTATTTAATGTAGTCTTCTTAATTGCAGCACTGTATTTGCATGAGTTCACCACTATTTGAAACTAACAGTCATATTTCAAGCTACTAAAAACGTCAGGTATTAAAATGTACTTTGTCACAGCTGTGTGTATTTAGAGTATCTCCAGTGAAGCTTTTAAAATTACTCCATTTTAAATTTGAAGCAGAGCTTGGCTCTACCTTATAAGAAATACTGAAAAGGCAATACAAAATCTGACTGGTATGCACCATTGCTCTCTTGCCTTTGGAATGTCAAGTGCCCTACAGCAGAATAGGTAGTGAGATGTTACCTAATTGTAAGGATTATCTATGTAGCAACAACAGCTTTTCTTTGTTTAAAAAATGATGTGCATCTGTTGATGCAAGCTCTTTAATTAGTGCTGGGAAATAGTAAAGGCTGTTTTGTGAACTTCATACCTACACAACTTCATTAAAGTCATTAAAGAGAGAAAGATCACTTTTGCTAAAACTTATGCTACTATTTTATTTGTGGGGAATGAAATGAGTGTTAGCTACTATTACTTTTATAGGATGGCTATAATTTAGTAGAGTGTGTCTATTGCATAATAAAAATGCAAGGAAATGATAATGTGTTTTTTCCTTTATCTGTATCTAAGCTGTCTCTACAGTTCATGTAAAACAAAACTAATATAAAGTACAGAATTGCTCTAATATAATCTTTGAATCTCTGTGAACAAATGAGAGAGGAGCTTTCTGGAAATGCACTTCCAAAATACAAATTCCGAATTCCAAAAGTAAGATTCTTCAAAACAATTATTGGTTATTAATCAAGAATTATAAAAAAAGAATATTAAGCAGAAGTTGTGGAAGGAGTTTACCCCTTTCAGCTTTTACATTCTATTAGTTGTTTCTTATCCTTACCACAGTAAGGATATGGCAGTAGCATTCTTTACATATATCTATATGACATAGTTCGGTCTAAAATAATTCCTTCTCATTGAATCTCCTAATTACTCTGCACTAATGTAAGTTCAGTTGCCTCAAGCATAGCAAAGCAGATCTTCTGTGGCATTCTGTATTTCAGAGTACAGCACTTCTACAGGAAGTAATTTGACAACAGCAGCCAAGTGACATGGAACAGTATCAGAAGATTGCCACATAGAGTGGTTGTAAAACACAGTGACATTCATCTCTTTTATGAACTTTGTCTTCATCTTTTTTTTTTTACTCCAACTTGATGGAAATGTTAATACTGAATCTGGTATGCTGTGCCATCACTGATTTTCCTACATAAACATAGTCTCATATCAAATATAAAGCACTCATTGATTATGTCAATGTAGAAGAAAATGATAGAAAATACCCATTTGATATAAGTGCTACTGTTAATGAAGTCATTTTCCACACTGAACTTAGAAATAAAACTGATTTACTTTGTCTTACCTGTTCAGTGGTCTTCCTAAAATTCTTTCTATAAGTAGAAAAGAACAGAAATAAGTTTGTGAGAACATACATGATTAAGCAATTTTAGAGTCAGAATGCACATCCTCAGGGTATAATGTTCACAGTTTGGATGCTCTGAAAACTATTGTTGAAATTCCAAGCTATTTGGAAGTATTCAAGCCAGAAAATGATGATTAGTACACAAGAAGTAGAATAGAATCCAAAGTTTCCCACATTATTTTGCTTTTATGCTAGTCTCTAGAGAACCAGTGGAGCAATGCATTGGTTGCAAACCTAACTGTCAATTGTAGACTCAACTCCTTGTTTTTGTAGTGACTGTATGACTACAATATACCACTGCTACATATTTCCATTTTCTTGGTCAGTTATTCCACAGTGAGCTACCTACCAAATTCTCAAGACTGCTTATATACTAATTTAACTGGTGATAAACCAAGTTAATTTGTTGAATTTATGAACTGTGAAATCATATTCTGTGTGGGGTTTTTTGAGCACCTCACACCATCTTACTTGAGGACACCAGTCATTGAAAGTGTGGTATGAAAATACTACCACAAAACTATCATATTGTTAGTTACAACTTTTACATGTTACACTGAACACTTATGCCACAATAAATAGTGTTCTAATCTTGAAAAGGAACCTTCAGAAATGGAAAAAAATGCCAGAAGTTATATTATCACATGGAAGCTTCCCAAGAGGTCTGCAAGAAGTTCTTAGATTTCCAGAGGCCTTTAGTCCTTACTTTTTTCTGACTCTGACACTTCAAGTGGTTCTGAATTTCATTACTGAATATGTTGGAATAATCATTTTTTTTTAAATGTCCTTCCTTAGGCTGAATTTATACTCTTTTAACATTGAATTTGTCTTGGGATATAAAGTGGGGCTTATGCTTAAAAAAATAGTGTATTTTTCATTACGCAGAAGTAAACTGATATTTTGAAACCTTTGCTCTATCCTGCAAAAGAATGAACAGTTTCATTTTTAGAATTTATTGTGAAGAGTGTTAACTAGAGATTCTTAGCAGCTGTTACATTGATGATAGTTCACATTTTCTTCTGGGAAATAAGTATGAGTCATGTTGGCATTTTTAATTAAAACAAACACTGATAAAAATCCCATCAGGACATTCAGAAAAAAATAAAAATAATAATAAACAAAAATAGGATGGCATTAATCATTTATTTTTTATCTAAACCAAAGTACCCTTATTAGAGACAGAACTTTGAGAAAGATAATTTTAATTTTGCATTTAGAATTTGCAATGCTCTTTTCTTCTCACAGGCTAATACACAGTCCTACTCTCAAGGAAATTTAATTTTAAATAAATGTCAAGAACTGGGGAACCCATCCAGTATTAAATGTTCACCCCTTTCTCAAGCTGCTCATGTTTCAGGAGGTCTAGCTTCTAGAGGTAGTGGAAGGTAAACTAGGTGCAGTATCATAAAAAAAAAGGGGGGGGGGGACAGACAAACTGTGTTAAATTTAGTTTGAGTGGTAATACTACTTCTTCTGAGATGAACAAAAGTAGATAAATAGAAAATTGTTTGTGAGTGCAATGGCCACTAGTTTTCAACCCCTTCCAAATACAGTCACAGTGACAGTAAAGTAAATGGGTGGTATAGCTTCAGTGGATGAAGGGAGAACCACTTCGGAGTAGTTAGAGGATGAGCTACTGGTGTGTCTCCCACCACTTCACCAAATATATTCTCAAGACTGACAAGTTAGAACTTTTTAACATTAATCTATTGACTGTATTTATGCTAAGCAGAAAGCAACTATATCAAGTTTTATGCATATTTAACACTGAAATAGAAATGATTGTATATGTAGAATGATGCTAAAATACTCATTTGGAATACCAATGAGAGTTGTGTGCTTCTGTCAGTGACAAATATTTGTTGTGGAGGACATTTCCCACTTCCCCTTCCTGGGTCCCCACCCCACTATTTTCCCTTAGGGAAGGGTGATGATCTGTTTAAATTTTTATAAGCTATGAGACTGTGGCATTCAGATATGCTTTTATCTGCTGGTGTATTCAAGATAAAATGCAAATAGATTGGGTTTATCTACTTCCCTTGTAAGCAATTTACTTTCTTCCTGCATGCTCTGTGTAGGTAAGATTGTGCACCATTAATATGGACACCTTATGATTTCTGTTGAGCAAGATGAGGATGAATGTTCCAGAAACACTCTAGCAAAATAGCACTCACATTTCACTTAACCCCTTCCCTCCCCAATACTCTTATCCCTGGTAATTTTATTCTTTATTTTAAATGAAAATCTTTTAATATTTTTACTGCTGTAATCATAGTAGTGTGAAATTTTGCACATTCTCTTAAGAAATCATCAGTTTCTGATATGCTGGAAATAGTACTGTCAAATGAACTGTGAACTAATTTTTCAGGCAGACTTGTGGCACCCTTTGCCTGCGTTTCCAAAATAAGCATAGGTAAGCTTTCAGAGGATTTTATCACGATCTTAATGGTATCTTCAAAGTTCTTTGTAATGAGATTTCTCACACTTTAACAAACATCTGAGATGCTTAGTCACTGCAGTTGGTTTATATTGCTAACAGGCACAGTGTTTGTATGCCATTATGGAGGACATAAGTGATTCTCATATATTCTCACAATACCTGGCAGAAATATCAATGTGAAACCTTTCCCAGGTGAAAATCTTTCAGTTCTTAAAAGTAGTTGGATTCTTCAATAGGTGTGTTCTAGGTCAATGAGATAAACTAGGTTTATGAGATAAACTTAAATAGGGACATCATGGATAAATCTTTGCACATATTTGAAGCTATAAATGATGTTTATGTGTGTCTATAAGAGCACAACACCTGCACATAGCAAGCAGAAAATGTCAGCATACCTAGCATTAGAAAGCTGTAAATTAAGAGTGAATGTCAACTGTGGTAACAAATACTCATTCTGATAGCCTTCACAAAAGCTGGTTATACTTAGAGAGGGATTTGGCAACTAGTTTAAAATGTCATCGTATAAAGCAGGTGAAGGTTGTAAACAAACCAGTTACAGTGAAGGTCAAGCACATATTATCATTACTTGTCTTCTTACATTGCAATCACTAACAATATACATGAAAACCTCATATCTGAAGCTCCTTAGAGGGTCCTCTATGTTTCTTTCATTATTACATTGATGTGTTAGATCATGTAGGGACCCTTAGATATATTTTAATATGCATAGTATGAGTTCCTGGTTTCACTCAGAGTTGTAGGTAGGATAAGGACAGTAAGCACAGATCCATATACTACAGCCTTCCCTCCTCCCTTCACATATTTATAAACTATAATTGCATTTCAGGAAAGAATAAATAAGACATTCTAAGGCTGTACAAAGTAAAGTGATATAAAAAGACTTACTCCAGATTTACAAACTTTTGTGATGTTTTGTTGAGTGTCATTCATGCTTCTCTTCTTAAATCTGTTATAGTATGAAAGTCCTCAGTGAACATACCTTACATATTCAATAATAAATTATGTGCAAAAGTCATAGCAGATACTTTTACAAACTCAGTCACTGTTAGTGACTGCTAGTGACTGTTAGTGTTACTGCAGCCCATTTTTTCTTACCCATTCATTCATTGTTTTTTCTTTATGATAATCATAAAATGATCAAATACTGTACATTGTCAGTGTTTTGAGTTTACATATTTATAATAAATTTTAATTACAGGTTCATTTAGAAATCCTGGAATATTTTATCCAAAGGAATATTGATTTCCAGAACTATTAGCGGTAGCATTTGTTGCTTGTGAAATATTACAGTAATTCAGTTATTAAAGTAATAGTAAGTTTATGCAGGAATCAATCATGTCTCTTGAGTTAAGGTTGAGTTGAGCTGTGTATGTATGTAAAGCAGCTTTTTTATCTTTTTGATCATGTCTGTTTAAAATATATAAACACACACATCTCATTCATAAATTTTGATATAATCGGTAGATACACATTTGATGAAAATTTACAAATTATTTCTGTAACTAGGCTGAGTTCAAACAAGCAATTCTCCTAATAAAATTAGGAAAACCTTGGAGACCCTTTTTGTTCCTCAAAATAGTATAATGGGGATTTTAAATGTTCTTGTCAAGTTAAAACACAGTAATGTCTTGAGCACATGCTGTTCTTTATTCCTAAACAAAGGAAATCTTTAAGGCTGCTTTTTTCTCTTCTTTTTCTTTTAAAGTAATCCTTTTCCCTGGTGGAAACTAAAAAACAACATTTAAGAGACATAACAAAGATCTGATGTCTCAAAATAGCTGTTTGCTTTTTTAATTAAACTCTGTCTTCCATAATTCATGTTTCTTTGTTACCTAAAGCCACTTGTGTACATACACACATTTTTGCAAAGTATGTGCAAATGAGTTACCTTTGAAGGAGAGTACAAAGTTTTAATAATGACATCCCTGGCTTGTGTGGTATGCTACAATGCTGTTTTATATTAATCCAATCTGTGGTGAAACAAATTAAAACAACCAGGTTTTGGATGACGCTATTGGCATTTATTGGTATCTTCTGAGTACAAAATGTACACTGAAGTTTTATTATGTAAGCTCAAAATATGAATGCTGCTGGCCTTTTTCAAATGGATTAGAACCTAGAATCCACATTTCTGTCAAATGTTTCTGCTGAGTATCATTTGAAAAATGAGTCTCATTTTCTGGATTCTTTTTGTGCAAAACTGACTGCTGTATCTCTGTCTTTGTGACAGAGAAAGGACTGGACTGCCTGGGGTTCTCATTGTTTTGACTATCCATAACTGGCATTTGTTCCACCAGGGAATTAACTGGAGTCTTAACCACAGTCATTATTTGTAGTGTCATCAGAAGTGATTGGTAAGAGACACATCCTTCCTGTTCCAGGGCTGGTTACAACACTTCAGGAGTGCTTTTCAATGCATTGTTAACATTATTCTTAGTGTACCTTGCTCGCAGGTTATCAATTAGTTTAAGTAATAATATATTTGAATTGGCAAGGGTCTATTTTTGTTTGAAAATACACTACCATATTTTGTAGATATTTTAATTAAAAAAGAATTCCTTTTTACCTATTAAGAAATAGAATACATACTGGTGTTCAACATTTTACAGCAATACAACCAGTTGGAAAAGTTATATAGGCTGGCAATTCTGACCTGTGAGTGGGAAGAAAGCATCATTTTTTTTTTGTTTTGTTTTGTTTGTTTTTTTTTGTAAATGTTGATTAAAAATATTCACAAATTTTGTTGTAAAACTTTTTCTATAATTATAAAATTTTTGACTCTTCTGTTAGTACACAGCACGTCTTACTGATTTTGCTACAAATTTTGATATTTTAAACTTAGAATAATGTTTGCTATGCTTACATTTTCTTTCTTGTATTTTTTGTGATATAAAGGTTTCATTACTAAGTTATATGTATAAAGGACAAAAGAAAAACAAAAACATATAAATAGGAAATTATTTCAGGCTAGGTCTGCTTCTTTTTTATTTTTACCATTGCAAAATAAGAACAAATACAGCAAGCTATCTGAAGAGAACCATATATGTTAAACTGTCAAAAAGATAATCTGGGCATATATGTATTTCAGACTGTTTAGTGTTTTAAGTTTGTGCAGCTTCAATGTAATTACAACATTGTTTTTTTTCCATTTTCAATAGACTGATAAATTTTTGGAAAGCACTTTAGCACAAGCTAGGTAATCAATTACTAATCCTTTAGTTGCCTTTTGTTAAATCAGCCATTTGGATGAAATCTCTACAAAGTCAAAAATGTAGCATCCTCAATGGCAGGTGACATGTGCTTATTCTGCTGGAAAACCGTAATTGTTACAGCAATCCTGTTACATGCTGTGAGGTAAAACAGACATTGGTGTAGATGCCAGGTATACAACAGGAAGAGGCTTTTGGGGGGTGTGGATGAGACCCCTTGAAAAAATAAATAGCAGTTCTAATAATCTCAAGTGCAAATTGGTAGCTCCACCAACCCTTATTACCGAGTAATTTGAATACCAGAATCAAGTTGTTCATAAAGATAGTCTAAAGGCAGTGAGGTAGTTATTTACTTAATTCTGCTAAATTTCTGTTTGTTTTCAGCAAAAAGAAGACATTCTTCTAACATTTCAATACAAATGTTAGAGATTTGTTTTCTGTTGGTAGCACCATATAGGTGCAGTTTTGTATAAGGCCAAGTCTTGAATTCTTTGGCTGATTTTGCCCTCTCTGGACCTTCATATGACTTCAATACAGCAAAGACCGTCACTGACCTTGACCAACTGTGCAGGTTTTGGAGACCTGCCAAGCTTGAGAGACTACAGGATCCTCTTACTGACAATTACATTGCTTTTTCCAATGAATAGATGATACTTCTCAACATCTTTTTCCTCCTATTCTAGAATAACAGATCAAAATTGATTTTTTGACCACCTGTTAATCCCTACCCTTAACTTGCTTAATCCAAACTCATCGTGTGTTCTCCTGATGTTAGAGTAACATATTGCCTAGAGCAATGCTGTGAGGAGTATGTCTGCTTAAATTTACCCTATCCAGACTCTCCACAGTATTAGGACATCCTGTTCGTCAGAGAACAATGATCCTCTGCTGTCCAAGGCAGGCTTTGGAATGGAAACTACAGCACAGAGTGAGGAAAGAGTACTTCTGCTTTAGTAGTTAAGATTCAAAAATAATTATGCTACACAGCTGTTTTAAGTTTTATTACTAATTTCTTGTGAGATCCTGTTACATATTTTGCTGCAATAAAAATATTTAGTGGTATAATATTATCACTATTTTATTGCAGCAAAATCTATATCTGGACACCCTGGGGAACACAAAATCTTCATGAAGTTTTAGCATGGTTTATAAAGACCCCTTGAGAAAGCATCAGGCTCAGTGTTTTGTTACTCTGATGTAGACCCAAGGCAAACTGGGTGATGTAGTTTCCAGAGGGGATAATGAACCTGGAAGCCAGAAGTGCAACTTGTTGGAAAGGGCAAAATACTAAAAAGGAAACAACAAAATGTATAGTCCTTCATAGTTACAGTTGAAGAAATCTATTTTATTTTCCAACCAAATTCATGAAGCAACATTTATTTTATTGAAGGCTGTTTTTCTTCCATCTTTTCTTTTTCCAGATTTTTACAGGTGTTAAGAAATTGTGCAATACTTCAATTTTTAGTTAGTACTTTGAGATTGTGAGCAAAAACAGTTTTCTTCTACATGCAACCTACCTTTCACATTAACAACAACCACTTCCAGCATTTACAGTGGCAAGAGTTTGCTAAGGTTTAGGATGCATTCTTGGAAAACAGTCTCCATTGCCTCTTAGTCAGATGTGACTTTATGTTATACCAATGCATTTTCATCCAATGAACGTAAGTTGTATGAGGTGAAAATGTTTGTTTCTATGATAAACATACATTTTAGGAGGTTGATAGGCAGGAAAAAAAATGGTTCTATGACCTTATTTGCAGTTGACCATGCTCGAATTTCACAAGCTGAAACTTGGAAATATAAGTGTTTCCTGTACTGTTGTCCTAATTCATTTCCATTTTAAAATGTGCTGACTGAAAGATGAGCTGCAAGGGTAAGAAGAAGAGAGGACCCCACATTATGGTATGGGATCACAGGGATTTCCCATCCTGTGAAATGTGCCAGGCAGACTCTGGCTATGCAGCAGGTGCAGAAGTGGGCAGAGCTGTTGAGGCTTTGGAGTTTCCTTCTCTGCTTTTCTCACAGAAAGTCTGCAAGGGAGGTGTATAGCGTCTTTGCTTCAGGCTTTGCCACCTTGCAAGGGAATTTGGATAAGACAACTGAGCAAAGTCTGTTTCCTTGTCTTTATTCTCTGTTGTGCTAGCAGGTACTGTGAAAATATTTATTTTAAGAAATAAATTCAATAATAATCAAATTATTGTATAGGAAAATATATAATTTTCTTGAAGTATTATGATAATAATTACAGTTTATTTCAAAAAAAAAAAAATGTAAGGCTACTGTAAATCATGGTATCATTAACACCAGCCTGAAGTCTTTGACAGTTCTAACATAGTACCAAAAGTTTAATAATCTGGCATCTTGCTTGGCAGTGAAAGCACTTCCCAGGATGGAAGGGCTTGTTGGCAACTGTTTCTGAATGAGTACCTTTACTGGGCTGTTAGTGCAGTTGGCTGGCACAAGAAAGAGCAGTCTTTGCACTGGCCATGATTTAAGCTTTTAACACTTTAATCCAGAAAGCAGTATCATTTTTTTTTTTTCTTCATGGAGATCACACCATATAAATCAAGAAATGTCTTTTGTATTCTCTCCCATGTCCGTGAAAACTAATACAATTCATTTGTATGTGTGTTTTTTAAGGGAAACCGCATTAATAAGATCTTCATGTATAATAGAAAATTACAGTCTGGAAGCATATTACTGAAGCAGTAACATTTAGCTTACTCAGGAATATTTACCCCAAAATATTAGTTCCTCTGTTATTGAGGGGAAGAAATGCATCTCCTTCAGCTGAAAAAATAATAATAAAAAAATAGTTTTCAACAATAAACTTCTCATACACTCTGTCACTATTGTATATACAGTAAAAGCAAGGTTTCTGAACCAATTTACTAGAGCTATCCTGCTAGAAGCAATAGCATATGTCTTTCAAGTTGTGGAGTTGTGGATTAAATCATTGGCATTGCTATGTTTATTTATTCTGCTGGTAATACTTTCTCTTATGTTATGGCTGAAATTGTTGTATGAAGGAGTTTGTGCAGGCCATTTTTTCATTAAAAGGAAAATCAGATTTCAGGCCAGTTCTGCTGCTTTTGTTGATGCTATGTGTTTTCTTGGGACTGGCTTTTGGACAAGCAAACTGACATCAGTGTGAAAATGAGGCAAAGCATGTGTACCAAGGCCATTACACCACCCATATCTCTGTGTTGACTGTGTTTCTGAGATCTGTAATTCTGATTTACATCTACGTGTATAACACAGATGAAGCGTGCGACATCTCAGAAGTACCCTGTAGTACAGACCAGTGTCAGAAACTAACACACTTGCAGTACAATATAATAAATCAGACTCTGTATAGTGACCTTAGCAATTTGATAAGGTGACATTCTTGATATTAAGGAATTTGGCTTTCTGCAAGAGAAATATGAAAAACAACCATACTTGTTTTGCAACTCTTCAGAACAATTTTCCGTGAAATGTCGCCTCAGGAGATTAATGTAGCCTAAAAGTTTTAGGGGTGCTCATTTGATGTGACCACATTAGGTTAGGCAACTGTCATAGCTGGTGTATTGAAAAGCTTCTATATTCCCATCATTAGCGTCTCTGAGGGAAATGGAGAAACACATGACACGTTTACTGGACTGTGGTTAAAGTGGTTGCCTAATTTACAAGCGAAGAAGTCATACTTGGTTTTGAAGGGCTTTCTGGATGAGTTCAACCTTATCCTCCTGTATATTTAATATGAAGTAAACTAGTTGAGGAATATTCTATGTAGTTCATTAAATATATTGGTATTTTTCCTTCCTTTGTTCCACCTATTAAGTGAAGGTGTATAACTTACCTTAAAGTTTTTAGAAAAGTACATTATTTTAAGAAATGACATATGATTTGCTTGTTTGATGAAGAAGATGTTTAGTATCTATCAATAGTCATCTATGTTTAGAAGTAGCTGCATATGTGTCTGAAAGCAACCTGGCAATCTTCTTCTTTGAACGATGTGAAGTTTCCTATTCTGGCTCTGCAAAGCTGTGAGTTGAGAAACGTTTGTCATGTTGCCTGTTTTAAATGACAATTGTTTAAGTTATTTATGAGTTTGGAAGCTAGTTATCTGTCATCCTGGAGATGGTTTAGTGGGCATAAAATAGGGAAAACAGCTGCAAAATTATCAAATGATTTTGTACAAGATCGCAGGTGACAGCTGTGTAGTAATTTATGTGTACCTGATAGCATTCCTGCAAATGTATCCAAGGAACATATCTTTTAATTTATTTTAGGAGATGGAAAAAAAGGCAGTGCGCTTTCAAACTCTGGCCATACTAGGTTCTAAACTTGTTCTGATGATGGCTTTGAAAGTAAAGCTCTCCAAGAGCACACTTCAAATATTTGGGCTTGAGCTACAGAGTTGAAATGCTGTCTTTACTACAAAAAGGAGTAAGTTACGTCACTCCTCTAAGTACCAGAAGTTGCTAGTATGATGGCACTATGGATATTGATTGCCTGTTTCTTTTGACTTGTGGTGAACAGCAAAGAAACAGTAATGAGTAGTTGTTTTCTGCCTTTGAATTCAAATATTTTCAGGTGCAGCACAGGTATGTTTTATGCCTGGATATTAGCTTATCCCACCCTACCCCAGACTGAACTTTGAGTTTAAGTGACATGTAGCACAGTATTACTTTGCAAATGGATGTTCAAAGTTTACATGTGAATACCTCTTCAAAGCCCCAGCTGTTATTTTCTCAGATGTGTAAGAGATGGAAACATGTCTGCTAAAAGTTACCTATATTACCATGGCATCAGCCATGTCGTTTTACATATAAAATAATTTGGATGGGTTTGCAAAACGACTTCCCTGGAAAAGATGACTGATTATTTTATATAAATACACATTTTCTTTGCTAAGTAATAAATAGATAAATAAGTGAAGCAGCTTTAGCTTAACATCAATATCAAACAAGTTTGATAGTATGCTTATAATAATGATGGGAGTAGCCACAAAATATGTAAGGTATTTCAAAAACATTCAAGTTTTGCAAATATTTCTTGTGGATAAACAGCTATAACTTCTCAGAAAGTAGTAATAAATACAAATGCTCCATGCCCAATAACATTATTGGAACTTATTTTAACTTCCCAAGAGTTTCAAAAGCTAGTAAGATTTTTCTTAGAAACCATAATTCATACACAATATAAATTATTTCTTAACATTATATTTGCAAAAGGAAGCAGTCTCTTAGGGCTTCAAATACTACTGGGAATGAAAGTAATTTCTCAGAAGTAGTGTTTGGTGTGACCAAACCTGGGGAGTTTCCTAAATTTCTGAGCTACAGTATTCAAGAATTCCACAAGTGTACTTTGAGTTCTTGAGATATTTCACTTATTACAACAGAAGGCATTATTATAAAGATAGCTAGTTTTTGCCTCAAAATTATCTACTAGTAAATTTAATTTGTCCGACTGTTCACCAGCTTTTGAAAGAACAATTTAACATTATAAGTATTTTCTGAAGGTTGGAAACCTGGCTTATTGCCAAGGTGAGGTTAGTGTGAACTTCTCAGTTTCTTAAAAGCCTGCTATGTGTCTTTCCTTGCCCTGATTATATCAAATCTCACTGCTGATGACTTCCTCATTTGGGATAAATATTATAAGCTTCATATAAACACTATTACATTGGGAGAATGGATACCATAGGAAGCTTTCATTTAGTTTATTATACTCCCCAAATCCACGACTTCTGTCCCCAACACATTTAGATTGTCATTTACATGCTTCCTCTCTCTTCTTGTCTCCCCAGATGTATATATTTTCTTCTTCTTCTTTTTTTTTTTTTTCCTCATTTAGTCCTGATTATCCCACCTTTCTGTGAGGAGGAGTGGTGCACACATCACAGCTTCAGTCTCTCGTCTTGAAACTCTGCAAGTCTGAATCAGAATCTACAGCTAAGAGGCTCAAAAGCAACAAGGCTCTTATGCAATCCTATTTTGACTCTACTGCGTTTCTGACTGCTTCCATATTATCTTATGCACAGTCTACACTGATGATAGCATCTGCTTGAAAGGAATTATAAATATTTCATTATTTTCAAATTAGATTGTAAGGAACTATTTCCTATGTCTTGGGATTATTAAAACAAAATTGAAATAAAAAGTGAGGAAAAGGTGAGCCAGTACTATCTAGTAGTGTTCAGCACGATGATCCTGGGCCTGTTTGAGTCACAGAATAGCTGAGGTGGGAAGGAACCTCTGGAGGCCCTCTGGTCCAACCACCTTGTTCAAGAAGGAACACCTACAGCAGGCTGCCCAGGACCATGTCTGGAAAACAAGAGGGAAAGCCTCTAGCTTTTATCCTCCAGGAAAATACCAGCATGGGGGAAAACAGTCTTTCCATCACACTCCCTAAACCTGCATTAGACCAGTTACAAGCTAGTGCCAAGTTATGCAAAAACCTCAGATTATGGTAATAGGAGATACCTGCCCTCTGAAGTCTGTGGTCCAGCTGACAGGTGGTTTCTTGTCTCTCAGTTACGGTGACGAGTAAGGACCGGTACAGAGACATGTCAGCGTCCCTGTCTTCACATGGAGCACTTTGTGCAGCTTTAGCAAGGTCTGCCTGAGGGTCATCAGGAAACCGTTTAAGCCTGTCCCCGTGGTGTGGAATCCCAGACCCCACTCACACTGTGTGGGCTGTGGGCCTCTTCTGTGTTCTGCTGTGCAGGATTGTGCCTAGCACCACAGTTACAAATTACACTTGGAAGAGTCAGGAAGAACATTTAAGATGCTGTGCTTCATTCCACAATTAATTTCTGTGGACAAATTTATTAGTAGCACTTTTTCATCTGTTTCAGTCCTTTGTGAACATACAGAAGCCTTTTTCTGGACCATTTTGCAGGCGGTAACTGTTGATACTATAAACAAAGTTTCCTTAAGACAGATGTCTGTGGGACTCCACAGAAAAAGGAAAAAAATCCTCAGATTCCTCAAGTACGTCTTAGCAGCTGCAGTAGTTGGCACAGGCTATGAGAGCTGTGCAACATTAAATTTTATGGTTTTCTAAGCATTTCAGGTACCATTTTATACCATTCCATTGTATCAAGCTTTCCATTATTTTTGGCAGTACATCCTAAGGAATGTCTGCTTCATTCAAAAGTAGTGCTTGTGCCAGTCTCAAACTGGGGTGAAAGAAGGAAGATGGGGGTGGGGGGAGCTGTGCATGAAAGGGATATCACATTCACAAGTCACCCTGTGCTTAAGGAGTTGTTCACCACATTCACAAATCACCTCATTTTTAAGGAGATCCTGATTCTTACGGCATTCTGAAATCACTTGGGAAATTCAGTGACTTTATTTGCCAGAATTAAAGGCTTTTCAGAAAACTTCATTCACATAATTGCTTTGCTTTTCTTTGCTGGCTGAAATACTTGTAGGAATCTAAGCATCACTTCTAGATGGAAAGCTGGCTTCACTCAATTTACAGAAAGAAAAAAAAATAATCTTTGAATATCTCGATTACTGAAGCACCTGTTTTAGGCAAAGTTGCATAGTGTTAGATTTTGGCTTAAAATGTTTTGTAGCCATCTAAACTGTGTTGGTTTGGATGATGTTTAAAGAACTTCTTTAAAGATGTTTCTTAGTTTTATGTCTAGACTTCAGCTCTGAGGTCACTAAGCAGCTGTGTTTAGTAGCTGTTGGCACACTTTGGTACGTCGGCAGAAGTCTGAATAAGGAAAACGGAAAGTAATATGCTGCTCGCACTGCTCTCAGATAATGCCCCATTGGTTAATAAGGGGTTAATTGTGAAAGGTTTGTAGCTTGTGGCTGTAATCCTGCAACAAGCTATGCAAACCCTTCTTCGGCTTAGTAACACAGTTGCCCGGGTAGGAGATGGGAAAACTGAAGCCAAGCTCCTGGTTTCTGGTCCAGCAGTTCTCCTGAGAGAAACCAGGAGCTGTGAATTCTTGCACACACTCCAGGCTTAAGGAGGACATCAGAAGGTACATTTGGATGGGGAACAGGCAAGAGGGGGACACATAGCTCAAGCCACAGCATGGTGGCTGTTGCTACCTAGAAGGGTTCCTATCTTGCCACTCTTCCTCGTGCTAGCTATTTGTGTACTCCAGGAATAGTCCTGTTGAAATCATTATGACTGTTCATATAATTATGGGTCAGCTTGTGTAAGTATGCCAGCACCTGGCAAAAAAGAAAGAGAAAAACATCAATGAGACATTTTTCATTCCAGTTATGAGTAAGGAAAAGGGTGTGCCTTGCAGTTAGACTACAGTAAGGGCTGCCAGTAAAGTAAATAAGGGTAATGCTGATTATTGCCTGGTGGGGGTTGGCTCCTCATCACCTGCAATGGACTGGACAGACCCTAAATAAAGGACAGGTGGGACAAAGCCTGTTGTTTCTTACATGAGAAACATATTTTACTGGTGTTATGGTGAGTTACCATACTTTACCATACTTTACCATACTCTTACCATACTTTACTGGTGTTATGGTGAGTTGGAAATGCATTATAAACTGCTCTCTTTTTAAAATCTTGAATATTCACTCGATACGCCCCCCAAAAAAATTAGCAACAATTTGAAAAAAACAACATGGATTTGTCACAAAAGATTTACCCGTATTTTTTCTATGCTTAATGGTTATTCACTTCATTAATAGGATTTTAGGAACGGAAATAAAGACTTCCATCAGCTCTTCTGTTTTAATTTAATCTTGGAAATACTGATTTAATTTTAAAATTTTAAATATTCAGAATATATATATTTTTAATTCTGAATAGTAAGGAACTGTAGATTTTGACATATTGACATGTTTTGAGTGATTAGTCCTTTCAGAGCATACATTATCCCAGAAGAAGTAAAGTATTTTCATACAAAGCTTTTGCCCTCAAAACATATTTATGAAAAATATTTCTTTATTATTTATTCTACAATTTATGAAAAAAATCTTTGAAGATATTTCATTATTATTGAAAAATTTGAGAGTACCTTTTAAAGTGACAGTAATCTGAATGCAAATACATTGATTTAGAAATTCTTCTCCATTATCTTATAAATGAAGAACGTATTTCCCTCATTTAATGTCTCTATTTTCCTTTTTATTAAGAGTTCTGTGTGTAGATGTAACATTATATCTCCCACCTGTGATGGCCAAGGACTTTGGTGATGTCAGCTTTTCTGTTTATGAGTATAGAGGGATGAAAATAGTGTAGAAATATCATTCCATCATATCTGGTTAAAATAAGTTGATACTTTAACCTCTGCCAAATTATTTGAAGGTATATTAAATAAAAATAGAGGTATAATTTGTAAATATTAGAAACTCTTTCTGAAGGACAAAAAAGAATAATATGCTTTTTAACAACTTTGTTACTGTTAGCTCAGAATTGGAATTTCTAGAAGTCTTACTATTGTACTGACACATAACTTGTGCTTCAGTACAGTACTATTGGTAAAATACAGCACACTAGCATTGAGCGTATAGAAGAGAATTTTCTTGATGCAAGAGTTTGTACCTTGTCACTATTCAATAGCCACCTGTTTGAATGATGGCTAATGACGTAAAACTACTTTTGTCATCATGAGTGATATCCACATGCATGATTGCATCTGCTTTATAAAGAGTAGTTACTTCAAAGCTTTTGGCAAAAGTACCAACAGATAGCATGACACACACCTGAGGCTACAGAAGTTATAATGTTCCATAATGTGTTATGGTGCATAGCAATAGTAGATGTTGAAGGGAAGTGCCTCCTTACAAGTTCAGACTAACTGGCTAAAGAGTTGTGAGTATGCAGGTTTCTCTGTTGGTAACTGGTAAGTGAATTACTGTTTTTTTCTACCTATGTGTAGAAGCGAAGTTTTAAGGAATAAAGTCCTTGAAAACTGGAATTTTGAATCCAATTATTTTATATCTGTGAGTTAAAATTATGTTCATTAATAACTTGTCCCTAATTTACTTTAGTTTGCAATTTATTTATTTTAATATGTCAATAGATAAAGAATCAAATTTTGGTAGTATTAATTAAACACAGTCACTTTTCAGATTTATTAGCCAAAGGTACTTAAGCTTCACTTAAGGTGGACAGTTAACAGTTTCTGGCTACCAAATATTTTGCACTGAAATCAGTCTTTAATTTCAGTATTTTCCATGCATCAATGACCAAATTTACACTTCAGCTAAAAATCAATTTAATTAAAATTTAAATACTTCAATGTTTACAATATTTCTGTAGGGTAGCCACAAACTAGGTACCATAGCATTACAGATGAATTATGGGAATCACAGTTTGAGACCAATCTAGAGATTAGTTTATTTATTTGTTTATTTATTTATTTCTGTTGTATTAGGCTTAAAGCCTTGTCACATGAGACTTGGAACACACCTTTTAACAGCATTCTTTCATTACTGCAAAAATCTTTGCTAATAAAACCTAAAATATTATTCTACTTACTCACTTAGGTAATGTTATATATGCAGGACTCATACTGGAAGCAATCTGCACATCACAGATCTAGAGCATGAATTAAATTTTTCTTAGTGCCCCAGTAATCAATTTCTGTACAACACTATCATATATAATTTTTTGCTTAAAAATGAAGTGTAAAATTCTGCCTGCCCCATGGAAAGCCAGGAATAACATCTCTCCTCTCTCACAATCTGTAGCTACGGAAGGGATGGAATATACTCCAAAAGATGGCAATGTGGACAAACATGCAGTACTTACAATAAAAACAACACACTTTGTCTGAATTATTTCCTTTTAGATTAAAGAAAACAAAAACTCAAAAGTTTCCATGAAAATGAAGTGTATTTCTCCCCAGTAAAATATTAAATCAGCTCAGCAAATTCACTTCAACAATTAAATGAGATAGAAACTTGTGGAAAAATCTCTCTTTGGCAATCTGTAGCAACATAATTGGTGGTTTTCACATGCACACAAGTTCTTTTCACAGGTAGGTTCAAACCCATCAGCATGTAACCAGGGGGGAAGAAGATGTAGTAGGGACTAAACATGAGCTGGAATGGGGAATGCATACTTAAGGATCTTTGCTTAGTGGCATTAAACGAAGCACGATTTCCAGATGCTTCTTTCAGTCCATGTTCCTGGTGAGCCAGCCTCTGATTTGTCTAGCAGAAGAGAGTCATTCTGCATGCCTGGTTTTCATAATTCTCTTGGTTCAGGAACTGATATGACTTGGGATACATCCTTTCCTGCTCCAGACTTCTAATATAATGCTCAGGACAAATGCTAATAATTCTTGTCAAAAACTGTTTCAAGCTAGTACTGTGTCCATCTTTGTCAGGACGATATCTCTTGTTGGTCAGCCTGCTGTGCTCAGGAAGTTTTCTGCTAAAACAGCTGCAGAAACAGTGCAATTTGTTTACATGGCTGCAAAGGTAAGACAGAGTGCAAGCAAGATGAAATTCAAGCAATAAGTTTAGTTTTGTTTTTGGATGAAAACTTAATTACAATGAAGAAGTGGTCAGAAATTGCCACCCTAAATTCAGAGGACATTCTTAGCCATGTTCCTTTTCATTCCATAGAGACAACTATTTTGATACATAACAGGAATACTCATATTATGGAATGGAGGCTTAGCTGACACTTGTATATACCAGGCTTGAAAGAAGGCATGAGAAAACTATGGAAGGTGGCAGGGTCAAATGATTGGTAGATTCTGGTTGCCTTTTATTGGTGATTTTTTTCATTCTGTTCTACTGTTTATGCCAATCTAATGTGACTTCAAAGTTGCCAACTAGGCAATGTATGAAAGGTCTGTAATCAGTTACACAACTGAGTTGAATATCTGCTCCACTGTGTGCATTTCACTCATTCCAGAGGTTCCAGTTGTCTTTGTTCACTGTATTGCTTAATGTCCAGCAGTGCACTCACATGCATTTAGCATATGTGAGCATGCTGAAAAGCACTGAATGTTGCTGACTGTAGAATATTTGACATGCTGATTTCAATGCCATCAGCAAGAACAACAGTTACATTACACAATACATCCATTAATTTCTTTTACTCATGTCAGATTTTCAGAATTTTTACCCGTGGGGGGAAAATGTGGATTTGTATGTCCCTCTATTGTTTGCTTGGTTTTCTTCTTTGTTGAAACTAAAGAAAAAAAGTAGAGGACATTTTCTTATTGATTTACAATAAAATTACAGAGAACCTGGAATAAATATTGCATATCTTATTTTCTACCACTGGAGAACTAAATTAATTTATTTGGAGGTGGGGAAAAAAAAAGAAAAAAAGAAAAAAAAAAAAAAGATTCTTACAGGCTTAGAAAACACTTCTTCCATCTGCATTTTTGTTTCCTGCCAGAAGGCAGAAACAGAGTTTTCAGTTTGCAACAAAAGAACAAACAAATTCGTCCTCCCCAGAATCTGTCATAGTCTTTTAAGCTCTCCTCCTTCAAATTAAAGAGGAGTCTCATACCAAACTCCTGGCCACATGTTGAAGTCAGTAGCTGACAGTTAAATAAATTCGCAAATTTTAAATATGTAATACATCTTAATTCAGCCATTGACAATGTAATCTACATCACTAATTGCATGTGTTTCCATGGCTCCTGCATATGAAAATCTTCTAAACGAGTAAGTGGATGTCTGTGTGCTTTTTAGGAAAGACAGGCCAGGAAGGCAAGGTGGTGGAGCAACAGTGAGAGAGCACCTGGAATGTAACAAGCTCTACTAAGGGTGGATGAAGAGCAAGTCAAGAGCTTATGGCTAAGGATTAAAAGGCAGGCTACCCTGGGTGACACTGTTTTAGGTGTTTACTACAGGCCACCTGATCAAGGGGGGAAGTCAAGGAGGACTTCCACAGACAGCTGGAAGTAGCCTCACAATCACAGGCCCTGGTTCTTATGGGGAACTTCAACCACCCTGGTATCTGCTGGAAAGACAGCACGGGTGGGCACGAACAGTCCAAGAGGTTCCTGCACAGCACTGACGATAATTTTTTGACACAGGTAGCAGAGCCAGTGAGGAGACGTGTGCTGCTGGACCTTGTATTAACAAACAAAGGACTAGCTGGGGAGCTGAACATTGGGGGCAGCCTTGGCTACACGGACCATAAGATGGTGGGTTCAGGTTCCCACGTGTAGTGGGTTTTCATGGCAAGGTTTTGGTAGCAGGGGGCGCTGCAGGGGTGTTACTGCCCCATGTTAGGTAAAGGCCAGTTTCAGCCGGCTCCAAAGGGACCCAACGCTGGCCAGAGGCAAGTCAATAAGCAATGTTGTTTTCACCTCTCTGAGGGCAGGTTTAGGGAAGGGGGAAAAAATAAATAAAATAAAATAATAAAATAAAATAAAATGTTGCACATCAGCAGCTGTGAGAGAGAGGAGTGAGAACCAGCCCTCAAGCCCCAAAGGTCGGTGCAGTAGGAGGGTAGGAGGTGCTCCAGCCATGGAGCAGAAGCTCCCCTGCGGCCTGTTGAGAGGCCTCTGGTGGAGCAGGCTGTTCCCCTGCAGGGTCCCACATGGAGCAGATCTACACACGGCAGCCCGTGAAGGAGCCCCTGGTGGAGCAGGTGGATGTGGCCTGGAGGAGCAGGCCCCGGGCCAGAGCTGTAGCCCGTCGAGAGGAGCCCATGCTGGAGCAGGGGGCCTAGGGGGAGCTACCACCTGTGGAGGACCCATGCTGTAGCCATTTGCTCCTGACGGATGGACCCCATGGTACAGAGCTATGTGGGAGCAGTTAATTTGTCCCCTACTTCTTCCTGGATCTTAAATTTAGGAATAGAGAGTATAAGATGATGGGAGAGGATGAACAACATAATTTCTCAAGAGCAGTAGACCTACAGTAGGTCTTTCAGAAAGAGCTGGTTAATCTTCTGCTCTCCCCGTAAAGCATTTCCAATTCTTTTCACACTGTCTTTTCTGCTGGAGAGAAATATTTTAACTTAATATTTTAACTAGACAACAAAACTTATCCATCTCTCCCATGTTCTTCCATGTCCAGTTAACCAACTTTCCTCTGCCTCTCAAAGAGAAGACGTAGAAGTAGCAAACTTCCAACAGATAAAGTAATACATAATTAAAGTGCATGTAGAATAAGGAAAGTGTGAAGAAATGTTACAGGAAGTGGAGAAAAATATCATAAATACAAATAAGGTTAAAAATAATTATATACAGGACAGTATTTTTTCCACAATT
>CM021729.1:41620018-41643384 GCA_011074415.1 Stictonetta naevosa
ATGCTTCTTATTGGATGAGCAAGCTTTCAATAACTCTTAAGAATACTGTAGTAATGCTTTTTTAAAGAAAGATTGAAATTATCTGCTTGCATTAACTTTGTGCCAGCTGTTCTTTTGTGTAGAAAAGCTGAATAGTCTGTCTATGACATGCTATGCTTGGTATACAAGATCCTTTCTTAGCAGGATTTAAATTTGACTATGGAGGGGATAGTGTGAGTTTTGATTATGGCTAGCAGAACTTGCAAGAAAATAAATAAATCACACATGTATACAACATGTAGCTGCTTCATTCCTGCATTCATACTGTACAGTGCCTAATACACCATGCCCCACTGGGGCTGTTAGACCATGCTTCTTCTCCAGTGTCATCTGTTCTACTCCACTAGTCGTAGCACACAGAAAACTACCACCAGATTTGGCATGAATGCACACAGATGTCTGCAAGTCTCAGTGGAAATACCAAAAACTCAAGTAATGAAAAATAGACATCACAAAGTAGTAGAAAATACTTAATAAGGAGCAATTGAACATTGGCATAAAAATGGAATAGATGACCTAATCACTTTTTTTTTTTTTTTTTTTTTTTTTTACAATTCATTACAATTGCTACTTCACTACTTTTTGAATGGCACTGAGTCACTCTCTTATGACTAGAAGTGGGCCTTCTGGAGCAAGGCTGGGTTGTGTGAGCCAACTGGTGTGCAGAAGCTTGGACTGAATTTTAGCATTGCTAGGGCTTAATGAAAGACCAAGGTCTCCAGAGCTGTCATCTTGACCCTTTACAAACACAGTTAAAATTGTTGTGATACCACAAATTAACAGCATCTATTGTTCTATGTAGTACCAACCATGTGGTTCTATATAGAACAAATACTTTTGTAGCCTCCACTGAGTTTCAAGTCCCCTCCTATAGAGACAGTGTTTATGTTTTGAAACTGATAAATGTGCAGAACTCTATGTGATTGCCCCCACCCGTTGTCCCATCTCAGCAGTGAAGCACAGCTCTGGTGCAGGATTTGAAGGTGTTCATAAGCACCCCAGGTAATGCAGAAGCTCTGCCCTCACTCTCTCAGCTGCTTGCAAAAGTTCAGTTCCTTGTATTTTGATTCTTCGTATTCCTCAAAAATTGTAGTTGACTGTGCCTTAAGAACAACATATTTTAGGATTATGGAACACAGAAATGTCAAGGCAATATGGAGCTCTCTCTCTCTCTAAAACAGATGGTGAGTCAAGCTATCAGCATTTTTTACACCTACATAGACATAAGAGATAAAAAACTTATGTGTGTTTAGTTCAATGTTACAAGTAACTTACTGCTACTGGAAATTACTGCCCAGAAAGACCCCACACCCACACACTTAGCTGTCTTCAGTAAAACTGAGGATTTGGGATTCTCCTCTGTGTATGCATTTTTCTCTGCTTAAGTTTATGTATTCAAGACAGTTATTCATAGTTCCTGAATTCAGTTACTGGAGACAGAATGCACTAATGAAATCTCATCTGAACTGGCTGTGCACTCACTATCTTGGATGATTTCAAGGTCAGTAAGACAGAAGTGATAAATGAGTTACAATGACTCAAAACCAATAAATCCTGAAGTCCAGATGGGTTTTATCCAAGGTTGTTAAAAGATACTATGAAAGAAGAATGTAGACTGGTGGCAGTAATCCTGGAAAATTAAATTATTGTGAGGAGGTTTTGAAAGCTGCAAGAGAAAGAAGGCTGACATACAAAAAACGTACAAAGCAAAACAATACAAATTTACTTAAAATGCATGCAAAATAAATGCAAGCAATTTGCACCTGGTTTGAGCATACCTGTTAAACACACAACTGGGTAATAAACAAACCCTTCCAGGAGATTAGGTTTAGGCACTCAATGGCAGACATCCCACTCTGAAAAGTAGAATCTCTCTTCAACCCTTACCCCGACTCCCACCCCCATTTTCAGCCAAGATCATCAACAACAGCTTCAAGTCAGTTCAGTCCTGTCATTGAGGCTGAAAGCAGGCTGACTAGGGCCTTTCAGAATATCTCCAAGAAAATACATTAAGTATTAAGTGCAGGAGGAGGACCGTTGCACTGCCTTTTGAAATTGTCTCTTAAATGATACTGGATTTCTAGGAAAGAGCATTTTAACAGTTTTAGAAGATTGTATGTATTCTAATATAAATAAGGCATAAGAAAATTACAGGTAAAGACTTTTTTTTTTTTTTTTTTTTTTTAGTGTTACCTACCATATTTTGTTCTGTAGATTTTAGTTGATCTAACAGCAATATGATTGTGCGTTTTTGAATGTTTCTGATAGTCTCTGATAACTATTTTCTATAATCTTAGGAAAAAAGAAAAAAGAGACCTAGAAAATTACACAGCAATTCCCTGATTAGTCACTCACCTACAGTATAGAATGGCAATCTGTGAAATAAATCATGTGAAGCAAACTAATGAGAAACCTCTAATCACCTGGGAGGAAATTAAGTAGGTCCTGCTGTCTATGGGCTGAGAGATGCTGAGGAAGCACCTGTCTCTGGAGTCGATAAAGAGAGTGCCCAGCTAGTTTGTTTGTTTGGTTGGTTGGTTAGTTGTTTGGTTTTTGTATTAATTGCTTGTATTAATGAAAATATTTATGGCAAAAGCTAGAGGTAATAGGAGAAAATGTAGATTTCATTAGTAAATAGAAAAATCCTTGCAATATTATAGAGTGTCCTTTAAGGAGAGAAATAGAGAGGATATGTAGGTATTATTCATTCCAACAATAACTGAGGAAATATGAATTATCATTTACTAAAATTGTTTTTCAAATCAGATGTTTCAGAGAAGATGTGCCTAAAAGTTGCTAAATGGTTAATATTGGTAATTTCTGTGCACTGATATAGTGGTGAAAGTCCAATTGAGGGGATGAGAGGTGGAGGGAAACATGTCAGTACCGCTAAAAGGTCATCAAGCATATGATCCAGAAGACTATAGGATTAACCTAGCTGAAAGTATGCAATTTAATAGATAATACAGATTTCAAATAATGAATCAGATAATGAATCAAAGATAGAGGTAATTCTGATGAATGTATTTAGCTGGAAAACTTTCCACTAGCGCTATAGTTTGCAGAACTGATGGATAAAAATAACTGTGTGTGTAAAGTTCCAATGTCTGTAAGGTGTCTGTTGCAATACTGTATAATACTGATCAAAAGTTTTAACATCACTCAAAATATATCATCCACAAAACATACTATGTGGATTAAAGTTGGCCAGCTGAATGATCTCAAATTTCAGTGTTACTGGGAGTTTTTTTACCTAATAAACTCTGATGTTTATATTTTTCTAATGAACCCCCACAAAAACGGGTACCTACCACAGACAGATATGGATATTTTCATGATCAGAAAACAAAACAAATTCCATGTGATCAGATACTGCCTATCATCTTGGTACAAAGAATCTAGATAACAGAGCAGGATGAGAATTTCGTTTAGGAGAGCAGAAATCAGAAAGACCGTGGGAGGCAATTACATCAACACAAAGTTTCTGTGTGACCCTATAGGCAAAACTGTGGTGAAATTATAGCACTGCTTGAATGGCCAACCTCAAGTTCCAAAGATATATTATGATTTAAGCAGCTTAGCAAATGGAAAGCTGAGGCAGAGACGAAGGAATTTGCCTAATTTCACTTTGAAAAAAGATGAGAGCATTCAATGGCACTAGAAGTTTGATTATAACTGATATAACTCAAAGAATGTTACAGCTTTGGGGAGGACAATATCCCATGATAGAGGACAACTTTCCTTTTGTGAGGTAATAATACAGGTTATGTTGTTCTTGTTCAAACTGTCCATGAGTTGATGTATCTGTCCTATGGACTAGTTACTTTATCTTCTGCGTATTGGGTAGTCAATGTATTTACTTCACCACAGTTATTTTTCTCTGGTATAGCTGCAATATTTTAATGTGTTTAATTCAGAAAGAATAAGATTTTTTTTTAAAAATGAAAAAAAAAAAAAAGATATTATAAAATCACCCCCAAAATAGCAGAGATTTAGGGGTATTTGTATTGACTGAAATTCCATTCAGAACACGTTCTGAATATATATTAAATCTTATTGTGTTGAAAGAATGTAACTACCAAAATAGTTCAGTACAGGTAAAGTGTATGAAAGTGTATGGAGAATAGGTGGAGAGTGAAGGATGAACAATATTTTTTTAAAAAATATGCATACAACATGAATAGATTGGTAATTCCTCAAAAGAAGTCTGGTGAAGTTATTTGTCTGTCATGGTTAGAACATGACTAACATTTATTTTATTTTTTCTATTTTAAGAACATGATATACAACATTTGAACAGCAGCACCCATCTGTTTCTTAGGAAAGTCTTGCCAAGCTAAAGGAACCTTGTCTTCCCCACTAAATGAAGTTTCCTTCCTGTGCAGTATTCCAGGTCATTGTTACTAAGTGATTGACAGGCAAATAGAAAAAGTGATTGGCCAGTCCTCCTCTACTACAGAAGTAATGAAAGGTAAAATCATGACATTAACCCTACATTTGTGAATAAAAAATGCAGAGCTATGTTAGCCCATGAACTTCTACCAAGAGGATGAATAGGTTACTTGGGATACACTTATACAGGGATGGTCTGTCACCCCTGAACTGTATAGAAATCATTAAAATATAAAGCTATGCTGTCAAAAAAGTGCTATCAAAATAATTGACTTAAAGACAAAGGAAAAAATGTAAAAACAAAATACTATTTTAAAGTTTTTACTAAAGCAAAAATAGAACAATAAAAACAATAAAACTTTAATAAGAATTAGCTGTAATTTCTTTATGTAATGCTGACAGAGCATTATAGAGTTTATAGAGCTCAGGTTGGACAGGAGCTCAGGAGGTCTCTGGTCCAAAGTCCTAGTCACAGCAGGGTCAGCTCTGTGGGCAGTCCATCTTGCTCAAAGCTACCCCCATTCAGGCTTGGATCTCAGAGGGATGTAGCCTACACAACATGGGGAAAAGTTTTTCCTTGTATCCAAATTAGGGATCAAAGCCCCACTGTGCTAATAAACTGAACACAGATAAACTCTGATCTGGAAAGCTTTTACAGCCTGCTATTTTAATTCTTAGAGTGAGCATAGTACATATTGTCTCTGAATGCAAAAGACCAAAGCAGGTTATGCTGTTTTGGACAGAAAATGAGCACGGTAGCAGACACGGTGAGTCTGAACCTGCAGTTCACAGATGCGGTGGAAGCACAGTCATCTAGGTATGAGCTGAAATCCATGTCAGGGATCAGGGCCCTGGCATGCTAATAAACTGACCAAAGATAATTTCTGGTCTCAGGTGTTCTGGTGGTCTGCTACTGCAAAAAAAGATGAGGAAAAGACGGTAAATTTGAATATAGCCTTCACAGGAAGCTAATAGTGGTGACTCTACCTTTTGAAAGGATATGGCATGAAGAGGGAATCATTTCCTTCTCTTGTTTTGTAGAGTTCTATAAGGAAGCAGACAGCTGTGGGCATCCTTAGTTCTGTATAATGATTTTCATTGCTACATTCTGAATGAACACAAAGATATTCTCTACACAGATATAACTATTCAGCTTCTTACTCATAGGCCTAGAAGAGTTTGAATTAGCTTGGCTCAATCTGCCTTAAAGATATTTCAGTTTATATGATGGTAATTTGTTGAGAATTTTATCAAAAGATTTCCTCTTCATTATTATTTTGATTAAGAAGATAAAGATGCCAAAAGAGCTGTCCAGGCTTTTGCAAATAGTGAATCATGATTCCATCATGACTTCTCTTACTGCCCTTCAGATCTCTTTCTGTGCATGCAGTGTTCTAGACATCACACTGTTTTCAGGTACCAGTGTTTTCTTACAAGTAATTTTAATAGTTTGAGTTCAAACTCAATATAAAGGATGAAATTGTGAATTCAAGACACTAAATATATTGTTCTGATCAGAAATAATAATTGAATATTATCAGAAAAAAAATATGACGTTACACTAGGGGAAAATCTGAGGAAATGATTGGATACATGTGTATTCTTATATTCCTAGATAAGCAAGATGATTGAATTGTTTTATAATTGCTAGTTATTAAATTTGCAATTGTTAGGAAAGGATTTTAATTTTTTACCTTGTTTATATTGCCATGCTGCCAAAATCATAAGGAATGATAATATTAGTGTAAAGGGGTGAGGAATTTGGATTTGAGTTGCATTACATCAGCAAATGAAAAAGGCTTTAAACTACTTTTCCTTAACTTACCGCAGGTTTAATAATTCCATTGACTTTAATAAGAGGTAGGCCTGTGCAATCACACTTGCCAGTTTCTCCAAGGTTAAACCAGGAGTAATTCTTGTATTGAAGAAGTTTTTGTTTTCTCAGGTAAGCAGTTTATCCACAGCTCAATACTTTTCCAGTGAATATGAATTAAATGTCTGCTGACTTCTCTCAGCATGTTTAAAACTTTTGATCCCTACTCTCTACCCCACCACACCACACCCTTCTTCTGTATTTTCCTCATATGGATTCCACTGGCAAATGTAAAAGAAAGCAATGAGAGTAAGTTGAGTTATCTGGATTTGTGCTAGTTTAATTAAGTGAGGTTCTGGGATGGCTAAGATTTGTAGACATTTTAATTTTGATGAGAATATGTAGTAAGAAAATTGATATTCTTTCTGTGAACTGTGATTTAATGGATTTAACTTTTGATGGGAAATACATCCAGTTTATAATACTGGGAAGACCAAAATTCTGTCTGTTTTACTCTTTTTCATATAAAAGAAATCACTGAAAGTAAGAGATGGTATTCTGCATGAAAAACTGAAAAGTCTCATGCAGCCTGTATCACCAGTATCATTCCGTAGTGCCTTGTATGGTAAACCATTGTAACATTTGTTTCTGGATATTGGTTTAAGTTTGGTTCAACCTAACTGTTCATTAATGTGAGCTGTTAGTTTTTGCGTTGTTTTTCTTTTTTTGTTTATTTGTATGGTTGTGGTTTTGGTCTTTGTTTTTATATTAGCATTTAACTACTTCTTGGTGAAGTAAACCAAAAGGTCCATGAAGTTTTAAATTACAGACTTTAAATAGAACACATTTAGAAAAATTCATTAGGTGCCGTTATCATATTTTTAAAATGCCAGGAAAATCTGGATATAAAATTAATGAAGTTTTCCAGAGAAACATGCTGCATTGCTATTAAAGAAGAAAGGAAATTAACTTTTTCCCTTGTACTCATTTAATTAAATGTTTGAAGAGTAAGTTTGAATTTTTTTTTTCCAAATTAACGGAATTGTGTGGAGTGACATTTTACATCTTTCTTGAAAATTGCATAAATACAAAGACAACTGTTTATGCCACAGTTGTTATATGTATTTACTGATGCAATGCTAAAACTTTGGTATAAAGGTATAAAACTTATTTTCATCACTATTATCTTGAAAGCAAATTAACAGGGAAAAAAAAAAAAAAAAAAGCTGTATTCTTACTTTACTCCTTGTTATCTTCCAATTTCTCTACTGAGATACTTTGCTAGATGGCTGATATTGTTCATGAAATAAGGAGAGGATTCATCTGCTCTTGATTCATCTGCTCTTGCTCAAGCAACAGGAAAGTTGATGTATGTTGTAAGTTAGCCTGTATGCTAAGAGAGGCAAAAAGTGCAGGGGACAGGGAGCAGGGAGCATACTTTTCTATGAGAAGTCTCTAACATCAGTGCCGTGAATAGGTCCTTTATTACCAAACAGAGCATAAAGTTTAAACTGGGCATCTGACTTTGAAGCTATATAGCTAAATTTACGATATAAATTTGTATTGCATTCTATCCTTAAAGAATCTTATATTCTTGAAACTCATGCATAGACTAAATTAACTTCCTAATAACCACTGCAAGCTTTTCCCTAATGCACTTGTTAAGATGTGACAAGAGAATTTGGACTTCATAAAATCATAGAATGGTTTGGGTTGGAAGGGACCTTAATGACCATCTAATTTCAACCCCCCTTCCATGGGCAGGAACACCTCCCACTAGACCAGGTCACTCAAAACCCCATCCAGGCTGGCTTTGAATACTTCCAGGGATGGGGCATCCATAGCTTCTCTGGGCAACCTGTTGCAGTGCCTCACCACCCTCAGAGTGAAGAAAATATCCTTAATATCTAATCTAAATCTACCCTCTTTTAGTTTAAAACCATTACTCCTTGTTGCTATCACTACACTCCTTGACAAAGAGTCATTCTACAGCCTTCCTATGGGCCCACTTTAAGTATTGGACAGTACTGCAGGTCTCTCAGGACCCACGGATGTATCTCATCAGGTTGCATTTGCACATTCAGGTTCCTTAGCTGGTCTCAAACCTGATCTTCTCCTACACTGGGCACTTCATTATTCCAGTCCCTCCCTTTGCCTTTTGGGGCCTGGGCTATGTGGCTGGAGCTCTTTTTGGTGAAGACTGAGGCAAAAAATTCATGGAGTACCTTCAGCCTTCTCCATATCCTGGGTGACCATTTCCTTCCAGAGAAGGCCCACAATTTCCCTAGTCTTCCTTTTATCACCAATGTACATATAGAAGCCTTTCTTGTTGCCCTTGATGCCCCTGGCCAAATTTAATTCTAACAGGGCTTTGGCTTTTCTAACCTGATCCCTGGCTGCTCAGGCAATTTCTCGGTATTTCTCCCATGTTATGTGTCCTTGCTTTCACTCTCTGTAGGATTCCTTTTTCTGTTCAAGTTTGGCCTTGTTTATCCACGCAGACCTCCTGGCATTTTTGTCTGACTTCCTCTTTGTTGGGATGCATCCCTCCTGAGTTTGGAGGAGGCGATCCTTGAATGTTAACCAGCTTTCATGGGCCCTTCTTCCCTCCAGGACTTTGTCTCATGGTTGTCTACAATGCAGATCTCTGAAGAGGCCAAAGTCTGCTCTCCCAAAGTCCAGGCTAGTGAGCTTGCTGTGCTCCCTCCTCACTGCCTTCAGGATCCTAAACTGCACCATTTCATGATCACTGCAGCCGTTGAGCATCCCATTCCCCACCAGCCACTCCTTGTTGGTAGGAGTGAGGTTCAGCATAGCACCTCTCCTCATTGGTTCCTCTATCACATGGAGAAGGAAGTTGTCATCAGTGCATCTCAGGAACCTCCTGGATTGCCTATGCCTTGTTGTGCTGTCCCTCCAACAGATGTCAGGGTGAAGTCCCCCATGAGGACCAGGGCTTGCGAATATGAGGCTGCTTCTATATGTCTATAGAGGATCTGCTTGGTCTTCCTGATCAGGTGGCCTGTAGCAGACCCCCACAGTGATGTCCCCTGTCCCTGGCCTCCCTGTAATCCTGACCCATCAGCTCTCAGTCAGCTCCTCACCCATCCCCAGGCAGAGCTCCATGCACTCCAGCTGCTCACTGACAGAGAGGTCAACACTCCTCCTCATCTCCCCTCTCTGTCCTTCCTAAAGAGCCTCCATTCCAACACTCCAAACATGGGAGACTTCCCACCACATCTCTAATTCCAGTGAGGTCGTTAACCCAGCAGACATATGTACATCTCTAACTCATCTTGTTCATTCCCCATGCTCTGTGCATTAGCATAGAGACATTTGAGTTGGGCCCCTGATGAGGCTGGCTTGCTTAGTAGCTGCAGTGGCTGGAATTCCTTTGTGCTGCTCTTCAGGTGCTCTGTGCTGACCTGTGACCCTTCTCCAGGCTCTAGACATCTATCACTGACACTGGCATCAAGCTGTGAGGAGTGGGATGGATTGAGGTTTGGTAACTCTAATTTCAAACCCTCTTCACCAGCTGGGCAAGCCTATGACCAAAGAGGTTCTTCCCCTTCTCTGACAGGTAGGCCCCATCAGCCCCCAGCAGATGAGGTTTCACAAAGTGAGTCCCATGGTCTAAGTATCCTAGCCCCTGTCTGTGGCACCAGTCCTGCAACAATCTGTTGAATTGCCAGAATCAAATGGCAATCAATCTCCTTGCCTTTGATCGGGACGACCAATAAATAAATAATCTGCACTCCTGAGTCCCTAACTGCTGCTCCCAGGTCTCTACAATCCCTCTTTATACTCCTCAGACTGCTCTTGGCTGCATCATTGGTGCCTAATGTGAAACAGCAGCAGTAGATAATAGTCCTTAAGCTGTGCAAGGCTTGTCAGTCTCTTGGTAATATCCCTGACATGAGCCCCTGGTAAGCAGCAGACTTCCCTCAAGAGCTGATCAGGTTGGCTGACGGGTGCCTCTGTACCTCTCAGAAGAGAGGGTCCTACTACTGTCACCCATCGCCTTCTCTTAGTGGGACTGGCCGTTACACAGGGAGCAGACCGGGCTGCCTTACTCAGCTCCATACCCCTGCAATGCTTCTTTCCTTTTCAGTCTACAGATGGGTGAAGTGGTTCTGCAAGGGTACCTCAGGCTTTGGTACCACGCTGGTTCTTGTTGCCAGCTTCCTCTGGTGTTATTGGCCTCCCTCCCTTCTGTGAGTACTGGTGAGGGTGTCTGGGGCAGTTTGGCCAAGTATTGATCCAGTTGAGAATATGTTGAAATAGCAAATACAGCAAATGACAAAAGTTCCAGTCTTGGGAATAATTTGCTGCCTGTCAAGAGACCTGGCTATAGAAAATGGTCAGAGGACATCTTCTCAGTCTTAAGATAGTTCAAAAACTTTAGTTTTTTTTTTTTTTTTAAAAAAAAAAAAGGAAAAAAAAAAAAGTATGATCAATAAGCATGAATCTTCAGACTTCCGAGATTAAGGTACTGAGGTGACATGAACTTAAATGCACTCTCTAGTCCTCCAACATTATTTTAAATACTCAAGCTCCATTTCTGTGTTTCTTATTTTTCCACACTCTGTCTTTTGTCTATAGATTGTCTCTTTTCTGAAGAAATGAATCTTTAGTCTCTTTTTTTGATTCTACTCCCCTTATTTAATGTAAGTCTCTGCCTCTACATTAAATCTATGGCTGTTTTTCTGATTTGCTGTCTTGGAATACATGCTGTTAGTGCAAGGATAAAAGATATCTTAGCTGCATGTTTCTCCCACCTCTTTTCTATAGCCACGTTGAGTGGGATTGCCATCCTGCCTGCCATTCAGGCACATAATCTCATCATCATTGGCAATTTGCATCATTTGCACTGCATATGATGTTGCATCTGTAGGACTAAAACTCCTGTGCTGGTTGTCATCTCACATTTCAGTGACAACATCACTCTTTGTCTAGTGCTTTGAAATGCAATGTACATCCAGATTGCTAACACAAAGATAAATTCCTTGCATTGCTTAACTGATTTGGCATTCTCAATTATATCAAATATAGTTTATGCAACCTTCCTTTTAAAGACTTGCTGTCACTCACTTTTATTATCTCTCATTTGGGATCAAGAGGCTGACTGTTGCCTGGCCTGTGATACAAACCTTCAGTGACATGCATGCTGGAAAACTTGATATATTGCTGCTTCTCTCCTAATCTTTTTCTCCTTTGAAAAAAAAAAAAAAAAATCCTGAAGTTATATTCAAACCTTTTTTCCTCACTCATGTCTCTCAATAATATTTATTAAATAGCTATGCCATGTGCATAGTGAATTGACCTATCAAATTTACCAATATTTCTTCTGTGCAGTCTCTCCTAGACAACCTCTGATGCTTTTATATGGATTGCAGTATTTTAGGATCAGGAAACTCCAATTCATTACAAGGATGTTTAAGCCATGCTTGTAGAACACAGTCCTGATCCATTAATAGAGTACCCAGATGTTACTGTAAAAATATCAAAAGGACTAAGAGTTTTAAATAGTGGCAGATTTGTTTTACAATTAAGACGATCTTGAGTGACACTCCAGTAATTTAATAAACAGGTATCAACCAAGGTCAGGGACTAAAAAAAAAAGATATTTTTTAAGTTGTCATTCTGTGAGAATATTACATAGAGGTTGTGTTCCTTCTGCCTTTGGCATTATCTGGATAAATGTCTTGCTCTCTGAGACCAAAAATAAAATAAAATAAAATAAAAAGATTCTAGAAAACACTTCCAGAACTTCACTGTTTGAGTAAAGAAAAAATGAACTGCAAAATAGTCTAAAGGTAGTTTATAACAGTGAAATGTAGATTATAATGGCGAAGAGAATCCACTGTAAATAAGCGTCTGTTCTGTCCACAACCAGTCTCTAAATGATCTATGATAAGTGTCCTCATGGTTTCTAGTACAAATTTTATTTGACCTTTAGTTAAAGACCACTTCTGTTTGGCAACAGACTTTTGTGAGTCCCCTGAGGAGTGACATAAGAGAGGTTTGACTACACTGTGTTTATGAAAAGGAATCTTATTCCCCGTTGTTAAAGCATAGGCATCACTAGCCAGATCCAGGACTCAGCATGGAGGATGAATGTTTTGAACAAAGAAACTGTTGAAATCTGCCTTCTTTCAAAACTGGAATATGATGTGCAAAGGTGACTTTTCAGTTTGAAAAGTTTATACCATGTTCACCCAACCCAGCATATTCTGATGTTCTTCTATTATTTTAGTCATTCTCTTGTTTGGTCAGTTCTATCAATTTTCTCAGGCTGGGAAGATGGATATTAGATGTTTTCTACTGCCACATTCACATGTATTTTCCACCACTTAAAGTCTCTTTAAGGTCTGTGCCAATGGAAATCAGTGGAGAATGTGGCTTGGTTTTAGCAACTGGTCTGAAATGCTCTTACGTGGTAGTCTTACAAGTCTTTGCTCTTACTCTGTGTAAAGCACTTTCTAGACTAAGATAAGTATTATTAACGTTTTCTTTGATCAGTCTTCTTAGTTCTATCTGTGAACTTGACACCAAGTCCTTCTGAAATATATGGGTGTACATATATGTATATATATATATGTATATTTGTATATATATAAGCTTTCTTTCCAAGCAAAGGAGAACATCTAAGGGAATAAAGCTGTTCATATTCTGTATGCATGTTGAAAACAAAACAAAACAAACAAACAAACAAAAAACCACAAAACTGAGTCCCAAGGGATAGGTTTCCTAGATTGTTTAAAAATATATATATCATAGATATGATACGTGAATTGGCGAACACAGGGTTTGGTTTTTAAAATGTCAATGGCAAGTTAAAAACAGGAGAATCTGGTCAAAGAGATCTATGACTGTTTTTCTTTGAATGCAAAACACATATGCAATCTGTGAAATGTTCTACCGTAGGCTGTAAGGGAAAGGGGTGTAACTAGCATTTCCTTTTCAGTCTGAAAATTTACAGGAATGCAACAGCACATCTGTATGGAATTAGCATGGCTTCTCTCCCTAATACATTGAGATTCATGTGACTGCAAAGCTAGAGTCTATAATCTTGAGTCCAGATTTGTTTTACCTAATAAAAACATCAGGACTGATTGTACCTTAGGGTCCAATAATTAAAAAGGCTATATATATATAAAGTAAAAAGTAAAAATAATAAAATAAAATTAAATAAAAAATAAAAATAGGGAGATTCATAGTATTTTTCAGCCCTTACATCTTTAGACATCTGTTAAAGAGGATGTGCTTAGCTAGCTATATACCAAACCATGTACTTGTGTTTACAGGCACTACAGATGAATTTGAGACCGTATCAAAAAATTCATATTTTTTGTAAGCCATGAATAAACATTTCTGGTGACTGACAGGTTTCTTATGGCATTTGTGTTGTTATATGACCTACCCTTTCTTTCATTGTTCTATGTGAAAGGTTCACTTCTGAAATAAGTTAATGCAGAATTTGAATTCATCCTAGTATGTGTAGTACTATTACAAATTATTGAAGCATTCTGTAATGACTGAAAAAGTATGATACTTACTTCCTCTATGTAGTTTGAGCACAGGCTTTTTCTAAAGCTCATGAACAATGTTCAGTTTTATGTATCAAGATCATGCTGATTTGAACCTACATAAATCTGGCATTTGTCTGCTTAAATTTGCATGTAAGTGAAAATTTCAAGCTTTGTTTTTCATAGGCATGTGCTTATATAAAGGAACTGCCTTGATAGCAATTTAATAACTCTTTTTTTTTTTCTTTTTTTTTCTTTTTTTTTTTTTTTTTTTGGTATTACAGCATGAAAGGAATCAGAGTCTATCCATATATTCCACAAAGTTATTTCATTCTGGTAAAAATAAAGTAAAACTTGGTTCTAGTATGCAAAAGCAGTTTCTCATGTTAGTCAGAAAGGAAAAAAGCACAAAAGAAATACAGCAGAAAACTGACTTTATTAAATTCTTGTTAAGAATGATTTTTTCCTTAGATAACGCTACTGCTTAGTTTGGGGCTTACCGGAGGCTCTTGGGACTGTTGCCAAGAATGCTTTAATTTTGTGATTCCACAAATGCAGTATCATTTATTAAAAAGAGAGAACATAGGCTTTAAGCAATGATACAGCCAGTCACTACAAACTGCACCATTGATGAAAACGGTGGAATTCAGGTGAACTGATAGTTGGCTGCAACTCTTCGATATTCTCACAGTTCATCCTTTTTGTCTTTAGTTAAAACTTTATCTCCTATGAGCATGCAGAAGCATCAAAGCATAGAAGGAATCATGATAGACACAACCTCTGTTTTTTTCAGATTCCTGATTTGTGGTGCAATGCTCATTTGCTTATAGCTACAATTCCTAGAACTTCACTACTGGTTTGAACAAATAAAACTGCCTCAGAGCACAAAGTGACTGTGGAGATGTTGTTAGCACACTGTGTAATAAATAGAATATATGTTTTTAGGTAGATAAATGGGTAGGAGAATGGAGATTTAAACATGTGGTGCCATCTCAACGAGATTTAGTATGCTGGAATCTTTGTTAAAGATGTTGTTAATGAGAAGCCGAGTCAGAAAATAATGCTTAAAGGGACCTATAAAAGAACAGTCATTTAAAATCAAACAGCCATAAAAATATTAATTCATTTAAGTAATTAAAACCACATACTCCAAGGTTTAATGCCAGATGAAATTTCTCTTGGATAACTGAGCCCTTTTATGTGCTCCACCTACAGACTCCCTGGGGTAGATTTTCTAGAATGAAGACAAATCAAAATAATTATAACTATAGACCTCTTCCTGGAATCTGGGAAGTACTGCATCAGTTACATGCTTTCTTCATAGACAAAACACAATATCCAAGAATCTCAGTTGTGTTTTACATTTTATATAAAACTTGACTCATTTTATAATAGACACTGAGGTGTCTGAGCTCTAGGAAAGGATGACTTCAATCTCCTGTTTCATTTAAGGCATATGTAAAAATCTTACTTCATTCACTCCTGATTCTTGTACATAAAATCTGGTTTACCATTTCTGTATCTAGGACAAAAAAAGGTAAAAAGAAAAAGGACATCAGTTTTTGCTCTTTTCTTCCATGCTTTTTCCATTTGATGATAGATTGGAAGTTTTAAATAAAGAAAAATCAGTGCAGAGTGATCCACCCTCTTCTTCCCCCTGCTACACAAACAAACAAACGATACAACAAGGGGATTTTATAGGTAAAATAATCACATGAGTCCTGGAAGGATATGCTAAGATAGTCTACCTTGTTTATAGTTTCATTTCTATCAAAAAGTTAAAATAGCTGCCATCTTACAGTTATGACTAATTTTCCCAAGAAGTAGTCATTCAGAAACAGGTTATCTTTTTATAGCTGAAGTATTGTAGCATTGAGATGTTTTTGTTTCTTTGTTTGTTTGTTTAAATGCATGGAATACTTCTCTTGTGAAGTGTTTCATTCCTCAGTACTGTAATGGCTTTTTTGCTTTTTTTCAAATTGCTGCCTTCTCTGCCTATATGTCTTTCTGTTTTTATTTTAGCCCCACTTAATGGTTTGACTTCATTTTTTCAATACGCTTCATTTAATGTATACTATCTTTATTTTTTTCATGTGCAGTGAAAGCATTGCTTTGAAACCACTGCTAAAACAATTTTGTATTTTCTAGATGGCAAACCTGCAGGTCTGCAGGATGTTTGATGCGTATGTTTTATAAGCGAGGGACTTTTTGTTGAGGGACAGTACTTTAGGTCCTAATAGTAAAGCAACTACGTGTGAATTAATAAAAAAAGTGAATCAGGAATAGATCTTAAATTGTCATAATACCCACTAAAAGCAGAAAAAAAAATACAGGTATAGAAGAGATTGTACCTATTTACTGATTTCTTTTGATTGAGAATAAATTTAGGGCTGGAATAAATCATTTTTCTCTCATTTTGCTAACTAGAGTTTATTCATTGTTACCAAATTATGGGCAAATTTAAAGAAGAAGAAAGGAAGTTAGACTAATCAATCCAATTCTCTGGCTTCCTACTTCCTGAAAAAATAGTGGAAAAAAAAAAATAATTCAGGTAAGAGCAAGTACCTATGTGAAAACAAAAACACCAGAAAAACAAACAAACAAGCTTGTCAAAAGCAAGCAACATTCAACCAGATTTTATGCAATAGATAATACCACAGATGGATTAAAGAAAGCAAAAAAGAAAGAAAGAAAAAAGAAAAAGATATCCTCTGCCTTACTTTAGTAATGCTTCTGAAATAGTCTCAACTAACATTCTTCTAAACAAGACATCACAGTCTAGATTAAACTACCAGAGAGTGAATATGTAATACATTAAAGAGTAATTAGAATAGTTATTGCTTATTGCCAAGGAGGTAGCAAGTACTATGTGTTTGTTTCACACAGATGCCTTGGACCAATTACTTTTCAATATGTTGTTGTTGTTTTTTTAAAGAGCAGATGATTTATTTCATTTGCAGACTAATGCCAACCTGACAGGAATATAGTGGAACAGTGTTAGAATTTCAGAGTGAAACAGTAAGGTAGATAAGAGGCTAAAGTTGGAAAAAAAAAATAAAAGTATGAAACAGTATGAAGAGTATGCAGCTCAATTAACTAAAATTTAAAAATTTAAGTGTGTTTGCTTTTTATGCATGTTTAGAAAAAGATAGGAGTATTATAGTACACTATAAGTTAAAATGAGTCAATAACATCATTTCTGATTTGAAAAATACAACCACCCTGTAGTCCATACACACTATAAAAACAATGGACTGTAAGATAAATTAGTAGATTCCTCCACCCTTATCAACTTTGGCAGTCACAGGTAGAGAATTGACTTGAGCTTTGAGCACCTCACTTGAGAAAGAAAGGAGGTCAGCAATCAGCCCAGGAAAACGAATCAACGCAACAAGAATGGGTGAAGATCTGGAAACATACAGTTTTAGTCAAGACCTGATGAGGAAAAGATGTAAAGATATTCTCCAAAAAAAGAAAAATGTAAGATTCTGGAAATAAAAAATGAATTGGAAGAGAGGTCTTTAAAATGCAGGATATACGGTTCATATTGGACATTACAAAATGCCACTTTTTAGTAGTTGGTCCATGAAAAACAGCAATTATGAGTCACCTGTAGTGCTGCGGAGTTCCCATATCTGAAGCTTAAGTTAGATAGCCAATTTTTATGACATGGGTTGTAGTCTTTTTTTTTCTTTTTTTTTTTTCTTGGCTTACAGCAGAGAGGATTAACCGGATGACTTTTCAAGGTCTCATCCAGCAATAATTTAAAATAATTATCTATGGTGAAGATACCAGAGAAAGATACTAGCTGAAAATTTAGTACTGTCTGAAAATGGTGGAGAAAAGGAATGTGCATTAGGTGCAGTGGGGAAGAGGGTACAGATTAAAACAGTCAGAGAGAAAGCTTTTGTAATTAGAGATATTTTTGTCAGTAGTACCTGTAGTATCTCAAACAGATTTACATAAGGTAAGGTCAGAAAGAAGTAACAATTAAGGAAAGAAATCCCACACAATCTTTTTTTTTTTTTTTTTTTTTTTTGTCTGGATAGACATCACAGCTTGAACATGTGATTCAGGCAAGAGAGAACAAACATAGTAAAAGATGAGATGCAAGTTGCAGTACAAAGCAATAGAAATTTTCAAGATTGTTGGGTTTGTGTGTTGTTTTGTTCTGTTAGGATGACGGGGGTTGTTCTTCCTCTAGGTTCTTCTCCCTAGAAAAAGAGAAAGGGGAAGAGGAAGACTGTCTAAGTGAAAAAGTTCAGAACCTTATTTTTTACTTATGTATTTTAATCTGACAGCTAAGCATTCATAAGAAGACATCAGAAAGACAGGATGACATGCTCCATCAGCATGCAGATAGGAATCCAAAGGCCTTGCTCTGTATACTTGGATACCCTAGCTCTTACAGCACCTGAGTTCCACTCTGGCCAATTTTCCATATGACTTAGAGCCTGGGAGCCTAGAGGTTGTTGTGAATCAACAGATTCACTTAATTAAAAGAGAAAACAGCCCAAGTGGAAAGAACAATCTGCATTTCACAGGCATTCTATCCAATACATTTATAACTTCACAATTTACCATTTTCCAGTATTTTCCTATTTCCCAGTGTGCTTCTGCCACATTTAGAAAATGTTTATGTTTTGAAAGCTCCAGAAGATTCACAGTAAGAAGAAAGGTGAGAATATCTGCAGTCCTGTCACAGTAAGGTATACTGAAATAATATTGAAAAGATGCTTTAAATTAACAAGTAAGGAACTTGCATTTTACCGAACAAGTCAGTCATGTAGGTGGAATTTGAGATGTAATTAGAAAAGGAGAAAAAAAAAAAAAAAAAAGCAAAATCCCTAGACTCAAGTTTCCTATTTTTTGCTTTTTCCAACTGATTTTAATATTTGAACCACTTTTATCTAGAATAAAATGTCTCTCTTGGAAGGATCATTTCAAGCACTTTCTCCATGGAAGAAGTGGGAGATACTGTTAATGATGCCCAAAACCTGAATGTCTCTTGTTATCTTTGATACAGGAGGCATTCAGATTCATCCCTTGCTACTAGCATATCTGGTGGAAGGACCAGCTGAACTGAATTCTCCACCTGTCTATCACAGAATCATAGGATCAGAGAACAGATTGGGTTGGAAAGGACCTGAAAGATCACCTAGTTCCAACCCCCCTGCCATGGGCAGGGACACCCACTAGACCAAGTCACTGAAAGCCCTATCCTGGCTTGAACACTTCCAGTGATGGGGCATCCACAGCTTCTCTGGGCAACCTGTTCCAGTACCTCGACAACCTCAGAATTAAGAATGACCTCGTGTCTAATCTAAATCCGCCCTCCTGTAGTTTAAAGCCATATACTTAGATCTGTAAACTGGTGACTCTTGTACTTTGAATACTTTTAATGATCTAGGTGTTCACTGTTGGCTGTTTTTTATGTTTTCAGGGTAATGAATAGGTGAGAATGTTTTTAATTGTCAATCAAATGTGGCCATTGAGAGACATTCACTTTTAGGACTAGAAGAAATTATTTACAGATGAGAAGTCTAGTTTACTTAGATTCTGCTTTAGCAAAGCAATAGCGTAACAACCGACATTTTATCTTTGTTCATAAATGTCAAAATAACAGGAGCGCCTTTACTTAAAAATAACACCCAACCTTGTTTGGAAAGAAAAACGTGAACTACATGGGAAAAATGTGGACTCCAAAATTATAAGCATTAAAATAAGATCTTTTCTCTGGGAATATTTTCTGTATATAAATATACAGTTATATGTTTCCTGAATATACACTATATATAACACTAGGGCCTATTTTTATTAGAGTTGTTCAGAATTGAAGTGGAACATCAGCTAGAGCAATTTAGACATCATTCATCCTTCTGCATCACTCACTTGATGTCAATACATCCTGGTATTACCAATGAAATAAAATTCTATTTTATAATAGCTAGGAAATGGGATGGGAGGGAATCTCATCAAATTCACATGCTTATTAACAGTTGGCAGACAGTCTATGACATCTTTCCTAATGTAATTTAGTTTTATCCTAAAAAGTACTTAAAGTTTTGGGTTCTACATTTTCTAATGCAGAGCTGTATTCCTGTCTTATTTAAGAAAGTATTCTTACTGTAGCACTAATTTGAGTTATGGTCAGTTTATACTATTTTTTTCTTCAACTATTTTCTTTTTTTCCTCCCTTTTCTTTCTTTCCTTCTCTTTCTTTCTTTCTAAGAGAACTGCTGCTAGCTAAAGAACCTAATCTGTTTTAGCAGTGGGTCTCTTCCCTTGACCATTCTAGTGACCTCTTTACGCAACGCTTCTAGTTTCAGCACATCTTTTTCTAATGTTACTGATGAGAATATAATTGCTATTTTAGATGATGTCTGATCATTATCTCACACAAGTAAAAAATACTAATGCTTCCCTTTCTAATAAAAACAGCTTTGTTGGTAAGTACATCATTTGTATCCACTATTTACATGGATCTCTTATATCACAATCTTTCCAGAGTCAGCACTCCTTGCTGCTGAATGTTGTGTAGTTTTGTGTTCTAGAACTGGTGTTCCTTGCAAAATTCTAGAAAGACATTACCTGGTCCTCTTCTGGTTTGAGTGCATCAGGGTCTCTGAGCCTTACATACACAAGTTGTGGCAGCTGACCAGTTGTTTTTGTTCTTGTGCTCAGCATCTACAGCTTCTTACTAAAAACTAATACAAAGTATGTACCTCTTGGTTTTGAACTGTAACTATTTCTTTCCTTAATCCCTACTGTGTAACTGGTTCATTTTGTTGTTGTTTTCATTGTTATTACTATTTTAAAATTTTCTTGTGTCATTCTTTTCAAGATGTAGCTCTGTTTAACTTTGGGGAATTACTTCTTTATCTCTGTGCTTCCTGACACCCAAGGCCCTAAGCTTATCTCAGATCGGTCCTTTCCTTTTTATTCTTTGTAGGCTATCAGACTACTCTTTGCATTTTTCTTGAGATAGTTATTCACCCGAACAGGCATGGAATCCTTCTCTCTCCCTGTCTTTGTTAGGAACACCTCATTCATGACAGGTTTAACAGCTTCTGATCTGAAGAAATTCCAAACGTCACCTATATCCTTGAGGTTCCTGAACTCTTCTTTCCAGTTGTCTTCATTCATTTGTTCCTTCATTAAATTGTCCCGTAATTAAAGCTTTACCTTTAAAGACTCAGATCCTCACAATCTTACTTTTGCTACCCTTCCAAATCTGAACACCACCACCAAAAAAACATTCTGGTCAATCAGAATACAGATCTGTACATGCAGCCACTATGAGAGCAGCTGGACTATCAAAGCAGGACAGTGACTTGAATAAGCGGATGGCTTTGTGACCTCTTAGCTGGCGGGTTTAATTTCAGAGATAACAAAGCATGGCTCCTGCTCCTCATTCCAGAATTAGAAGAGCCAGATAACATGCATCCAAAAGCAGCTGCTATTTTGTTTTGTTTGTTTTTCTTTAAAGGAAAAAAAAAAAAAAGTGTTTTGTGGCTGCTGCAGTAGCCATGGCATGGTGAGGTGCTCAACCTCAAGATGTAATTCAAAGCGATAAATCAGCTCAGATAACAAAACCAGTTGCGCCCTGTGGTTAGCGGAACGGCCCACAGGGAGCACTCGGGGACTTTGAGCAGGGAGCCGCCTGCACTGCTTGCGCTGGTGCCTAACCACCCTGAGCATCTAGGTGCGTGCATGGTTTTGGCCTAAAAAGAAGTCACGAGGAAATTAGCCATTTTTCTTCTAATTCATTTTGAGATGCTCGTGTAGGGAGAAACGGTGAAGGGAAAACAAGTAAAACTTTAAGGGAATGAGCCCGAGAAAACTACCAAAAATAGGGCGAACTCAGCGCAAACCCTGGCAGCTCCTGGCGTTCCCCAGGGAGCCGTGAAGCTCCCACCGGGCTCCAGCTCCCCGGGGGCCCCGCCGAGCGCCAGCCTCCAACCGCGGCCTCCGCCGGGCCGGGCCGGGCCCCTCCGCCTGGTGCCTGGGCCTCCCCTCGGCGAGGCTCCCCTCGGGGGGCGTTGCGGCGGGGCCGGCCGTACCTGCACCGCTCCCCCCGACCGGGCTCCGCGGGCCTCCCTGTGACCTCCTCCCTTCCCCTCCCCCGCCTCCCCCTCCTCCCGTCCCCTGCCGCAGCCTCACGTGTGGGTCGGCCCCGCTCCCCGCTCCCCATCGCCCGGCCCGGCTCGGCTCGGCCCAGCCCGCCCCCCCCGCACCCCGGCGGTCGGGAGGCGCCGTCCTGCCCCTGCCCCCGTCCCCGTCCCCTCCGCGGGGACCCCCGGCCCGCCGTCGCGCTCCGTTCTCCGGGCTGCGCTCGGCGTTAATTAGTAGTGGTGACGGTATCGGGGGGGGGGGGGGTTCAACCCGGTCCCGTTGGATTTCCCTTCTCGGAAGGGGGCCGTGGAAGGAAATCCCAAACGGGTCGGTTTTTTCTTTTTTTTTTTTTTTTTTTTTTTACTTTTTATTTTCCCGCCCCCCCACCCCCTCATTCCCGCCCCCCCCCCTCCCCCGGAGAGAGAGGAGGGGGGATGCAACGTGGACCCCGCTGCCGGTATCACCGCGTCCCGCTGAAGGCTGCAGGGCAGCCTAGGGAGGAGGAGGAGGAGGAGGAGGAGGAGGAGGAGGAGGAGGAGGAGAGAAGGAGCCGCAGCGGCTGAAGCCTCCCCGCGACGAGAAGCGGTGCCCGCTGCGGGACCGGCGCGCCTCTCCCCCGTCTCTCGCCGCTCTTCCTCCGGGGCAGCATCCGCAGCATGGGCCGGCGGCGGTGGCTGTGCGTGCAGCCCTGCTTCCTATGGCTCGGCTGCCTGGCCCTCTGCGCGCAGGGAGCCGCCGGGCAACAAAAGCCGCCGCCGCGGGTCCGCCCTGCGGGAGGAGCGGGCGGCAGCTTCCCCGCCGCGGCGCACCGGGAGGAAGGGGCCGGCAGCGCCGGACGGGTCCGCCGGCGAGGACAGCAGGACGTGCTCCGCGGGTAGGCACGGCTCGTCTCAGCTCAGCACGGCACGGCTTGGGAGGGAACCGCTGCCCCGCGCAGCCCCGCGCCCGTCCCTGGCAGCGGGAGCCCCGCGCTCCGCTCGTGCTGCGGGTTGCAGCACCGGGGCGGCTCGCCCCTGGCTTTGTTTTGTGCTGAGCTGAGTTGGTTTCTGCTCCGAGAATTTGTACAAAAGGATTTTTTTTTTTTTTTTCTTTTTTTCTTTTTTTTTTTTTTTTTTTTTTCCTTTAATTATTTTATTTTTATTTTCTTGGTGTTTTGGGGGAGTTCTTGCTAGCTTGGTTTAGTTCATAAATCTTCACGAGCACTCATCCCCCTTGTCCTGTGTCAAACGGAGCACAAAGCCAACTTTTATAGCCGGACTTCTGACACCGCGCGTGAGCGCGGAGCCAAACTCATCCCCGGCATCTCCTCCGTGGTTCCCCCAGGGACGAATGTGGCCTGTTCTTGCCTTATCCTGCCTCTCCTTTTCACACTAACCAGTCACACTGGCCGTTTGACTAATGTGAAATAAAGTGGCTTGGAACTCCTTGTTGCCGAGGAAGGTTGTATTCCTTTCAGGGAAGATTTTTTTTTTCTTTTA
>CM021729.1:41643784-41729534 GCA_011074415.1 Stictonetta naevosa
TTTTTTCTTTAAAAAAAAAAAAAAGTTACGGATTTACATTTCTATATTTTTTGTAATTGAAAGATTGGTGAATTGTTGTGTTTTCTTTGGTGTTGTTGTACAAGGCATGTTTCCACCTATTTTATTGTATTCTTAAAAGAACAAGACAAGACAGTGAAGGAAAAATAATAATAATAAAAAATATTCCAGAAAGCAAATAATCCACTATAATAACAGAAAAAAAACAAAAAGGGAAAAAAAAAAAAAGCTGAAGAGGTCTTGATATAAAGCAAATGAGATCTGAAGTTTTCTGGAACTTTTGTGGTAGGCTTGGAATTACAGTCCAATGGAAAATTTTTCTACCTCTGGAGTGCTTATTCTCTTGCCTGACATTTTCAGTTGTATTCTTGTAGCTATAAAGCATGTAGACTGTGATTATTGCTGGGTCATAATAGACATTGTGCTGACAGATGTGGCTGTTGACATGGCTTGGCAAAAAAAAATAAAAATAGAGGGGGGGTGGAAATCTGCAGAATACTCTGTGTAGGAAACATCTACCTAGAAAGGAAATACAGAATTAATTTTCTGTCTGTTAGATAAAACTGATGTTAAACACTTTTTTTTTTTTTTTTTTTTTTAATGAGGGGTTGTTCCCATTGATCCTAGGCTGCTGTCATCCCTTTTGCTAATAATTATGCTCAGCTTCAGAACTCAGGTTAAAGAACATGCTGCCCTTTGCATAAGCAATACAAGTCTTTATAATATTCAGTCTAATGAACTGCAGACATCCAGGACTAAACTGGAGAAGAAGAGGAAGGTAAAGCAACACCTATGAATCTTAAAGGTGACTTTTGGGCTGCTGCCTGATGACGCAGGACTTGTTCACATCTGTTCATTTTTCATGAGTAAATTGGCCTTGCTAATGTTTCTTATAACTGCCACGGATCACTGATTTTCATATCAGGTTGACCATAGCATTTCCAAGCAACGGTTAGCTGCATCATTCAGAGCAAGGAAGATGATGTTGGCAATACCACTATGGAGTAAAAGGAGCTCCTCAGAACATTCAGTCCATATTTGTCATCTCTTATCAAGTCTCAGTATTTACTTACTTAAATGTGAGTTTTTAAAGTGGATTTAGGCTGCCCAATACACTATTCACCTGTAATAGTTTTTTCAAAGTCAGCTGGGTGTCCAGCTCAGTTGCAGTCAGGGAGAGACAATGATTTAGGTGTTTTCAGGAATCTTACTAACTTAGTCTTAAATTGCAATTCTCAGTGACTCATAAAGACCTCAGTCTCAGGCGTTCTCACATAACCACCATTGACTTGCAACAATTTCTATGCACGAAAGACACCGTTTAGGGCATGCTTAACTTACTGGGGTTTAGTTGCAGCTCTCTAACATGTTTGAAGGCTGAATGACTTTGCCAGACCAGATGTCAGACTGGTAGTTACGCTTTCCAACTTGTATTTCTGGTGAAATTTTAAGAGCACAGATTTCTACACTTACACGTTTTGCTGAGACAATGGATCCTCTAACTAGATCTGTTTAGCTAGAGAAAGCCTTCTGCATAGGATGATGGTGGGGACAGTAAACTTCATACTGGAGATGACCTGATTAAAATCACCAGCTACAACATACACTAATTATAAAGTATTGTTTCACAAAGTGAGATCTGTGGACTAGAGGTGGGTCAACAGGAAACTCTTCTGACTTTATTGTATTTTCAGTTGATAATGTGATAGCAATTATTTGTGGTTGGTGAAATATTATGATTAAATGTGATCTTTTATCTAAAGAAAAAAAAAAGGTCTGGTTGGTTTAGCTTTCTCTTTAAATAAACTGTACAGATGAAAGCATGTTTGGAATATGCTTTCAGCTATACGGCTTTCAGCTGATAAAAATTGTTCCTCTAACAGATAATAAACTAAGAAAGTGGTTTAATGTAGACATGAGGAGATTGGGCTATCTTCGTAAAGATGGACTGAACAACCCTATTATCTGTGTCCGTCAAGTGCTTTAATTCAGATTTCTCTTTCTCACTTTCAAGTCTCTTAATTGAAAAAAGTATTTCATGTCAGTCAGTGGTATGCCTCTAATTCCAACTAACTATCAAAGCCTCACAAACTCTCACATCTGCTGCCTTCACAGCTAGGGCATAGTGTTAGAGAAGGTGTTGATGATCCACATAATGTTGATGATCCATCCACATTGAATCTTTTTGATGCCCAGAAGAACAATGTCAAACGACCACTAGTGTGACTTTGTCTACTACTCTGGGAAAGAAAATATGGCCTTTAGCCAATTATGTCAAGGAGGACTCAGGTGTACAAAGTCTTGTCTGTTTTGAACATGTTCAGCATCAGTAGTGAGCTTTGTATTTGGTGGAGAAAGGGTAAAACACATAAATTTTGCAGGGAGCATATTTGAACACCTTTAATGGGGCAAGAAAAGAGATTGCTTCATTAAAATATGTATGTTTTCCTAAATTGGAAGTGGAGCAGAAGTGTTCTGGGAAAAGTCTTATTTCTCCTTTCTATTTTTATATATATGGGCAGGTGTAGTTTTTTATAGTTTTTTCCCTTGGCTGGTGAAAGAGGAGTATGGCACAACATGGGGCATCGTGTGGACAGTACAATGGCATGCTCAATGTCCACATATAATGAGGTGTGGAGGGGCTTCCCTGAGATTTGTTTAAGGTTAGTTTCACAGTGAGAATGCGGGAATATTTGAGTACAGAAACAGTATTTAGGGTAACAATCTGGAAAGCTCGGTATTCAAACATTGCCTTTCCACAAAACAGGTTTGAGTAAAGGATGGATAATCTTCCAAAAGACAGCCCCTAAAATGCTTCTAGAATAGTGACAGTACGAGAGAAGCCATACCAACAGTTAGAATTCATGAGTCATATTGTTTATAATCATTCAAATCTTGGATTCTTGCTTTTTTTTTTTTACAGGCCTTGTGGTCTAAAATATATAATTCCAATAATTTTACATTGTTTATATAATGGGCTGACGTTTCTAATTAGGGAAAGTGTTTATTATCTGTATTAAGTGGTCTGACCAGTGTTTGAGTGTACTATCTTCAATTCTGTTTGTCTTCAAGTTTGTCAGGGATACCAATTACTCAAATTGTTTGCTTTATGTAACTTACATTTACTTTTGCATATATGTTAGCTGTCCTAATGAATTGAGAATTCTGTTGTTTTTTTTTGTTTGTTTTGTTTTCATTTTCTGTGTACTTTTTAAAGAGAAGATGTTAATGCAGTTTGATTTTTTTTCTTGTGACTTAAGACTAAGGTTACTGTTAACCACGTTGTCTTTTAAATTTGTTCTTCCTCAGCAATCTGTAGAAATAGCTGTGGTGATGGATTTTGTTCCCGTCCTAACATGTGTACTTGTGCAAGTGGACAAATATCACCTACCTGTGGACCAAAATCTAGTAAGGACTTGCTCTATTTATTTTCCTTATAGATTTTGTTTTAAGTAATTCTCCTTAATGTGTCAACTTAAAAATACCATGTAAAACTTTTAAGAATAACTTTTCATTACAGCATACATATGTATGTCTTGCACTTGAGTATATCTCTAGTTTTATTGATAAAAATTGATACACGTGTGCATATTTTACTCTGTGTGACAAACTGAAAAAAATGACGTGTTTAACTACAAAAGCATGTTTAAAAATAAATGTGTGCAGCATTAACGTTTTCCTTGAGTTCATTTTTGTAAGAAATGAAGATTACGTGGCCTTCAAGATAATTAGAAGTGCTACATTGCTAAATATGATCATGAAGAACATTTTTCACTGATGCTTTTAAAATAATGGTTTACCAATAGCTGCAAGTAACAGCTTTGGTGACAGGATACCTGAGCGTACCTGTAAATACACAGTACATGCTGTATGAAGTTCACGTCTGCTTTCAGATGTCTTAGTTTTTATCCATCCATGCTGTGATATTTTCTCGTAATGCTCATGTCTATGTGTCTGTCTGGGCCCTCTGCAGTGCAGCAGTGCAGCATCAGGTGCATGAATGGCGGTACCTGCACTGACGATCGGTGCCAGTGCCAGAAGGGCTACGTCGGGGCCTACTGCGGGCAGCGTAAGTAGCCATCCCCGTGTGTCCGGGTTTAAGTCCACATTGGTCCCACAACTCAGCCCTCCCACTTAAGGCAGTCTAAGAAGATAGGAGAAAGTCCATATGCAGAAATACAGCAATATGTCTAAGAGAAAAGTGTTGCTATTCTGGGGGACTATGCGTAGCTGGAAGTCAGTTCGTGCATGAAGGGCATTTGTAGTTTCTGAAATTCAGATTAGGGTTTGAATTCACTGAATAGTTTTGGCTGGAAGAACCCTTTGGGAATGATGACAGTATACATCCCACTCACTTTTTTTTTTTTTTTTAAATCAGATGGTCACTAATATTTCATTCTCTTTGAAGAAGTTTCTCGGAAGAGGAGCTTAGCTGCTGTGTTATAGCATTTTTTTTCTGTTTGACTAAAGAAAAAGATTCAATATGGTTCCAGCTCTTGGATGTTTTTTTCAATTTGTCAGACAAACTAGAAAGTCAATTATTTGCACAGCTCTACCTATCACAGAAGAGTGTTGACAAACTATATAGATAAACAATAAAGATGACTAAAGGCTGCAGAGGTGAAGAAGGACTCAAAGACCTAGTGTATTCTGAGGGCAGCTGGCTAGCTATTAGCTGAGAAATTAATTGCTGAAGGTAGTCTGAAGAAACTAGAAACATAAAAATCACTGTGCAAAGAATGCTTAGGCTGAGTAATGTGGAGGAACATCCTTTTGTTTTAGTCTTTTCTGCAAATGTTGAAGCAGAACTTGTTTTAGTTTTAATTTTGCCTGGGTAAAACTCTAAAATTCTAGTTAATAATAATTGCAGTCTACAATGTGAACCTCATCACAGTTAAATTTACTTTTAAGAGTTGCTGTCCCCTTCCTGCACACTTTAAAGTATTGGGTCAAAGAATGACTGCTCTCATACAAGTCATGTTTCCAGTAAACTAGAATTTTAGAGTTTTGTAGAGGTAGGAAAGATGCTTTTTAAGCAGTGTCTTTAAAGCAACCCAGAAAATCTGAACTTTGGAAACTGCTCTCAGTGAATATTTTTATGTTCACCATGGTGATACAGTGCATTTTTCCAATATGGAAGATTTACTGACTCTAGATTCCTGAGGTTCTTTTGCACTGGATACTCAAATATGTAACAACCCCCATTATTAATCTGGGGAGACCTGTGTAGGAAGGCAGTGTAGAAATAGAAACTAAACTGGAATCCCTTTGCTGTTCAGGTGACTTGAAGACATTGGGACTATCTTTCAGATGAAATTAGTTGATTTGGAGTGTATGCTAACTCTGCACGTGGTTTATGTGTCTTGGAAGCAATGAACTTGATAATAGATGGAGTTGATTAAAACACTTTAATGGTATTTTTCAAACAAGCTGATTAACAATCTTGTTTTCAAATTGAGAAGATTTCAGTGCTTTGGGAGGCTTTGTTTCTTGATTCACAACATTGATAAATAGCATGAGTGGGTGTACAGAAGTTTCACAAGTGTAAAAGTACCTTCTCCATCTATGTATTCTGTGGATTTATACCAAGAAAAAATAATTTTGTTCCTTTGGTGGTTCCTTATGCTTTCAGGAAGCATAGTTTCTGAAGGTACTTAAAGATAAGTTAAACTGCTAATTCTTTTCCCTTGCTCCAAGTGACATGCTCGCTCTGCTAGCAGTATGAATTCTAAGCACTGAGTTATCTGACTCCAAGAAACTCCCCTTCCTGAGAGGTTTGTTGCTGTTGGGAGTGGATAGTACAACTTAATCTGTGCACAAATTAGTTGAGTTTGTATCTGGTAACTTTGGTGATGGATGTGAGTTCTTATGATTAGTGACTAGTGCTGCACAACTGTTTAAAAATACACTGCAGTTAAGTGTCTGCTAAAAAGCTGTGCTGAATATGATTAATTAAACAGCTGTTTGCAATTAAGGTGAAGCAGTTTTAAGTACTAATGGAATTTGACCTGAACAGTCATTATTGTTGGTGTTTGATCTTCAGGTCCAGAGAGACTTAGAGTAGTTGAAGGGAAAAATAATTTTTGAAAAGCACATATGTGAATCTGAAATGTCATTAGCATAACTTTAAAAAACATATTTTTTTTTTTGTTAATTAAAGCTGTCTGTGAGAAAGGCTGCCAGAATGGAGGACGGTGTATTGGACCTAATCGCTGTGCATGTGTCTACGGATTTACTGGCCCTCAGTGTGAAAGAGGTAAAAGAAATAAATTAGGAAGAAAATTATGGACAGCTATATGCAACCATATGCATGTACGTGTTTTATACAGTGTATTTGCCAGCTGAACCAGTAAGCTTCCAGCAAGAGATTTATTATTTATACTTTTATAAAGTTTTCCTTTACAGTCCAGTAGCTACACTCCAGATTGGAAAAGCTGCCAAAGTTGTTAGAAATTAGAATAAGTTAGGGTGCTTATTTTGTTTGTATGATAGTTAAAAGATGAGTTATCTTTTGCTTTCTGATACATGAAGTAACATTAGAGCAAACTGCTGCTTCTGTTAGAATCACATACATGTAACTAAATGAAGGATTGCTTTTCTGTATAACAAATCTTTTATGGGAGGGATTTGAGAAGTTACTTGTTCTGGTTAATTCTGTCATACAGGAAAAAGTAAGAGAAGGAGGAAAAAAAGAACCAGTTACCATAATAAGTGAGATCAGTTCCTGAAACTATTCTTATTCATCAAAACAGCTTAAACACGGCTTAACTTAAAGTGCTGTCGTGACTTGGGGTCAAATGTTTTAGAGAAATTCCTTAGCCTTCTGTAGAAGGTCATAGAGATGCTGATAAAGTCAGTTTTAATGATTCCAAACAAAACATTTTTAGTGTTACACTATGTGATTAGCACAAAAATAATTTAGGCACTATGTCCATATGTAGTCAGTGAGAATAAACTTAGGACTCTCAGAATCTATACTTTTTGCTTTTTAGTAAATGGGAACATTGTTTGTATTTTGAAACCAAGACGACTCTGGAGAAAGATTAATGTAGAACTGCTCAACATCAGATGTAACTGTAGAAGGTGTTCTGTGTGTATCAAACTGACAAGTGTAACCTCAATTACTGTCCAGATAGGATGGGTTTTTAAAGGATGGATATAATGAGAATTGCTTTTCAAAATGATAATAATAATTGTACATCCTTTAAAATGAGGTTATCAACAATAATCAAAACTGATGTTGAATAGCTTAGCATTAATATAATTCTTTGTCTTTCTTAAAGTTGGTGTTACTGAAAATAGTTCTCATCAAAAAGGATACCGAAGAAACTGAACAACAGAGTGTGAAATCCCGAATGCTTGTATGCATTGTTGTCTTACTCCTTTAAAATATTCAATGGCTTATTAACATTAAAAAGAAGGATGGAGTAATTTACATGGATAGAAAATATAAAGTTTAGGATTACTCTTGTTACTCACATTCTTAATTCACACCCCCTAAGAGCAGAAATAGACTTCTCAGAGTCACATTAAAATATAAATGAGAAGGGACCTCCACTAGGTCATTTAGTCCAACCTTCCAATCAAGTCTGATCAGGTCAGCTTGTTCAGGCCAGCAGGGCTAGGGAAGTGATTGTCCCCCTGTACTCAGCTCTGGTGAGGCTGCACCTCAAGTACTGTGTTCAGTTTTGGGCCCCTCACTGCAAGAAGGACATGGAGGTGCTTGAGTGAGTCCAGAGAAGGGCAGTGAAGCTGGTGAGGGTTCTAGAGAACAAGTCTTATAAAGAGCGGCTGAGGGAGCTGGGATTGTTCAGCCTGGAGAAGGGGAGGCTCAGGGGCGACCTTATCGCACTCTACAGGTACCTTAAAGGAAGCTGTAGCGAGGTGGGGGTTGGTCTATTCTCCCACGTCCCTGTGGACAGGATGAGGGGGAAGGGGCTCAAGTTGCACCAGGGGAGGCTTGGATATTAGGATATTAGGATATTAGGAAGAACTTCTTTACTGAAAGGGTTGTTAGGCATTGGCATAGGCTGACCAGGGAAGTCACCATCCCTGGAGGTCTTTAAAAGATGTTTAGATGTAGAGCTTAGGGATATGGTTTAGTGGAGGATTTGTTAGTGTTAGGTCAGAGCTTGGACTAGGAGCTCTTGGAAGTCTTTTCCAACCTAGATGATTCTATGATTCTGTGGTGTGTCCTGTCTGTAGAGTTTTGAACACCTTCAGTGATTGAGATTCCACAACATCTCTGGACATCCTGTTCCGTTATTTCTTCACCCTCATGGTGACATTAACATCTTATCAGAGTTTTGCATGTTCCAACTTGTGTTTGTTGCCTCTTGTCTGAGAACTGTGAGCATCCAGGAAAAGTCTGGCTCCAGTTTCTCAGCATCCTTTGGTAGATAGTAACCCTCAAAACCTTTTGTTCTTAATGCTGGATAAACATTGTTCCATCAATCTTCCTACACAGGGCAAGAGCTCCAGCTCCTTGACCAATGCAATGTCCTTCCCTTGTACTTCTTTATGTCCGTTTCTCTTTTCTGTTGGAGAGTCAAAAACGTACACGGTACTTTAATGCAGTTTTACAAGTGCCAAATGGAGGCAAAGGGACACTTTGCTGAATTGGATGCTATGGTCATAATGATACAGCCCATGGAGATGGCCTCCTTTGCTTCAGGGGTCGACCACTGATGTGTGTTAAGGTTTTTGTCTACTAGGACTCCCATAATCATTTTCTCAGAGCAGGTTTGCAGGCAGCTGGACTCCACCAGTTTTGTTCCATCACTTTTGTCAATCCTAGATGTGAGACTTCTGACTTTGTTGGACTTCTTGAGATAACTGCTAGCCCATTTTTTTCAAGCTGTCCTTGTCATGCTGGATAACCACTCTGCTCTCCAGCATATTGACTGGTGCCCCCAGTTTGGCATCATCTGCAAACTTGCTGAAAGTGCATTCTTGCACCACCGTCCAGGTTGTTAATGAGCACATTAAACTGTTACTTATCCCAGTACTGATCCCTGAGGGTCTACACCTCTTTGCTAGACTCCAGCTGGACTTTGCACCACTTCTTACAGCTCTTTAAAGCCAGCAGTCCAGACAGTTTTCCACTCACTTATATTCATGTATTCAGCCTGTATCTCACTAATGGCAATCTCTCTATGGGAGGCTCACTCAAAACCCTTGCTAAGTCAAGCAACATCCACAGCTCCCTTCGTATCTTCGTACCAGTGACCTCAAGGTTGAAAGTAGTGACATCATTTGCCCTTGGAAAACCCATTCTGTCTGCTCACAAACACCTTCTTGCCTTTGTGTGCTCACAAATGGCTTCTGCCATGGAATTCTCTGTGGCAAATAAAGCTCTGAGGTGCTGAAAGCTGCATGTAAATTGTGAAAATATCTGGTATGTTTTTTGACATTTGTTGATGGGGGAAATGGAAATGATTTCCTTATAGAAGAAGGAAATAAATGAACCAAACCCTGAAAAACAAACAAACAACAAAAACAAAACCAAAAAAACAAACAAAAAAAACAACAGGATTTTCTATTTGCTATTCCAAGTTTGTTTTGTATACCCACTAGATGTCACAAGTAACAGAGAAATGTAAAGGATGAATTTGTTTCTTTGTTTCTAATCGCTTATTACTTTCATTCTTAAAACCAAATTTACCGACTTTTCTGTATATAGCTGTTGGTTTAGTTTTTGCTGGTACATATTATATCCAACCCATTCTTTCTAGATGATTCTTGTGAACTAAGCTCAAGGACTTAATTCTTTTATATTTTGGTTAGCATGGAAAGTAAGAAACAGTCTGTTAAATACTTCATTAATATTTAGAGCTGTTTTCAGGAATCGATCTTAGTAGAATGCACACCTGTCTTCTAGAAAAAAGGAAATACTACCTGTCCATTTAGGATGGATTTTCAAAGCAGCCTGAAGGGGTTGGACAATAAGAGGTTGCTTAATATTTTAAGCCTTAGTTCAGATGGAGCATACATTTGTATACATTCAACAGATAGATTTTAATTTTAGCTCTGGTTGCACTGTAATGTGATAGAATCATAGTATTGCAAATTAATTTTTATTCATTTTAGTATGGACTGCATTCATATATATTTGATTTTTATTTTTATTTTTTTTGCCAGACAATTTGGTAAGCTTTCTTTTTGTGTCAGATAGATGCAATCGCCTGTGATTAAGATTTGCTTTTAGTTTAGAATCTGACTAGTTTCAGGGCTGTGGAATCCTGTTAGGAGACATGACAGAATCTAACTGTGATGATGGATCAGAGTTTTTATTCAGGATGGTTATACTTTAAATAGAAGTATTATGTTACTTCTTTATAAGATTCTAGTACTTAGGAGTATTGTAACTGTATTTTTTGCTGTGATGAAAGCATTGCAGTCTTCTTTCTTAAAATTCATTGTGAAACTTTAAACTCCATAATTTAAGCCACATAAGGGAATAAAACATCTATAATTTGGTGTCCCTATTTCTCATCTGTGTTTCAAAGTCTTATATTCAATCTAGAGAAATGTGATGTTTATAATGTCTTAAGTCATTTAAGCTATAAAATACGTTTTTTGTTGTTCGTTTTGTTTTGGGGGGGTGGGTGGTTTTTTTTGGTTGTTTTCTGAAAGTAAGTAGTAGGCTAAAATTGCTTCTGCTATTGTCACAGAAATATAGTATATATATAAAATAAATATAATTGAATTTATAATAAGCATTTGTAATACCCATTTTGCAGTGGTGGACAGGATTAAATAAATTTTCTCCTAGTCTTCAGTGTTGCAGGCTCTCAGCTTAGTCCTGATATCGGGGTAATAATTAGTATCAAATGAATAAAGAAGTGTGTATGAGTTCAATGAATTTCTGGCTTTGTGATGCTTATGTAGCATCAGTTGCATAGTCCTAATTTGTGCTTGCTCTGCAGTAAAACATTGTGATATGAATTGGTAACCTACAGTGCAAGATGTGGTAGCAAACTTTTATGTACGGCTTAAACATAATAGATATACATACATATCAAAATATTGAGCAAACTAGTTGTAGGCAAGGGAACATATGTACTATTGTGCTTGTCAGGTTAAGCAGGGTATGGTAAGCCTGTAGGGAGAGCTTAATTTCTCTAAAGTAAATAAGCAGCTTTTCCGTTTTTCACAGCTACCTAAGTTTTTGTTGTTGTTGTGGAAGTGTCTCAGTGCACCAAATCTAACCCATCAAATTACATGTAAAGAACCTATTGGCCATAATGAAAATATTGTTCACCCTTGTCTTACATTCTTTGCTCTGTAGTCAGTTCTGTTATTGGCTCCTTCATGGAGGCCACCTCCAGCTTGAATGTTTGTAAACACATTGGCTGCTATTGAACTTTTAGCAGACAGAAATACATAGTCTTTCCTTCTCATCTGTTCCATTATCTACCAGATTTTAGATTTAAATGGCGTAGCACATCTATGAAGACACTACATTTTAGACTTTATGGACACAATGTGTGCATGCTAGCTTTTGGAAAATTTTCATGTACACTCTGTATATTTCCAAATATAAATGACAAGATATAAATATTCAAAACCAGTTACTAATTTATTGTACTGTTGTTCAGTGAAAGATGAAAAGTCTCATATAATAACTGTAAAAAGTTATTATATGGGTTATAGCTATTTATAACTATAAATAACTGTTATTTTTTGTTTTACATGAGCTGAAGTACATGACATAAATGTAAAAGATACCTTAAAATTTTATTCTGTTCAACAGTAATTTGTCATTTACACTCTAAACCTAGTAAGTTCATGCTTTCATACAGAATGCAGAAGGCAATGATTTCTTCATTTGTTAGTAGCAATAGGTGCCCCTTAATACTTCACAGTAAAAAAAAAGGCCTCAGTAGTTTAATTTTAAACTGAGTTTAGCAACAGTTCATAACTCTTTAACTAAAATTTTATAGTTTAAGGTTATGTGTACTTCCCTTGCAAATCACATCAGAGTTATAAGGGATTTTTTTTATTTTTTTTTTACATTGCTGTGTTTTAAATGCATACTTTTTATTGTTCTGTAAATTAAGTTCTTTTAAAATAGGTATTTTCTCCCTAATATAGAACATATGTAGCTTTCCTTCAGATTGGCCTCCCAGACTCAGTTATATGATAAAACGTGACTGCTTGTTCAGCTATCTGGGCTCCTAGCAGACTAATTTCCGGGCTGGAGACAGGAGGCTGAACAGTAACTAATGACTGGCATGATTACAGTATTTAACTTGAGACTTGCTGCTGGGTTAACAAGAAAGCAGAACCTGTCTGGGAGCTCCTGCTTCACTCTTTCTGATATATACAATGACCTTTTATGTTTCCTATCAAAGTTGGCTCTTATGGTCAGCTTTTCTTCTCTTTGATTTGTAAACATACAAGATTCAAGCATTTGATTTTTCTGTTTTTTACAAAAGAAATAATAATAAAGATGTTAAAATGTAGCTGTCCTACCTCTTGATAAATAATAAAGGGGGAAAAAAAAAGAGAAAACAAATGATGCAGATTAAAAGGCCTCATCCTCAACTGTGTGCCTTAGAGCAGATTTTTTTTCTAGCATGACCAGATCTTTTGATTTGTCAAGATTGTATGTATGTATGAGCAAATAAGTTTTTTATTTTTTAAAAAACAACAACAACAACAAAAAAACACAAAGCCTGTACATTTTAAATATGTTGATTTGTAGAGTTATATAGCAGTATGGAAAAGCAGCAATATTTTCTTCCTTCTTTGTCACAAGTTAAAGTGAGAAGAGAAGCATCCCGTGAATATTGTATATTTGCCTTCATTCCCTGTTGAAGGAGAAGAAAACAGTGCTCGCTTATTCTGTGCCAAAGTGGTGGGGTGGGTGCCTTGCAAGGGGGTTGGATTGAGTAGAAATGCCTGCATGGGTTGGAAAGAACATATGTTTGAAGATGGGAGAGGACTTCAGATAAAGCTAACAGGTCTGAGCAGGTGAGAAAAGAGGAAAAACAGAAATGTAACAGTCAAATACAGTATAAGAGCTTCAGAAAGGGGGGGATTTTCTGGGTTGTTCTCAGGAAAATTGCTGGTAATGTACCTTATCCCAGCGTATTCGTTGCACTTACTGTTCCCAGAGGTATGTGTAGTAACCTCCCCTGTGCAGGCAGCAGCGTTGGTGTCAGTTCCGCAGTGCCTGCCGGCACTCAGCCCAAGCCATGGGAGAGACAGAGGAGGGATGGCAACAGAGCAAGAGACGGGACTGGGCAGTGGGATATTGCAGGAGATGGTGAACCAGGCTCAAGGCAGGGGATGTCACTGCAACAGAAGTTTGTTTTCTGGATTATGAGAGCATACATCTTGAATTGTATTTGAGAGCAGTTGTATTCAGCTGACCTCCCCTGATAGGAGAAGTATTGTTCAGTGTTGGTTGTGAATCTAAAGACAAAAAAGAGAAAGGGGAGAAAGAAATGGGCTTATTCAAGCCAGCAAGAGGATGAAGTCAATTAACAGTGCAGAGAGAGTTAGGGTGAAGGAAGAAGCATGTTCAGAGAAAGCATTAACAATATGTAGTAACTGGGGCAGAATAGGGGAGGAAAAAGGATAAAAAAGATCTTGAGTGGGGCTATTTTAAAGAAATTGATTGGTGCATAAAGGTTATAAGGATATTCTGGTGTAGTATACCTGAAAAAGACAGCCTGTATAATAAACCAGCACAATCTTGTAACAGACTCGATGCTTCTAGAAATTATTTTGTAATACAGAAAGAATACAGTTCACATTTAGGCTGTAATGCTGTGGAAGATCCTTGTGTGTGCATGGGCTGGGATGAAGAGTCACTTAGTGACTGCAATTCAGATGGAAGCAAGGAGGAAAAGGAAATTAAATTTGTAACAAACTGCACTCTCCTGTGACAGGTATGCAAAAGTTCTTGTAACTTTATGCAACTCCTTGACATGTATCGGTAACAGGGCCACAAGAAGTGGACTCATTGCAAGTTCAGTGAGGTACAGCAAGAACTTTTATACTGAGATAGTGTTTATTTGGTTGTGTGCCTTGGAGCTCACAAACCCTTTTGTCACACAGGCTATGGCAAGTTGTGTCCATGTTTTCCTGCCTGCCTGTCAAAGAGCACAACCGTGCAAGTGGTCCTGAACAGGCCTGTGCTTTTTCTCAATTTGCTTGGTGTATTTCAGCTGTCCCCCAGTGATTGTAAACTTTTTTTGGGTGCATAACAGCAAAAATGATTTTGTGATCAGTGAGCTGTTCCCTTTTAGTAGGAGCTGTGGGAACATGATTTTTTAAATTTTGCTGCTTTTTGTTTTATAGTGGTTACCATTAGCCTAAACTGACATAGATATTCATTATGTGGGGTAAGATGTGTGCAGGTAAGTGGGTGCCTGCTCTGAAGAGGTAACCAGACAAACCACGCATTATTACCCTGCCCCTGAGAAGGGCTGTGGCACCATGAAATTACTGCTTGTAAGCAGGGCAGGGCAGGGCAGGGCAGGGCAGCTTCAGCAGGCTAGCAGTGAACCAAATATCCTGAGTTATTTTAACTAGGGATTTATCCTTCTCATTCTGTTAAGGTTAGCTTAAGACTGCTGAATTTTTTATGCTCAAGGAATGAGTGTAACTGAAAATGTAAGACAGTTTTGGAGAAGGCAAGAAGAAAGGAGGCAATAAAATTTAAAAGAAATGATATATTTTACTAAATGCTGTCCTCAAATATCAACCATAATTCTTCTTTTCTTCTTGCCACAGGGCCGCATGTCCCTTTTTTTTTTTTTTTTTAAGTGCACATTAGGTGCAATGCTTACCTGCTGAACACTGATTTCATTCATTTACAGTCCATTTTAGCCATCGGGAAGTGGAACATGTGGTGTTGAGATATTTTCTGCATGTTTGTGAAGGACTTGTGAATCTGCTAGCTATTTTTGTTATTTGTTTGAGACTAGGTATCTCAAACTCAATGATCTATTATATACCTCAAATCTGAGGTTTATAATACTTACAGTTAAGTGCAGTCCTTGTTCACTCAGGAACTCCTGTTCCTTCTGTGCGTACTGTCCTGAAAATATTTGCATACGTGAACAGTTTGATAAACTACGGTAATTCTGAAGGGCAAATTTAGAAAGCTGCTTTAATGTTCTGTCTTAAATACAAATAGCTACTAGAATTACAGGAATGTCTAATCTCAGTCTCTTGCATTAGATTACCTGGTTTTAACATCCATTGCAACCTCCAGCAACAAGGTTTTCAGTTTTTCCTTCTCTCTTCTTTCACAAGCTGACAAATAACCAAATCACTAAGAACCCCACACACTGTGTACACAGAATGTGTGTTTGTTGTTAGCAGGTATCTCAAAATCTCTCTCTTCTGGCTGTGCAAATGATTAAACAAATTCAGATAATTCTGAACATGTTGTTGGCAGTAATGATTAAGAAAGCAGTGTAATCCCAGACTGTATCTTTCTCTTGCTTCCCTCTTTTACTTTGTCTGGGGACTTCAGCATATGATGGTTATTATTCCTTTCCTCTCTTGCTCAGTTTTCCTCTGGCAGTACTGTGACATTCAATCAGTTAGTTAGATAAGTATGGATGCAGCAAACAATGTCACTTTAAACTGAAAAGCTACTGATGTGTAGCATATATATGTAAATTACTTTAATAATTATTGCATTGAGCATAGTACATGTTGTCTCTGAATACAAAAGACCAAAGCAGGTTATGATGCTGTTTTGGACAGAAAATGAGCACGGTAGCAGACACGGTGAGTCTGAACCTGTAGTTAACAGATGCGGTGGAAGCGCAGTCACATAGGTATGAGCTAAAATCCATGTCAAGGATCAGAGCCCTGGCATGCTAATAAACTGACCAAAGATAATCTCCGGTCTGAGGCGTTCTTGTGGCCTGCTACTGCAAAAGAGATGAGGAAAAGATGGTAAATTTGAATATAAGCTGGGAAGCTAATAGTGGTGACTCTACCTTTTGAAAGGATATGGCATGAAGAGGGAATCATTTCCTTCTCTCGTTTTGTAAAGCTCTCAGGTTTATAAGGAAGCAGACAGCTGTGGACATCCTTAGTTCTGGATGACTTCTGACCACAACAGTTTTTCAGGAGCAGCTCCTGCTCACCTCCCAGTTCCAAAAGCCCTAAGAATCTATGCTGAGCAGCATAGAGTGGTTACAAGGTCTTTCAAAGCTGGGACTGGGAAAGAGGGGGGATGAGGAGGACATGACGGGACCTGAAATTTGAATTACATAGTGTCCACCAGCAGTAAGTACATCCAAAAAAATGAGACCAAGTCTTTTGATAGAGAAGCATTATTACTTTTTTTGGTGGCTGGTTTTGAAACACTTGGTATCTTTAACAGTTTTCAGCTAGTTCAGGCATATGACAGCTAGTATTGAAGTGATACAGGGTTGTTGCACTGTGTTACGTGAAAAAGAAACTGTGTGCCTTTAAACTGAGTCTACAAATGGAAGATGAAAATGTAGATTTGAGTGACCTCTTCCAAAGGACTTGAGAATTTTCACCGCAGTGAAATGGAGCTCACCTGCAACTCAGATATGTGGACAAAACTCTTCACTATTAGTCAGTGTTTAAAGGGGCAGTACTGCGACTACACTATGTCAAACTGTGAAATAAAAGAGAATATAAGAACTAGCAGAGTTATTATACTTAAGGCAAAAAGGTACATTTTCTTCACATACGTTTATTTTTCTCTTGCACTGCATAGGTCCTGAACTAGGTTATGTTCAGCATCTAAAGTGTTGCTTTTTTTTTTTTTTTTCTGAAAAGACAAGGATCTGGTAGTATAGAGCAACAATAAAAAATAAAAAAAATAGGTAGGGAATGTATTATTTAGGAGAGGGAAGTCTTGTCACCTTTTCTCAGTGAAAATTTTACTCTTTTTAAGGTACATTAGATGGGAGTTTTTAAAATTAGTTAGAGGTTGAGGGTACAAGAGCTGAGCAAAGCTATGATGGCTTTGTTACGTTTCAGAAGAAAAAAAATACAAAAAAAAGTGATTTCATTTGATTTCATTAACCTGATTATTTAAAGTACCTCCAGAAGAGTGTGGGTATATTTCCAGATAATCTCCAGAAAAATCTGGGGGGAGTTAGAGGCTGCAGTTTACAGTTTTAAAGTTTAGGTGAGACTGGGTTGAGAGACATGGAAAATACATGCAAGATGTGGATGTGAAAGGCATGGCTTGCAAGCAGAGTGTGGGAAAGGCAATCTGAAATGTTAGGGAGCTGCTGTTACAAGGAATATGAAGGGCTCCCAACTGATGAGATTTGAGCTCTTAAGCAGCTTTGTAAGGAAAGCTTTTTTTTTTTTAAAAAAAAGAAATAATAATAATAATTTGCTTCACTGAAATAGTGTACTGCAGAGAAGGAAAATAAAATGAAAACCTAGAACATAGTAAAACTGAGACCCGTGCCAACAGGGACAGTCTCTCACAAAGAAATTGCAAAGCCCCCCGAAATACTCAAGTGAATAGGAAAACTTCTGTGGAATTCAGGAAGTACTAATGTTTATTATTGCTTATGTAGGCATTGTAGGCAGATTTTAAAATTGGAAGAAAGTGGAAATAATTTAACTTAAAGAACCCAGCTTGGAAGTACTGTAAAAATGAAGAAAAACGTGGTTTTTTTGCCTTTTTTGGGGGTGGTGGGAGGATTGGACAAATAGATTTATTGATAAATCCACAAATACTGTGTTAGAGGAGGCTTGAGAGGAGGCTTTGGTGAATTCAGGAGCATTGTATGTTGTTTATTTTCATAATGCTACAAGTGCTTGAAATTGTGCTTCATTTCTGTACTGCTTACAGGTAATCCTGTTGGGGGGGGAGGGGAGCACTTGGAAAACTCTACCCGTGAAAAGATCCTGCTGAGAGATATGGTCTAAAATGCTTTTTATGTTGTGTAGAGGTTTATATTACCCAGGAATGTAAGATGAATGGAAAGAAGCTCTTGAAAGTGCCTGTTCAGGAAGCCGCAGCACGCGGGAGAGCTTCCACGCAGGATCAGGGCAGGGGGTGGCCTAGCTGGCATCCCCTCCCTGTGTGTAGCCACTTGAACAGGAAAAGTGTGTGGCAACTTTTCCCAGGGTCAGGTAGTGCTGTGGTTTAGGATTTTTCTGAGCAAGTGGCATTGTAATCATTTTTAACGCCTTGCCCTCCATTTTTCTGCTGTGCTTGTGTCCAGCGTTGTTTGTCCCCTTCCTCACTCTCTAGAATCAGTCACAGACTCCCCATTTCCTGCTTCTCGCTGCTCGCTTCTTGTTTCACTCTACAGTCTCTTGAAGAGACTTTGGTTGGGGTCCTCTGGGAGTCCTGGTGGGTGGTATCTGCTCCCATCTGATAGGCATGCTGACTATTTAAATAACTCCACTTACACAGGCCTTGAGTTTTCTTGTACAAAAGCTGCATTGATTCTTCCACAATGCTGCATTTATCAGTATTCCTGCATCAGTTAAGGTCTAGGTGTTGAAAAAAGGAGGCATATGGCATGGTTCTTGACTCTTGTTTTTTAAATTCAGATTGGTTTGGGAAAGGAAGTTACAGAAATTCTGCATTTTCTTGCTTTTTTATGTGAAGATACATGGATTTCTGTAAACTTGGTAATGAAGTCATGCTTTTGGCTCTGTAGGCCCTATGTCTTCTTTTGACTGTCTGACTTAATCTGCTTCATCGGGTTATGTTAGTCCTCTGGTTTGTAAATTGCAGACATGTAGTCTTTGCGTAGAAATAAATAATCTTCTTGGAAATGTTCCACCTCCTCTTCTGTATGATATACAATTTTTATTACTAATATCAAGTTTTGTAAAGAAGTCTTTAAATGGAAAGCTTGAACTATCATTTGAGTACAGTATAGAAACTTTTTTTAGTGTTTTTCAGAGTTTTCATGTGAAGACTCTCAGTTCTTTATCGGGTGAATTAAAAAGCAGATTTGCCGCCTATCCTTAAACACTGATCTTCTCGCCGAGAGCATCCACAAAAAGCAGTCAATGCAAATACTGGATTTGGACAGAGGCCACCACTCTGAAGATTCAGTGCCATGGGTGGTGTCCTCTGGATGCAGAAATGAGTAAAGCAAGCCTGATGGCACCCGTGCTGCGTGGACCAGCTGGGAGCTCAGCCGCGTCCCAGTCTCCTGCTTGCCCCCGTGGTGGGAGAGGGGAGAGAACAGGAAGGGCAAAAGCTGAAAACTCCAGGGCTGAAATAAGGACAGCTCTAGGGCTGAAACAATAAGGCATGTGCAAGCAAAGCAAAATGAAGGGTTGGTTCACTGCTTCTGATTGGCCCGCAGGTGTTCGGCCATCTCCTGGAAAGCAGGGTTCATCATGTGTAACAGTTACATGGGAAGACAAATGCCATGAGTCCAAATGTACTCTCCTTCTTTCCCCAGACTTTATTGTTGCGCATTTCATAAAGTGCAGGACATCCCTCTGGTCCTTGGTGTCAGCTGTCCTGTCTGTGTCCAATCCCAGCTTCTCATGCACCCTGAGCCAGATGATAGAGGAAAAGGAACGAAGAATGAAAGTTGCAATGCTGTACAAGTACTGCTTGACCATAGCCAAAACACTAGTATGTTACCAATACTGTTTTAGACACAAATCCAAAATGCAGCACTGTATTGGCTGTGGTGAAGAGAATGAACTCCATGCAGCTACCAAAATTTCCTCAGAAAATACAGGTTTACAGTGGACATTTTAAGAAAAAAAAAAAAAAAAAAGAATAGACATGTATTTCTCCAAATTTATCTTTAATTGAAATTCACATTAATTTTGGAAATTAAAATGGAATTAAAAAAGAGTAATTGCTGCAGCAAACTGAAAATAAATTGTAGTGCCATCAGTATAGGATGGGTCTCACTGAAGTTTTACATGACAGTTCCATATCATTCCAACCATGTTAAGCATTTGTATTGCGAGTTGTCTGTCCTGCATTCAGTTTCAGATTGTGTCATAACTACTAATGCAATGGTGTTGTGTGCATGATTTGACATACATTTATATGTAAAATCAGTCATTGAAGAGGTGGACGGTAAGCTTTGTTATTTCAGTTATGATCACATGATAGTTCCTAGGTAATCAGTTATCTGAGTTCTATAAAAACAGGTTTCAACTGTGAGAAAAACTATTGTTCTTACTCTAGTGAAATGATGGCATTTTGCTCAGTTTTACAAATTTTCAAGGCTATATGATGTGGAGATGTGCCTGTTATCTTTAAATAACTTGCAGAGCCCCCAGAATCCCAGCTGGGTTTTGCTCTAGCCAGGACATTCTCACACTCTAAATGACCTGGTGAACATTTATTTTGGCATTGCTCAATTTATGTAATTAAATAGTTGACTGCTCTGTGACTGCTACACTATTAATGTGTTTTTTCTATGGCTGAAGTATCATAGGCTGCCTTCTCATTCTTTCGCCACACCAACATGAGGTGATGCTCTTTGCCCTGAGTGAATGTCTGTCATCATTTTTATGTGTGGCCATAAAGCTAGTGTGGCCTTGTGTCAATATAGGAAATGCATGGATAGTTCAACAGAGTTCTTTTAGTAGAAACATGTTATTTTCTTTAGAGTAAAACCCAAGTTTTTGATGTGTTATTTGTATACATACATCAAGGCTGCTTTGACAAGGCTTATGTATGCTTGCTTGCATATGATTCCTGTTTTTTCAGAAATGCATTTTTTTTAAGCTGGTAAATTGTAATTTCTCTCTTTTTTTTGTTTTGTTTGTTCAAAAATATTTGAGTCATCTAATCTTTGAAACAGGAATAATATCATATAACCAATTAATAACATAGCAATAACAAATCAGTTTGTATATGTATACTGATGTTAAAGGTCCTTAAAAGGATTTTGTCAGTAAATCGTATAGTCACAGAAATTATCATTATTTGAAAATGTCAAAGAAAAATTATATGTCATGTTCACTGTTTGAGAAGGAGAAAGAATACGACCAAAACAAATAAACAAAGGTTGTACAAAGCCTATTATTGACAACCATTTTATCAAAATGATGAAAATGAATGTTTGACAAGAAAGACAGTTGCCATGAGTCCTTTGGGAGGATGTTCTTTTCTTTCTTTTTTAGGTAGCATAATGCTCAGGCTGGTTTACTCTGCAGTTCCTCAAGAAGAGCCAGTGCAGGTGTAGTGGTCTTTTGGGTGTTTTGAATGCAAGGAGGGTGGGATATTATTTGCTCTAGCTTCTTATTTAAGGACTTAAAATTTTGGAAATGATAGATAGCTGTGTATTTCATATCTATCCTTTGATACAGTGGAAAGCTTGCAGAGATCTAAGGTAGCTTAATTTATTAGTATTAGCAAATTTGTTACATTTGATTTAATTGCATTTGATATTTAGATTGATTAATTGTTACTGGATCAATATTAAATATGTTTCTAATGAAGTTACAACTCGAATTCACGGTCCAGTAAAGCTAGAAGAAATTTGCGACGTGTTCATCTCCTTACGAACATTAGTTTGTAGAAGCTTGTTGTTAGGATTTTCTTAGATGACTGACTCTTCATAGAGGATTTTTCATTATTTAATTGCTATCTTAGATTAGCTAAGTAGTAACCAGTGATGTGCAAAGTATTCAAAAGATGAAAAGCCTAAAGGAACAACACAGGAAAAGTCAACGGAAATAAATAAAGTGGGAGTTGAAATATTTGTTTTGAAGCAATGAGCTGTTGAAAACAGTGGAAGGAAAACACAGGCAGGAATTGAATTGAATAAAAGCAGAATAGGTAAAGGGTAAAATCTGCATCAGACAGGCATTGACAAAAGCATCTTGGAAATGAAGACTCAAGTGCTTAAGGTCAGTTCATAGCCAAGTTTCAACACATTGTCCTTTCACAGCAGTGGAGTGCTGTGTGCTCTAAAGGCTATCAGCACATTTGAAAAAGTAGTAGTAAGGTATTGGCTGGAATCTTAACATGCTGCTCAACTCAATGAGGTGTTAAAAGCTGTGCAACAAGGATTTTGGATGAACTTCAGAAGAAGCAGAAGGGAGATCAGTAAGATTAGATGTTACTGATCTTAAATATAAAGTAAATAAAAAAGTGTAATAATAGTACTTATAAAGGAAATATAACTTGAAAAGTAGTGGCAGAGGTTTGCCTGCTCTTCTCCAAATCCTTAGCTTCTGTATGTTCCTCAGTAAGGACACTTCCCTCAGCCTGTGGCTTAGTGGGGCTGTGACAGTCTTGCATTCTTTTTAGCTTCCTTGTGTGTTTGCTTTTTATTACAAATTTTCTAACATTCTAAGGTAGTGCTCTGTGAGTCCCTGTGGGTTAGGATCAGTGGGAAGGCCAACAAGGCAAGTATCCTGGTGGGGTCTGTTACAGACCGCCAAACCAGGATGAGGAGACAGATGAGGAATTCTACAGGCACCTGGCAAAAGTTGCAAAATCATCAGCTCTTGTCCTCATGGGGGATTTCAGCTTCCCTTGCATACCCTGGAAATGCAATACAGCTCAGAGGAAGCAGTCTAGGAGGTTTCTGGAGAATGTGGAAGATACTTTCCTGATGCAGCTGGTTAGTGAGCCTACCAGGGGAGGTGCTCCACTAAACCTTCTGTTCACAAACAGAGAAGGACTGGTTGGAGATGTGGTGGTTAGGAGCTGTCTTGGGCAGAGTGACCATGGAATGGTAGAGTTCTATATTCTTGGCTAACTCAGGAGTGGGACCAGTAAAACTGCTGTCTTGGATTTCTCGAGGGCAGACTTTGAGCTGTTCAGGACACTGGTTGGCAGAGTCCCTTGGGAGGCAGTTCTGAAGGGCAGAGGAGTCCAGGAAGGCTGGGCACTCCTCAAGAAGGAGCTCTTAATGGCTCAGAAGCAGTCTGTCGCCACGTGCCCAAAGACGAGCCAGCATGGTAGAAGACCAGCCTGGCTGAACAAAGAGTTGTGGCTAAAGCTTAGGAAAAAAAAAGAGGGTTTATGATCTTTGGAAAAGAGGGCAGGCCACTCAGGAGGATTATAAGGATGTTGTAAGGATGTGTAGGGACAAAATCAGAAAGGCCAAAGCTCATCTGGAGATCAACTGGCTACTGCTCTTAAAGATAACAAAAAATGTTTTTATAAATACATCAACACAAAAAGGAGGACTAAGGAGAATCTCCATCCTTTACTGGATGCAGGGGGAAACTTAGTGATGAGAGATGAGGAAAAGGCTGAGGTGCTTAATGCCTTCTTTGCTTCAGTGTTTAGTGGCAAGACTAGTTGTTCTGTAGATACCCAGTACCCTGAGATGGTGGAAGGGGATGGGGAGCAGAATGTGGCCCTCACAATACATGAGAAAACGGTTGGTGACATGCTACAGCACTTAGATGTATGCAAGTTGATGGGGCTGGATGGGATCCACCCGAGGGTATTGAGAGAACTGGTGTAAGAACTGGCCAAGCCTCTTTCCATCATTTCTGAGCAGTCCTGGCTATCAGGGGAGGTCCCAGTCGACTGGCAGCTAGCAAATGTGATGCCCATCTACAAGAAGGGCCGGAAGGTAGACCTGGGAAACTATAGGCCTGTTAGTTTGACCTCAGTGCCAGGGAAGCTCATGGAGCAGGTTATCTTGGGTGTCATCATGGGGCACTTGCAGGGCAAGCAGGTGATCAGTATAGTTCTTCCTCAGTCAGGGTTCTGATGGGCTCAGGGAGTCCTAGGGCTCTACAGTAGCACAGCATAGCACAGCACAATCTGCTCTACAACAGACAAATAAAAGGGTCTGGAGAAGGGGAACGAGAACAGAAACTTTAATTTGTGTTCTACAAAACCGTAAGAAAAGTAAAAATTGTGTGTAATCACCTGAAGCTAAGTTTTTATCAGCAAATTGATGTCTCTCCAGTTTAGAGACAAGGATATCATGGGGGACAGTGTCAAATGATTTTACAAGTCCAGGTAGATTACATCAGTTGCTTTTCACCTGTCCACCATTGCTGTAACCCTGTCACAGAAGGCCACCAGATCTGTCAGGCACAACAAATTATATGCTTAGTAATAACAGTGATTATGTACTATTACTCCCAAATTCTTAGACAGGAGTGTGCAAGAAAGCATACTAAAGATTTACTGACCTGCTGTACAGTTGGCTATGTTAAGTGTTTGTAACCATATCTACATGCATATATATGAAAAGGGTATTTTATATGTATTTTAATATAAATATATATTTGTTTATATTTCTACATGCTTTTCTGTAAGTGGTTACATACTTTATATCACTGCTGTCACATGGAATGGTGTAGCATGCTCCTGTAAACCCATGAAGAAGGTCATAATACAATGCAATTGATTAACTGTGTTTTTTAACTTTGTGTGTGCGTATGCATGTTCAGCATACACACAGGTTCTGAAAGTTCAGAAAGAGTGAGAAGAGGACTTTATTATTATTTTCTGTCTTTTTTTGAAATACTGTACCTGGGGTTCCACGGCTAAACAACAGTAAAAGATGTGAAGTATAAATGCATTGTTCAGTAACACCTGAACAGTATTTGCATGAAAACTTCACAGTCACAGAATGGTTAAGGTTGGCAGGGACCTCTGGAGGCCAGCTGGTCCAACCCCAGTGCTCCAGCAGGAACACTCAGAATAGGTTGCCCTGGACCAAGTTTAGGTGGCTTTTGAAGATCTCCAAGGAGGGAGACTCAACAATCTGGGCAACCTGTGACAGTGCTCCATCCTCCACATGGCACAAAAATGCTTCCTGATGTTTCAAGAGGAGCCACCTGTGTTTCAGTTTGTGCCCATTGCCTCTTGCCCTGGCACTTGGAACCTCTGAAAAGAGCCTGGCTCTGTCGTCTTTGCAGCCTCCCTCCAGGTACTTACAAACTTTGATGAGATCCCCCCTGAGGCTTCTCTTGAGTTTGAAAAGTAAGAAATGAGGAGCTTGCTTCTTTTGTTTTGTTTACTTTTGCCTTAAAGGGCATAGTCATTCAGTATAAACATCATATTTGTTTTCATTAATAAAAAAGGAGTTTAGTAAAAAAGTCTAAATGTTGAGCCAGGAGGATCAGTATGGAGGACATCAAACTGTGTGCCTGTAATGGATTTCTGTGGCTGGGGGTAGACAGATGCCAGATATTCCGAAACAATTTTCTTGTTTTATTTTCTCCTTCTGTGTTTTTTGCACACCCTGGATTTTTATTTTTTTTTTACTACACCTGTTCTGCTAAAAGCTGCTTGACAACTTCTGTGTTAGAGACATAGGAGCTGTTAGAAGCTGGCAGGTCTAATCTAAGGATGAATCCGTTTTGCACAGTCTTTCCACTTCTGGTGAAGATAAAACATGTAGAGTGCATGTCCTCCCATCTGTGCTGTGACATCACTGTCCCTGCACGCAGCCTTCCCTTGCCACCTTCACCCTGTGTCCTTGGTGAGGCTGGTTTCCATGTCCCAGCCACCACTTCTGCTGTCTTCTGTCTCTGCAGATTCCCAGGAAGTTACTCACGCCAATGAAAATGCGCTTTTTGGGTTCGGTCCTGCACTGTGTCTGGCAGAAGTCCCAGAGAAGCTACTGGGAGTTTTGATTAAGAACAGAGTTCAGATCCAGGGCCACTGTTTGGATATGAGCATAGATCTTTCCAGTTTTGCTACCTAAATGCTGTAGCGCTGCACTGGTCCATAAGAACTGAAAAGAGAAACTGGAAAGTGGAGGTTAGAAGGTGTTTATGTTACTCAGCTTGAAACAGGCAAAAAGTAAGCCTCATGTAACTGGTGAAAAGCATATTGGATTTTAGAGTTAAAGTTAATGATTTTGAGAGTGCAGTACAACACAACAATTATGTATTATAAAATGTTTAATTTCAAGCTATTATTCAATATAAAATTAATTAAATATGAAGGTTTAAAGTTCTTTAAATTTGTTGCACTTTAAGTTTTCAACCACGTTTGTGTTCATTAACATTGGTTATGCAATGTCTAAAAAGCTATAAATGCTCTACAAATATGATATGGAGAAGAGTAAGCCAGCTGTTATTAGGAATGGAGTTTGCTGTAGCGGATCAACAGCAGGTTGGATCCAGGTTTTCAAAATACTGGAGTCCCAAAAGAAATCTGTTTTATCCTGCTTCAGAGTTGAAGGTCAGTGTATGAGAAACAGCAGCAAGTTGTTTCTTTGTAAAGAGATGGTTCTTCTGAATTAACTTCTGTCCTGTTTTTGATTGTTAAAAAATACCCTAATTTATAGTGTTCCCCTGAAAATATTGTATAAGCTGAAGAGATAGATCTGTGGTAGTGTTTTTTTGTTTGTTTGTTTTTTGTTTTTTTCCTGAACCAACTCCAGAAATCTGAAGGAGAGGAAGGCACACTTATGCCATTTCACAGAGAAACCTCCAAGAAACCTCCAGTAAATAGCAACTGGCTGGGTTTTTAGTTTATTGTCAACTCAAGCAAAGTATCAGGGTTGTGTAGACATTCATCTGGGGAAGTGTTTCTTGCAAGCTAAATGTGAGTTTTTTTAAGAGCCATGTATGAAAGAGTTATTTTTCCTTTTTTTTTTTATTACATTAACAAAAGAATTCAGCCACATGTCTGTGGCTTCTATAGGATTTTTGATCTGCTAACCCTTTTTGCATGTTTTTCTTAATTTACCCAGAAGTTGCTTATTAAATATTTTTCTCAATTTGTTTTGGATATGAATGCTTTCTTAAAATGGCTACTGAGAAGAATTACAGTCAATGGGAGAGAAAACAGGGCTTCAGGTCATCCACTTTTTCTTGATTTCATCAGGCTTCCGCTCTGCATAATGGTGCCCAACTTCCTTCTGCTTCTGGGTTGTGGCCATCTGGGGGCTAACACGTAAACACCATCTCCTTTTATGTCTTCCTTCTTATTTTTGACCTGCCAGAGTAGTATGCAGATTGCCAAAGTGTCGGAAAAAAAATAAAATAAAATCCCATCTCCACCTACCACAAAAGTTTAAGTTATGTTTAGTTACTTTTCAGTTTTGCAGCTACTGAAAAATACAAATTTGCACCTTTAAATTGTCCTGACTGCTCTTTTACACTTGGCTAAGCGAAAAATGTCCCAACATACCAGGATGAGATCAGAGTTTCTGAGAATAATTAAGCATTTGCTGTAGACCTTTTCTCCAATTCTTCTCCACGTGGGTAGTCGTAACCAGTATAAACTGGCTCAATTTCATTAGTGGGATTGATTACTGGCATGAATAATGATGCTGAAATCCAGAGAGGGTTGGGATGGTGGGGTAGGGGTGCTTACTCTGTGCTTTTTGCACTATTCTTTACTGCTGTTAAAAGGTTATCACACCTGTAGACCTGAATCTTAAAATTTCCTCTTTGCTGACAAGGATTTCTGTTCCTCTGAGTTTTAACTGTACTACTGAACAGCACTAATTATGGGGGGAAAGCAGAGAAAAAACTGTGGAAGATGTAATTGAAGTTCTAACATTATGGTCCAGAAACATAGCTTATTTTCTTTGCAGACATATGGCAAGGCATCGCCTTCTTTACTTGTTGGGTTATGAAGGAATTCAAAGGTATAATGTGCATTTGTCCAGCTTTCCAGAGTCCATCTTTAATGATTAATATGTATTTCCATCATATGAGCAAATCTTGGCTTGTCCATGAAATCTGAATACAGTGTTATGTGCAGGGTACAGAGCTTCAATGGGATTAAACATATTCCTTGGTGTCATTGAAAATCAGACATCCAGCTGTCAGGCTATAAGAGAAAATCTTTCTGTGCTCCCGTGTCATACCTACAAGACCTTGTGGGTAGTACTGCACGCTCTCCCAGTGAGGGTTTTTTCTTACTGAACTACCAAAACTGACACAAGATTTTGCCTGTATATGGTGAAAGACATTTTCTTTTCCAGCTTACAGAAAACAAATGATCTTAAAGGTGGAAATCAATTTTGGTAAAAGACAGCAAAGCCCAGAGATGCATTGTCTTTGTTGTGGAGATTTCTTTAGAAAGGCCGTAACGTTGAGACAAGCAGAGGAGATGCAGGCTTTCTTGCAGTTCTGTTGCAGAGGCTGTAATGAACTGTTTGTGTATGCTACAGTACAGAGATCCAATCTTGACATAAATGTTCACAACTTCACTCTGGTGTTTGAGTATTTGTTGGCCTTAGGTCATAACCTAGGTTGTGTGGTAGAGAGGAAAGCCTTTGTTTTCTCTTCTCTTAAAAGTTAAAAGGAAGGGGATTGTGGTTTTGGGGGCAAGGGTATAATTTGCCATGTGGTATTCTGGAGGAGCCTGGGTTGTGGAACAAAATGTTATTCACTGGGCATTTCTGTAAAAATGAAAGAAGAGAGAGTGGTAGGTGGCAAGATACACAGACTTGCTTCACTTTGAATTTCATGGACATCTCAGCGTAGTTAAGAAATAGCAAGTTAATAATACTGGGGTAGTAAGTACAAACTGCTGAACTTTGTAAAATAAATAATAGTCTTGTGATGTCTCATTTAGATGCACACTTTGCACAGAGGTAATTCAGCCTTTAAGTTCTTCTAGTAACTGATGATACTTCCTCATGTGTCAGCTTGTGTATTTGCTTGCAGAGGAATTTCACAAGAGTCCAATATCCAAACTAGCATGCAAACTTTGTATAGTAGCAGGGCTTGTGGAACTATAATGAAACACATACATCTGCAAGAAGCTCCAACCAAACTAAAATTCGAGTTTGTGCTGGAATCAAGATCTAGGGATACTTATTTCCCAGCTTTTATTCTACACTTAAAATTTTGTAGCAGTCAGTGCATGATAATGGCAAGGGTTTCTTCCAATAAGTTTTCCCAGTATTATTTTGTTATTTATGGAGTTTTGTTGCTTTCAGAAGCAAAATATTTTTGTGATTCTTTCTTTCTTTGTGTTTATATTCTTCTCTGTTTCTTGTCTGTGTGTATTTTAAAAAATATTTAATATCTTAAAATGTTAGAATCATTTTCCTCGATGTTCATATTAATTACAGAAAATTGTCCTTTATTTCAGAAGTATTGTTGATTATCTGGTACTTTGCTGTCCTTTCCCATGTATTTAGGTGTGTAAAATGAATTATTTTTAATTTTAAAAAAAAAAAAAGTTTCAAGATCTGCAGATAATACTACAAAACTTCTACTATCCTTTGTCTACTTAAAGCTGACATAATATCAATTATATTAAAATGGGCGTGCAAACCCTGGAATGTTGTTTTTGGAAAAGAGTTGCTTTCTCTGTTTCTCTGTTCCAGCACGAGAAAAATGAGAATGTGCTTAGAAAGGACATGACAGCAGCGCTGGTGGAAACTGGAATTTTGCTAAAAGCTACAAAGGCCACATAGACTGCTGCTTTAAACATATTTTTTTGTTTGTTTGTTTGTTTGTTTTATTTTGTTTTCTTTCTTTCTTTAATTTAGAGCTACCCTCCACTCCCTTTTTAATTGCCATGTGTATATTAAATTGCCTAATCAATCACAGGAGTTCAGGTGTTGGAAAGGACTGCATCACAGGACTTGGTCAGAAATGGTCATGTGGGACCATTAGAATAGTAGCAAGAATTCAACCTGAAAATGAAAGCTGTCAACTCTAGGAAAATGTTAAATCCTTCATAATACACTTAACGTAAATATTAAAAAGCTTTTTGAACTAAACAATTCTTCTTAATTTCTCTATATCAAAATAAATGTTATAGAAATCCCAGTCTCATACACTAAGGAGCCATCTGCGGATTTGTCTCAACTTCTTTGAGTTACCCATAATTTACAATTTTAAAAAGACTTCGGTGTTCATTATTTGTGTGAATCATAAACTTAATTCAGGGACCTGACATACAGATTTTCTTCTTAAAAAAAATGGGAAGGAGGTGACTCAGACTTTACTATTCAGGCTTTAGTTTATGTGAACTTCTTAGCCTCAATAGCTGTACTGCCCATAGACTATTTTTTCCAAGAGAAATTAATACCTTTGCCAAGCCTCTTTCATTTTCCAAGAGACTAGCTCTCTTTTTCAGCCAACATTTTTTTTTTCTGCAACTTGTTGGATGTCACCTTTGAAAAAAATGCTTTTTATTTATATCAAGTCTGAGTCAGAACAATTCATCTAACTTCTTGTTACCTTTGAAATCTCCCTTATGGTGAACCCTTGGTGCTAAGCATTACTGAAGAAAAGATCAATTTTCTGTATTAGGATGATTAAAATATTGAAGGAAAAACAATTTTAGATAATCTTTAATAAAACAAACATATGTACCTTTGTGATGTTTAAATATCTTTTTACATACTGTGAATTATGATCTGCAGATGGTGGAGCTGAACAAGAAGGATAATATTTGCATATGTGTACATTTCAGATTTGTGGTCTGAACCCAAGTACAACTGTGAGCATTATCAACCATTTCATACTCAGATGAAAATTTAATCAAGGAAAAAGTCCTGATCTCCCATTTTTAAGAAGCACAAAGATCTGGACAACACTGTCACTTATGCAGGTTCAGTGAGATGATACATTGCTCTGCCAGTCTTTCTGACATCACAGTAGAGTTGGACATTGTCGTATATGATACTGGAAGACAAACCTTAAGTATACTTTTAATTATCAAAACCTTTATAATCACAAGATATATTTATTTGAAAAATCACATTGCAATTTATGGGGAAATCACACACAGCATCCTAACACAGGTGCAATAGAGACAGTTGCAGCTGCAGCATGTTTTGTGTTGGAGCATCTTCTGGCAGGGTGAAATTAACTTCAGATCTTTGCTAGCATAGACTTAATCTGTCCTCCTCAAGGGTTCTTGGACTTTTATCCACTGCTATTTTTCCTGTTTGAACAGAATAAAGCTCCAGGTAACACTTATGGCAGATACTGCTTTCCAGCAATCGGGTCCTAGATTTCTGTCTATTAGGTTGTTTGCCTAACAGTGCTGGTGTATGAGATGGATTTTTGAGGCATCAGTAATAATAATAAGCTGCTTGCTATATTTGAGTCTTCAAGTGAGGTGGTAGAAGCTGAGATGATTTATTTTCTTCGTTAATATTTGCTAAATCATACCTGTGAAAGAGTGTAAAGAGTGTATGATGGGTAAAATTGCTTTAACAGGAAGTGAAACAGGTTTACCAGAGACTAGGTTTTGTTCTTTAATTAATGGGGGTGGGACTCCTCATTACAAATCTTTTACTCACTTCTCTTGTTCAGACTGATCAACTGATTAATGTTTCGACTATTTTACTTTTAGTAATAGAAGTATCAATATTCCAAGTAGCTTGGAAAATACTTCCATTACTTCCGTATCTAGTTATGATTGTGTGGAGTTCTGTTTAAATAAAAATGAAGAGACTTCACAATTCCTTTCTGCTAATTTTTCTAGCACTCAGACATGAAGTACAGGATTTATCATAATATATTGCTCCAGTACTGCAGACGATGTCATTTCAGCCTTCTGGAGGTCTTTATGTAGGTGCAAGAAACTTTGACTGCACCTGCAGTAGTACTGTTGGGCTTTACACATAAACAATCTTCTGGTCTTTGGAGCTTCAAGTTAAAAATCTCAGTCTGTGAAAAGAAACTTAATGTTTTCATATTCTTCCAGATAATTTGTAATACACATTCCAGCATGTCTGGATACCTTTTTCCTTTCCTTTTTCCTTCTGTCACTTTTTTTAGTTACCTGAGAAGACATAAGAAAATCATGGGCAGCAGTTTTTAGTTAACACAATGTGAAACTGTGGAGGCTAAAAACATGACAAAATTCATATAAAAATAGGATCCTTATATGTTTATATATCATATATTTTAACTTTTTGTCATAAATTACAACAAATGGTAGGTGGGATGTTAAACGCTGTGTTTCAAGTCTTGAATTAGTGGGTGTTAGACACCAGGAGGAAACTTAATGTGGCAGGTGGATTATCCCATGTCAATTTACAGCAGGTTTTTTACACCCTCACCTGAGTCATCTGGTTCTGGCCAGAGGTACAGGAAGAAAAACAATGTAGATTACTATTGGACCATATCCAACACTAGGATTCCTTTGTTTCTAATTCTTGTGTCAGTCTCTCTGTCAAATAGCTTTTTAAAAATTACAACTAGAAATAGAATTAACTCTTTTTTTTTTTTTTCCAAAAGGAATTAATGAAAAAGATCTCAAGAACCCTGATAGTTGAATAGCCCCATGTAGTCTGTGTGAATACAGAACACACGTTTCTATGAAAGACTAGATGTGCTGTAGTACAGTGAAGTTTTTATAAGTCCAGTATGTTGTTTCTAGTTGCTTTGATTTTTTTTTTTTATCGATGCCAAGAAAAAGTGCTTCTTATTAAATTTAATGATACCAACAATTTTGATTGTTGATAAAGGTTGTCATTCTTCAAGTCATGGTGCATAGTGAATACAGTTTTCTGAGGTTAAAAAAATGCGTAACACATATGTGCTGAAAATCACTTTCTTTCACCAAGGCAGTTTCCCTTTCTAAGCAACAAATGATTTGTAACATATGTTCTAACATATGTTCTTTCTGGCAAAACTATTCCAGCAGCAATGCTGGGGAAGGAGCAAATGAAGAAACGCCAAACAATAAGAAAAACAATATGGAAAAGATGATTGATTCATAAACTCAGGGATTTTAAGGTCAGATGAACTATTAAAATAATCTAGTCTGATTGTTTAAAAAAGACCACAGAATATCACACAGTAAATAGTGAATCAAATCCATGTCTTCATTTGAAACTAAAAATTATCGTCGGACTCGCACCTAGTCTTAATATATTTATTTCACTTAAGTAAAAATATATTATGTGACATTCTTCTGACTCTTTGCATAGTATTTCTAGTTTTCCAGCATCCCTTTTGAAATGCCGATGCCATATCTGTGCAACTAACTGCTATTGCCCAACAATTACTTATCGTGTTACTTCCCAGTTTCTATCTTGTAATGATGTGCTTCTGGATTTCTGCTTCTGTACCCGACATCATTTAAGCCACATATTCACTTAGGAGCTCAGGATCTGTTGTCTGTATGCCGTTATCCTGAAATATCATTTGGGATCTCAGTATTTTGGGTTGAATTTATTTTCACATGTAAAACTACCTGGAAGTTCAATGCCAGCTCCACTTGTTTTTCTAAAGTGAGTAGTCAGATTTTTAGATGCCATCCTGCAGACTTACACTGATAGAACTTGCTTGGTTATACAACCTGAACATTAGAATTTATGCATTCTCTGTTTATTAAGGCACAGTTTGGCACATATATGTAGGTTTACAGAGCATATGCTTCCTACACACTTGGACAGTCCCTTGCACTACTGGGCTACTTTTGATAATGATTATAGTTTATTATAAGACCCTTATAAGACCCTAATATAAGACCCTAATGATTATAATTTTGATAATGATTATAATTTATTATAAGACCCTTACTTTTATGCTAGTGGCTTGCAAATGGTCTTTCCAGGTTTACCTACACGCATCTCTTTAGTCTTTTTCAGCTTCACATTTTTGAAAATCTTACTCTTGAGGAGTCTAAAACCAATCTGAATTTTCAGGAAAGATTCAGTCTTTCTGACTGATCTAACTGCAGTCATCTATTGGGCAAAAATTCTGCAATGTGCAAGTTACAGACCAACAGTCAGCTCTCAATACATAGAGTAGACCATGAACTTTCCCAGAATCTGCCTGTTACTTGTATTTCAGTCATTAATGAGAAAATGAAATGAGTGAAATATTTTTAATCATTTTTATTACTACCATATTAGTAGCGTACATAACTTATTTGACATTAGAATGGGAGTTTACTCATTGAACACTTAGTGGTAAAAGCTTTTTCTGTGCATATAAATCTCATTACTTTCTCTGTGTGACACAGGGAATGATTTTACAGATGATATTAGGCAATAAATTATCATACAGCCAATTGCTAAAGAGCACAGTAGTGTTTTCCAAGAATTAAATAGTGTTGTCATTGAATTCAATAGCCAAATTCCCATTTGCTTTCACCAGGGTTAGGATTTAATTCCATTTAGTTCTGTTCTTAAATTCTGAACAGTTCTGTTCTTCTTCTGATTGTAGGCTGACCATTGCTGATGATTTGCAGGTTAAATGTAGTCTATCACATATTTCCCTCAATTTTTGTGATACCTGAGTAAACTTTATATGAAACAGCTATACAGTCATAATCTGTGATGGAGTCTTTTCCTTACACTTACTCCTTAAGTGAAATCCAGACAAGATTACAATGAGTTTGTGGAATATAAATCTTTGATAGATGGAATTTGTATTTCAAATATTTGTCATTCACATATATTGCTTGATGAAATTCAAGCTGAAGGCAGCAGATATCTGTCTTCTGCTATCAGACATCAGGGTCTGTATTTCATGTCAGAAGTTCAGCTATCTCTGATTTGGCAGGACCTTGGAGTTAAACTGAGGCTATTGAGAACCTGCTTGTCTTCCAGTATGTTGGATGAAAGATCACTGAAAACCTTTTCAATGGATAGGATTTTCCTTCTGTAATGACAATATTTTATTTAAAGGACTATTTTGGTGGCTTGATGGACACAGGGGTAGCTCAAATGCATAACTCTGAAGACAATATTCTAATGAAAGTTGAGAAACATTGAAATTCATGTTCTTTACAGAGTATTTAAGACCTTTTAATCTCCTTGTTTTGTTAGGCATTTTTCTTATTTGTACTTACATGCATGCATAACTTTGTTTATGTGGAGAGTCCAGTTGAAATTAGCTTCAAACGTGTTGAAAAAGCTGCATGCAGAAGTCTTTCCCAACTGTATATCTGAATGAGCCTTGTCAAAGACAGGGAAAAGATCATTTATTTTTCTTTGAGCTAGAATCATAGAATCATAGAATCTCCTGAGTTAGAAGCAACCCACAGCGATCACTGAGTTCAACACCTGGGTTTGCACAGGACCACCCAAAAAATCAGACCATATGTCTAAGAGTGTTGTCCAAAAGCTTCTTGAACTCTGGCAGGCTCAGTGCTGTGACCACTGGGGAGCCTGTCCCAGTGCCTGACCACCCTCTGGGTGCAGAACCTTTCCCTAACCCCCAGCCTGACCCTCCCCTGTCCCAGCTCCATGCCGTTCCCTCGGGTCCTGTCGCTGTCCCCAGAGAGCAGAGCTCAGCGCCTGCCCCTCCGCTCCCCTCGTGAGGGAGCTGCAGGCCGCCATGAGGCCTCCCCTCAGCCTGCTCTCCTCTGGGCTGAACAAACCAAGTGTCCTCAGTTGCTCCTCATACATCTTCCCCTCTAGACCCTGCACCATCTTTGTAGTGCTCCTTCAGACTTTTACTGATAGTTTTATGTCCTTTTTATACTGTAGTGCCCCAAACTGCATACGGTACCTGAGGTACTACTCTGCACTGGTACTACTCTACCAGTGCAGAGTAGAACTAGCTTTTACATTAAAAGCCTTGTGTCTTAGTGAAAGAGTGCTTTTAATATGAAGTCTCTTGGGAAGACCATTTTTTCCTGTTGCAAAGATGTCAAAGCCTTGATTTTTATTCTTCAGGGTAAAAGTATCAGATTCTAGAAGGCATCAATTGTCCCATTTGTAGCTCACTTCTAAGCCCAGTTACAAACTAGAGAAAAGGCAGAAGGTCTAAGTGATTTACACATTAACACTCTGGAATCTATTTTCAGTAGGAAAAAATCAGGCGAATAGGACAGGATAACAACGAGAACAGCCACAACCCCACTGTTATGCCTTTATTCACGTGACTGAGTCTGAGTGGACACTTTGCACTTTCTTCTTTCCCCCTGCTCCACCTCTTAAAGTTTCCATAAGGATATGAAATCTGGCACAGAGCAACCATCTGTTTCTCATTTGTTCCTAGGGAATTTGAACTAATTGTTGTTCCCAGTTTGCCTTGCCTCATAAGGTTAAAAAATCTTTCTTTCTACAGGTTAAACCCTAATAAGTTAACCATTTATGGAAATTCAACTAGGAATACATTTTCATATAGTTTGTATTCTGTATGCAGTGCACTGAGTATAGCACATATGTAGCACATGTAACATGAGCGTATGGCTCATGTTACTGCTCTGAAAATAAATAATGGTACACCAATTAGTCCTCCGTAGGTAGCACTACTTTGGACTAAGTATTCCAGCAGGAATGTGGATTCTGTGGCAAGTTTTAGGCATGGCCCTGTGGAGTGAACAAATGTGTGGCTTTTGTGTTCTAGATCTCCTTCCCATGAATCATCATGAGTTTTCTTAGGAGCAAGAAATACAGTTCCCAGTCCTCAGTTGCTTTATCTGCTCTCTTGTTTGTTTGCTCATTTGTGTGTTTGTTTTTAAAACTCTTTCTTACCTTTTTACTGGATACATTGTCAATGCACTGGTCCGTTTTGTGCTCAAGCTGCCTTTCGTGACTTGCATCTGTGAGAAAGAAAGGAATTGAAAGATAAGATAATCTTGCAAAAATAATTACATTCAATGGAAAGTGTTGTGCTACTTTTGTAAGCAGTAAAGTAACTTAAATTTCTGGGTCCTCCTACTGTTTTCTTAGTACAGGTGTCTAATGGATTAAAAACAGATTCCTGCTTTATTGAGTAGTACACTGTCTAATATAATACAGTGACCTTTCCTCTTTTCCAGATTACAGAACAGGCCCATGTTTCACACAAGTTAACAACCAGATGTGTCAGGGCCAGTTAACTGGAATTGTTTGCACGAAAACCCTCTGTTGTGCAACCATTGGGCGTGCATGGGGTCACCCCTGTGAAATGTGCCCTGCCCAGCCTCAGCCGTGCCGTCGTGGTTTCATCCCTAATATTCGCACTGGAGCATGTCAAGGTAAGCCTTCTGGTTTAAATTGTGCATGACTGTATGACTATATTCATATGGAACACCTTGCATCCATTTAAAATAAGATCACTGTTTTCCCTGTGTGTTCTGTACCTTAATTTTGACAAAATTCTGATAGCTTCACTGCTTCCAGAGTTTAGCTAGTGTACATATAGAACAAATCTCACATGCCTGGAAAAAATGAGTGCCAATCAAGAAGCTGTAAATACAGGGCATGAAAAGGCCAGAATGTCTGTTGAGCACAACCATCAGCTACTGCAGTAGTGCACCAATTAGGTAACAGGAATGTGTTGTTCTGGCCCTGAACTAATACCTATGTCATTCATTCTTCTGGAAAATTGACTGTGTCTTGCCATTGAGTAGTTTCCTTTTTGAAAGGGATTGGCAGTTATTATATAGACATTTTTAAATCTCAGTATTTATATAAAACACATGGTGAACCTCCTATTGGATAACTGTGTGGAATTATATGTGGTGCCTAAAGGAAAGATAGGGAGGGTCTCTTTATCAGGGAGTGTGGTGACAGGGAAAGGGGCAACAGTTTTAAACTAAAAGAGGGTAGGTTTAAAGTAGATTTTAGGAATAAATCCTTTACTCTGAGGGTGGTGAGGCACTGCAGCAGTTTGCCCGGAGAAGCTGTGGATGCCCCATCCCTGGAGGTGTTCAAGGCCAGCCTGGATGGGGCTTTGAGCAACCTGGTCTAGTGGGAGGTGTCCCTACCCATGGTAGAGGGGGGTGGAATTAGATGTTCTTTAAGGACCTTTCAAACCCAAACTATTCTATGACTTCATGATTCTGTGATTATTTGTACAGGACTAGAAAAACGCACTAGCAAGGAAAGGATGCAGTACTCTATGTTCATAAAATGTAGTCTAGGAAATGGGAGAACTTGAAAGATAGGTACCGGAAAGAGGTACCTGTTTTGCTGTTCAGTTACATTTTAGAACAAACTGTGTAAAGAATGCAGTAACAAAGGATAATAGATCTTCTGAAGTGAATATTCTTCTGTTACAGTTTGGTGCACATGGCCCATTGATAGACTTCATTGTCTTAGAACCTTCCCAAGGAAAAATGGAAACCAGGCAGAAACCAGAATCCATTTCCATTTTGTGTAATTTGGACCTAAGACACCAGCAATAAGTTTCTTGATTCAGTTGTCAGGCCTCAGGATACTTTTATGAGTGTTTCGTCTATTAACAGCTCAGAGTAAGTTTAGCATTAGGGCTGAAATATGATGTTGTAAATCAACATGGTTTCTCTGAGTTCTGATTATAAATCATATAATAAAATAAAGTAATGAAGAGGACAAAATCCTGTTTAATCAATCAGCCTTTTCATTCTCACAGAGTTATCATTGACGTGAAACTACAATGGAGGCTACTAGCTCAAATTCAGTTGTGTGGAAATCCTCCAGCATTGTCTTAGTCAAGGCATCTATTTTATTTAAAATACTTAGTTTCAAGCAACAATAAATCCTTTCATTTTTCTTCATTGCAATTGTTTGGTTTTCTGTTTTCTGTGCATACACTGCTCAAAGCATCCAAACTGTATGAAAGAGAACAAATATTTGATTGCATTTCTCCATATATGTCAGAAGTAGGTCTCTGTTTGCATTTAACAGCTTATGCTATACTCTTCGTCTTGAAATGATTAGTATGTTTTAGACATTCTTTTCATAACAATGTCATAAACAGAAACAGTGTACTGAAGGCATGCATGTTGGTTGCAATCTCAAAGTCAAACTCCATTGTGTGATGAAAATATTGGCCAGATATAATGAAAGCAGCCTTCCTTTGTAGTCAGTCAGTTTATTTCATCTCTGTCTTACCCATACATAAGTTAGTATGTAAGTCTTCCTGACTGAATAAGGCTTTTCCAGATTGATTATATTTGCTTAGTAATGTGCTTGTATAGAACATTATGGTAATATTATTACCATAAACAGCTAATAAGAAATTAAAGAAGCAAAACAAAACAAAACTAAAAGTTTTTGTTTGTTTGTTTTGTTTTGTTTTTCAGCTGTTTCCATTTGGCCATTGCTTAAAAATTGAGAATTCAGGCAAGAGGAGCTCTAACTTGAAAAATCGTATTGCCACTGCTACATGGCCTTAGGAACAGCATAATGGCAGAATTCCTGTCTTAGACACTTTCTCAGTTCCTCCCTGCATTCCTCAACTGTGCATTTCTGAGCTACACCTTTTGCCTTCTGACAGTTATTTTATTATTATTATTATTATTTGCATTACAGAGAGAACAACAGTCCATGGCTGAATAGATTTTGAAAATACAAAGGTTCTTCTTTCTGTTAGCGTTGCTGGCATTGTTAAATATATGTAGTAATTATACAAGATAATATGAAAAAAAATCTGTAGCAGTAACACAGTGTACTAAATGTTACAGGCACTGACATAGTACAGAAGTGAGAAGGCAGTTAAATTTAAAATTTGCAGTCAAGAATGATAGATGGTAATTTTTAGATAACTTAGTGTTTGGAATTAATGTGTCAGATTTACTGATGGTATTAACAGTGTCAGCCAGGATCCCATCCTACTGTCATGAAAATCAGGATTAGGAAAAAAAACAAACAAACAAACAAAAAAAAACACTTGGTATTACTTCTGTTGTGTTTTCAAATTTGTGGTATTTCTGGTAATTAGAATGTTGTAGAAGAAGAACTAACGGTTTTCCAACATATTGGCAATTATTTTGCTTTTTGGTTCCCATATGCAAAATTCATTGGACGAAAACTCCCCATACATATTTATAGGTAAAAATCAGGAGAAAATTCTTAGTTGGGTAATTATTATTACTGCTATCTTAAATCAGATGCACCGTCTCCTGAAGTACGATATAAAAACTGAGAGGATTTAAATTTCCTGAGCATTTTTGTTAGTTTTTTCAGTAGCAGTTCACTCATAAGGAAGGGAAGCTGAATTTGTCTGTGTAAATTTTTACAGGTAGTTATGCAAATTCTGCAGGCAGTTACTATTTACTGAGGAAATTTTCTGCAAAAGTAAAGAACCTTTTTTCACTTGCCAGGCATTGTCAAGCCTATGAACACATGGAAATGTTCTGCCTAATCTGTAGCATCTTGAACTTCTGTGTACAGAACTGCAGAGTTATTCATCTGATTTTGTGTTTATGGCCAAAAGCTTATTGTTTTAATATGACTAGGGTTCAAAAGTGAGATTGAGTATGTAGTTAATAATGATAAAACTTATGTGGCTTAGTCTTAATTGTCAGAGATATACGAAGTAAATAAAAACATGCTTGATTTCAAATTTGTTGTATTTTCAGAAAAAAAGTATTCTTACATCTTCAAATGGCATGTAGGAAGCAGTTCATAAAATGTGCCCATTTAAGAAAGTTGTTTCTCCTTCCTGCCTTTTCTCAGTTTTAAAAGATTAGTGGACTAACATGAGATGGTGATAGACAAAAAAAGGGCTTCAGACCTTACATATATATATAATATATATATATAAACATATATATATATGTTTTGTGTATATATATATATTTTAGACTAACAGTGAAGTGGAGTGTACTCCTTCTCTTTGCACTTAAATAAAACTTAAAATAGTTAACAAATACGCCATTCACAAATTAAGGTTGGTATTAGCACAGAAAGGTGAGATAGCTGATGTGATTCAAGATTTGCAGGATCTCACCATACACAATGAGACCATTTGTGTTTTCATCACTGGACAAGCATTACACTGTGTTGCATAATTGGGACTGGCTTTTCAGACTTCAGCAGAACTTGATGTTTATTTGTTCTTTTAACACCGTACGATTAACGCTGGAAGAAATAAATGGGATCACTAGATCTTAAAATGTTGTTCTCTTTAAGGCTTCAGTGATACCTTTTCTGGAAATTATTCATTTCCTGCTGTTACTGCCATTAATTTATTATTACTTGACATCTTCAACTAACAAAACTGTGAAAGATAAACAGTGGTTAAAAATAACCACTGATCTGCTGTCATGGTTGGATTAATTTAAATAAACATGAATAAATGACAGAAGGCACAGGCATACCCTGTGTTTTGAATGCATTTTGAGGCTCAAAGGTCAAAAGGCAAACACCATATTAGTTTTACTTAGAACAGCTACTGGGTGGGCTGGGTGTGATTAAATGATGAAACTGATATTCTGTCTAGATGTTGCTAAATCACATCCAGATTCATTACTGTATTTCAGAGCAGAAAAGTTTGCTTTCTGGGTAAACGAGATTGCACCATGCACTAGTTACTTAAAAGAAAGATGTTTCCAAAAAGTGAATGCCTCCAGTATAGTCCTTAATCCATTTACAGTCTCTGTTGCGTTGGGACTCTGTACTGTGCTAACTATATCAGCACCAAGTGAGGAACAAAATGCAAACTTTTCCGGCAAATGTACCTAAAAACAACTCCAATTGTTTAAAAAAAATAAAATGTTGCCTTCTTTCTTGAGTATGTGTGATTATATCTTCTTAAATGAAAAAGCAAGGGAATGGACTGAGCATATAGGTTATATCTATAGCACAAACTCCAGGAGTAATAAAAACTGGGGAAGTTTATAATACTCCACTAATTTAGGTGTAATTTCAGCATCTCCTCAGGGCTTCCAGATAATGAACGTTCTCTGAAACAGAGTACTACTGCATTTTGCTATCAATACATTTCTGTGGAGAGCTAGAAATATCAGTTGATTTCTACCTCTTCTGTGAAATGGCAAACAGTTTAACAGGGAAGATTACCTAAAATCTTTTTCACAAAAGAGTTTCTGCAAGTTTTGGAAAAAAACTTCCAAGCCTTCTCTCCTCTTTGAACATTTGGATGCATGTGAAATTTTGCTGTGAGGGAATTAGTTCAACTGATTAATTCTGAACTCTGATAGCATAGCTTAATGAAGTTTTTAAATAGCTAGAGCTACTGAGAAGCTAAATTTTCACATATCTATCAAGCATTAGTCTGGAGCCAGTTCTGCCTTTCTTTTAGTACAAAGAGCTTCGCTGTCTTTTAGCACTGGTTATTTCATAGAGGCCTCAGGCCCATGTGATCTTCCATATTATTTTCACAGCCCATTAGCACTTATACATAGATTCTTAGGATAGTTTTGTATAAAACAACCTTATAGAAATGTAAAATGTTTTATATATAAACAAATGAAGAGTGGAGAAAAAATACAATTTGAATGGGAAACAGCGTATACTGAAATACAACAGGAAAATACTGAAAGTAAGTTGTAAAGCCAAAATGGCAAATACATTTTCTAAGAGCATTTATTTACTGTTGAAAGTTCAGCCTAAAGAAATCTATGAAATTCTGGCCTTAGTTGTTACTTCAGTAAATTAAGTCTGTGCAGATCATTTGCAGTACAGCTGGTCCTGGTTGAGTAGCACCTATCTTTGTATATTGATTGACATCAATAGTTTGATTTCTGTCGATAAAATGGATGTCCTGCAAGAATTATCATATCTAGTAAAAGTGGGAAGTGGGGTAGTCCAGGTGTACAGGTAGGGGTTCTTTGAAACTAAGAATCTGTTTTTTGTACTGACCAGTGCAAGGAACACTCTGAGGGCATGGGATACCAACAGTATGTTGTATATATTTAAAAGCTGTGTGAGTCCTAAGTCAATACATGGAAAATCTTGAGTTTCTATGTAATCAAAAACAACATGCCTGAAGGTCATGGTCATGTTACTGCTGTTACTGCCTTATTCTATGGTGGTGCTGAAGTGGAGAAATATGCTGGGGTTTGTTGTGGTTATTTTTACAAATAATTTCAGATATGCAAGAGCCGTGATGGATTTTGGTATCTTATTTCAAATAATCTTTTTTGTGTTTGTAGATGTTGATGAATGTCAGGCTATCCCTGGAGTCTGCCAAGGCGGAAACTGCATTAATACAATAGGTTCCTATGAGTGCAAGTGTCCTGCTGGTCACAGGCAGAACGAGGCAACTCAAAAATGTGATGGTAAGTGATGTTGTCAGACAACAAACCTAAAAAGTGATTAAATAAAGCATTAGAGCTGTTTGGTAATGAAAGGAAAGGTAATGAATAGTTGCAGTGTCTGATCTGAACAGACATAACAGCATTGTATAGTGCCTTGTGTTTTTTCTTGTGTCACAACATTGTCTTTCTATTTTCCTGTTCATATTTTGCATTAGACATTTTTTCTGTCTGATTTGTGGGTAAAGACGGCATTCATCCTGTTTCAAAATGTTAAACTATTGATAAAGAATGAATCTATGAGCTCTGTATTACAGTAACTGGGTTGTTAGGATTTTGTTTGTTTTCTCAAGAATGTCCATATATTCTAGTACAGGTAGATATTGTCAGCCTACTGACTATGTCATGAAAAGCAAATGTGGTAATGGCTGTAATAAATTTCTCCTGTGTATAGTTTGTGTTGAAGAGCCTAGTTAAGTAAAAAAATACACAGGAAATTTCTTTCTTTGGAGACAAAAAATCAAATAGACCATGTTTACTCAATAAATATACTGGTATAATTAAGAGCTGAAAATCTGCATAGTTTAAAATAGCGTAATAGAAAATTTCTGAATATTTGTGGGTTTGATGAAGACTTCTCTGAAAAACTACAACTCTGCCCCAAACAATGGGTAAAGATACTGTCATATTTAAGTTACATAGATAAGACAACTGCTTGTTCAATGCATTAGTTTGTGGTTAGGCAGCATTTCAGATATGTTACTAAATTACATTATACATCTATTCAGTTACAAACACACACATGGTTTTTACCCTGTTCTTGAAGTCACCTGAGTTTTCTGTAGTTTTGCCTGCACTACAGAATTTACAGAGCAAAGTAATACGAGAGGTTTAAAAATACCGTAATGCCATAGGTTTAAAAATAGCAGTTTCTATGTGAAATGAACCAGATTGCATCCGGTGTTGTTGCAACTAATACCAAAGAGTAGATAAAACAAATATCCACAGTTATTTTCTCTGATTCTGTCCTTATCTCACCTTTCAGTCATTTTCTGCCATTTGATATTGGCCAGTTTCAACTGCTGCTCTGTGAACAATAATATTCCTGTCATTAGTTGTTGTAGGGAAACCTGGTTATATCTTGTCAAACCCTGCAAGAAACAGTTGGCAGTAGAGCTTTAGCCAGAGAAACAGAACTCTGAAGGCTTTTTTTTGCCATAATTGAGGAGAAATAGAAGCCATCTGTGTATATGCCATGCATGTATATACATCTATATGTACCTAGCTGTATACAAGAATGTGCCAGTAGTGCACAGAGGCTTAGGGCTCTACAGGGAGCATAAAGATACACAGTAAAAGCAGGTCAATTTGAACCATGGTGGAAGCAAGGGAGCTTTGCTAGAACATTGGGAAAAAGACTGTCTCCATTCCTTTGCTACTGCTAACCCTCCAGTTGCTGTTGCATTTGCCTGAAGCTCTATCACTGACTCTTAAAACGTATAACTTTATTTCCTTTTTGGGTAGTAGTGGCAGCAATAGAGGCTACCATTTTTGTATCTTCTTGTCACTTGCCTTTCTACCCATACCATTTCTAACTCCAGAATAAATTCTGGTAAATTATAAAAGAAAACAGAAAACTATGATTAGCATATATGATAATTGGGAACCAGGTTAGGAAAGGGAAAGAATCACTCCATTTGAGGAACTGTTGTCTGCTGTTCAGCTGGAGAGGCTCTTCTCTAGTGCAATTAACCGAGAGATGCGTTGTGTTGTCTTGCTCCAGCTTCGCTGCTTTAAAACCTGTTGCATACCAATATGTGAAAGAAGTCTGTCAGGGATGGAGCTGAAGTAGATGAACTTCTCTTAGCAAATTCTTTGTTTCAGGGTAGGTTGTCAAAGGCTGTATGTTTTTCTTTTAAGTCAGTGTATCCATTACTCAGAATGTTGTGGAATGATGGTATTTAAAAATAAGCATTAGTGTTAGATGAATCAGAACACAAAGGATGACGATAAAGTTGTGTAGTAATAATCCAACATTTGTTTCTATTGCTTTTTTCTGATAATGGACGTTAATCATTTGGAAAGACAAATTGGCAGCCATCATTAACAGTTACATGCAACTTAGTTTTTGACTTGAAAAAATAAGCCTGGCATTTTATATCAAGTCAGACATGGTGCTGTACTGATGTCAATATATGACTTGCACACTGGAGCTAATTGTTTGCTGAATGAAACAGGAGAGGTGGTTACACAGGTCAGTAAAATGCTTTACTTGCCTCAGTTATTAACAGCAAGACTGGCCGTCAAGTCTGAGAAACCAGGGGGAAAGGCTGGAGCAAGGAATGTGTACACTTGCTAGAAAAGGGTCAGGATGGGGAAAACATAAGCAAACTGGACCATTCATAAGGCCATGGGCTCTGATGGGATGCACCTACAAGGGCTGAGGGAGCTGGCAGATGTCATTGTGAGGACCCTCTCTATAACCTTTGGTCAATCGTGGCAACTGGTGGAAGGGCCTGAAGACTGGAGGAAAGCAAATGTCACTCCTATGTTCAAGAAGGAGGACCTGGGGAACTACAGACCAGTCAGCTTCACCTCGACCCCTGGAAAGGTGATGAAACAGCTACTCCTGGAAACCATTTCCAGGAACACAAAAGAGAAGAAAATCATCAGGACTCACAGATTCACCAAGGGGAAGTCATGCTTGACCAGCCTGATAAGCTTCTCTAAGGAAAAGACGAGCCTGATGGACAAGGAGGGAGCAGTGAATATTGTCTATCTGGACTTCAGAAAGGCCTTTGACACTGCCACCATAAGATTCTCACAGAGGAGCTGTTGATGGGCAGGATGGGCAGATGGTGAGGTAGATCAAAAACTGTCTGACTGGTCAAGTTGAGATGAGCCTGATGGACGAGGAGGGAGCAGTGGATATGGTCTACCTGGACTACAGTAAGGCCTTTGGGGCCTAAGATGTTGGGGTAGAGTGCACCCTCAGTAAATTCACATAGGACATGAAACTGGAGGGAGTACCTGATTAAACAGAGGGTCGTGCTGCTGACCAGAGGGACCTTGACAGGCTGGAGAAATGGGATGACAAAAATCTTATGAAGATCAAGAACTTCATGAAAGTTCAAAGCCCTGCACCTGGTTTGGGGAACAACCCCAGACACCAGTGCATGCTGGGAACCACCCAGCTGGGCAGCAGCTCTGCAGAAAAGGCCTCAGGGTTCCTGGTAGACACCAAGTTGAACGTGACCTAGCAATGCGCCTTTGCCACTAACAAGGCTAGTGGTATTCTTGGCTACTGTACACAAAGTATTGCCAGCAGGTTGAGGGGGATGGTCCTTCCTTTCTGCTCAGCATTGGTAAGGCCATGCCTGGAGTACTGCATCCAGTTCTGGGTTTCCCAGTACAGGGAAGACACAGACATACCAGAAAGAGTCCAATGGAGGGCTTCCAAGATGATCAAGAGACTGGAGCACCTATTCTGTGGGGGGAGGCTGGAAGAGCCTGGACTGTACAGCCTAGAGAAGAGAGGACGCAGCAGGGATCTTATCAATGTGTATGAAACCTACCTAGAGGATGGTGCAAAGGGGATGGAGCCAGGCTCTTTTCAGTGGTGTCCAGTGCCAGGACAAGAGGTAGTGGACACTAGTTGTAACACAGGAGGTTCTGTCTAAACATCAGGAAGCCTTCTTTACCATGTGGGTGATGGAGCACTGGAATAGGTTGCCCAGAGAGGTTGTGAAGTCTGCTTCCTTGGAGATCTTCAAAAGCTGCCTGGACATGGACCTGGGCAACCTGCATTAGGCATCCTTGCTTGAGCAATGGGGTTGGACCAGATGGCCTCCAGAGGTCTATTCCAAACTCAATCATTTTGTGTGTTTTGTGAACTTGTATCTCACCAGCTCAGATCACAGACACAGTTAATGACTATTTAGATCCACCTTAAATCTAACTGACATTATTTATTTTGTTAGTATCTTAATGATATCATTAGCCCCTAAGCAATGTGCTTCTGCAAGAATGGTTACACAGCATTTAGCAAGTAAATGAACATCTACTGTTTGCAATTTTCTTTGCATAACGGGCTGTTTTTTACCATCACTTCTATGTTATATGGGATATTAAATAAGTCTAGGTATCGTGATTTTGAAAAACTCTAGCAGTACTATTTTCTTTCAGTATAATTCAAGCTAAAATTTACTGAGTATCAAAATATAAACTACCCAAAATTCAGAAACACTGCTTTTAATCACCAAATATGTACAACTACCAGAAAAAAAAAAAAAAATGCAAGTGTTGAATGTTTTCCAAAGTGCAACTGTGATGTCTCACTCAGAAGAGTGGATATGAAAATTTTAGGACTATAATCAACTTATCATTTTGAAGTTGAAGGAAAGACAGCTGTAGTTACTAAACAAATGTATAGCGTATTTGGTTCTGTAGTCAATTTATAGTTTAGAAATGTGTGTTTTGTTGTTGTTAGCGATCTTAGATGCATGCTTTCACTTGCAAAGCTTTTCACTGGAAAGCTTTTATTCAAAATGGTATTCTCTGATTTACAGCTGTTTATTTTGGCAGCACTCAGCTTGAGAATGTTTAGAACTTTTCGTAGTATTGAATGTAATGATTACATTGATGTTAGAGAGTACCTTTGGCTTTTTTTGATGAATGCTTACTTATTCTTGTTTATTAGAAGTGCACTTTTAAAATTATTATTATTATTCTCTCATTCACAGTATATTTATTGGTATTCCATGAGACTTCTAGATCAGGAGTAGGGCAATTGAAATTATTCCCGTGCCAGCTGCTGCAGTGTTAGTATAGACTTTTCTAATATGATAAATATAGCATCAGAGCAAAGACAGCATTTAGACATCATTTGGACCTCCAATATAATCCCTAGAAGAGCTCCATGTGAAGGATGAGTCATTACCTCCTCTGAGATGAAGTTAATACATCAAATAAATATATTCACAGAGATCCATAAAAGGCAGGTCATTCATGCTGCTTATCAGATCCAGGCAATATTCTAAAATGGTACCTGTAGTGTGATGTGTCAGATGAATGCTAGATTTATTGTGCTAAAAATTGGCATCATCAAAATAAATTAGTGTTAAAATAAATCATATATGCAAGTATGAAAATACTGAGTATTTTCTGAAGTGTGTAAATTTCTCTTAAGATCTGTTGATCTGAAAAACTCACAGTCCTTTGACTGCTTTCAATGAGAGTCTCAGAATTCAAAAATAGACTGGGAAAAACCTTCCGTTACTATTGGGTGCAACTAAACCAAACACCCATTTTCTTCATCTGAACCCAAAAACCAGAACATATATTCACCTACCTTATTTTGCAGCTACAACATTACGGGGAAGGTATGACACCATTGGAATAACTGTGATGCCATGCTGACCAGTGTGTGTGACTGGAGTTCTGCAATGAAGTGATGTAGTCTCTTTAGGGAAGACGTGAGGAATGGAAGAGGACTGCCTTTCATAAAAGAAGACCTGCTCAAATGTAGAGTTCTTCTATGAAATAGATGTCAGGCTTGTGGGCCAGGATCAGAGGAGAGGCTAGTAAAGGTAACACTGCAGTAAAAGTTATTTTTACAGGCCACCAGGTCAGGATGAGAAAACAGACGAAGTCTTATTTAAGCAGTTTAAGGAAGCCTGTAGATAACAGTTACTGATTCTTCTGGGACAATCCCTGAAATATGGGGTAATGGCAACACAGTGGACACAAGCTGCCCAGGAGGTTTCTGGATGGTATGAGGGGCAATTTCTACATGCAGATACCTGTTGGGCCTAGCAAGTGAACAGGTGTGACAGTCTCTTAGATCTGCTACTCCCAAACAGAAAGGAATGTGTTGGGGACATGAAAATCTTATGTCAGCCTTGGAAATGAAGTAGTCGAGTTCAAGATCCTGGGGGGAGTGAGGAAGGAAAGCATCAGAGTACAGACCCTGGACTTAAGGAGAAAAGATTGTGACTTATTCTTTGGACTGGTAGTTGTGATCCTGTGTGATCCTGTAGGGAAGCAGCTCTGAAAGGCAAAGGAGCTCAAGAGATCTGGCTGTTCTTTGAGAATAACCTCTGCCAAGCACAAGCATGGTCTGTCCCAATACCCAGGAAAGCAAGTAGACTTGCCAAGAAAGCAGGCTGGCTAAACAAGCAACTCATTACTATTTTTTAAGAAAATACATAAATCTAGGGTTTTTGGTTATTTTTTCCAGCTGTTTTGGAGAAGCAGGCTTTTTAGCCTTGTTCGGTCTGTATCACTGGGTGCTGGTATGTACCAGTATTCTGGATGACAGCGTACACAAATAATTGCATGTATTTTTGTTGGCTGATTGTAGATCTGAATTCTGTATATGTTGTTTCTGTCTGGCATCTGGTGAAGTGCTTTGCTGACAAAAGTAGGACTTGCTCATTGATGTCCTTCCTTATGAAAGTGGTAATTAATGCATCCTTTGCATTCTACTTCTTTAACACATCTAAAGCTCTGCTTAATAGTTAAAAATACTATTAATCAGTTCTCCCTGATGGTATGCACAAGAAAAGGTGAATGTATTTTTAACATATATCTGCATAAAGGTTTGTGGTGCCTATGGGACTATGCAGGGTAGAAGTGAAACATCACCTGCAGTCTGAAACATTTGCTGTTATTTCATAGTTCAGTAATCAATTAGTTTTCATTTCCTGCCTGGTTGGCAGCCTGCTGCAGCACAGGTCATAGCCTCTGGCTTTGTTTCTCCTAAGACCCTGACACTTCCCTCTGTGGCAGAAATTAGGTACTAATTAGTCCCCAGTCACAGCTTCCCCACAGGGAATTATCCAGAAGATAGATCTCAGTGTCCAGGTTGTACTATTTCTTTCTGTGGTTATAAAACTAGTGAAACTGTTGCTTGCTCATTACCCTTGCTTCACAGCCAAGATGGTACTGCCAAAATAATACCAGGGTAATACCATATGCCAAGCCATAATTTTATTCAGCCTTTTTATTTTTATAGAGGCCTTGAGAGTTCATAATCTCTCAGTGTGAGATTTATAGAACAAAACTATAGCCAGTGCTTCAAATGATTACACTTTAAGGTAGGGGAACTGTTTGCATGAGTGAAGTTGCATGGTTTGTAGATACAGATTGGGCCATTGGGAAGGGTACAAGGAATTGGTCTCCAGTGAATTAGAATCTGTTTGCAGAGATATTATTTATTAGCAACTTTATTTATTAGAAAATGTTTGTTTAAAATATATAGAACTGATATACCACCAAGTATTCTGCCCACTCCTTTCACTTTCTTTAAGAATGGAAGAACAGATCAAATATTATTTGCTGGTTACAAAGGACAAGATTCAACTTGTCATTCACCAGACAAGGCTCCAGTGTTCAGAGGGAGATGCTGGAATCTGTTATTGAATGTTCAGACCTTTTTTATCCAATAGTGAGTTTTCCACTTGAAAGTTTGTGTGTGTGTGTGTGTGTGTGTGTGTACAATTATCATTGGACTAAGTAGGAATGATCATGACATACTCTTTGTGCTGGAATTCACATTGATAGAACTATGCTAAACAATAATTATAACATTGTTTTCCTAGGTAGCCCAATGGTTTGTATTATGTTCCCATGTTTGTTGTTATTTTATTTTATACTTTTTTTTTTAAAGAGAAAAGATCAGTAAAGGGGCATATTTTCAGTTTATGACATTTATTTTGAGCCTGGGATTACAATTTACTGACACTGACATTTCAGAAATTAATGGCAATTTTACATCAGTAAATAGATCTTAAAAGATTTCTAACAACTTCTATGAGTAACTGTGTGTGTATTCCGTTGTAGAAATGTAACTAGATAGCTTAGGCTGTTTGGTAAAATATGACTTTTAAAAGTAATCCACCTCAGAGTTCAATGTTACTGCTTTTATTTATAAACTTTTATGTATTATCAAGTCATAGGCTTTCCACAGTAGTCAGGACAAGTCTTTCCACTTCAGGGCAGGTCATATAAGGAACAGGTACAGAGCTGAGAAATTTGAGGAGAGACCATTACAGGGGTTGTAGCAAATTCAAGATTTCCACAGTATTACTGTGATGTTTTAATTAAGGAAAAAAGGATGCAACCTCTCTTTTGTGGCCTAAAAGTTTGGATCTACAATATAGCAAGTGTTCATTGTCACTGTGAGAATGAAATTTGTTATTTTTTAATATCTTATCTTTGAGTGTTAATGGAATTTACATTTGTAGGCTGTTCAGAGATGGATCTTGTATAGATAAATTGAGGGGAGAAATAAATTTTCAATTGTGCTTGCTCGTTTACATAAGAGGTGGAATATTACTCATTTGTATTTCAAGAATCTAATAAATGTGTCCTACTTATGCTTTTCAAATTGACTTCACACTCCTTGACTTAATGTAGTTAGTTATGATGCTATCTACAGTCAGAGTACTCCAGGAGGTAGTACGCCTCTGATGCTCTTCCATTTTTGCTGTACAATTGACATCAGAGGGGTAGAATTACATGATGCAGGTTAAGTCCTTTTACTTTAAAACATGACAACAAAAATGCAAATAAAATAACCTTTTAAAAGATATGATCCTATTTCCAGTTTTTATTCTTTAACATGCAATTTCTGTTAAAGTTTTATTCAGATTTGTTACAAGAAGGTATAGGCTAAAATGATTTTCAAGGGACCGTTTTCAAAACTCAGAAGTTGAGCCCCTTTCCTAGTACTTCTAATTCAGCTAGTTCATAAAATCCTGCTTACTGCAGCAGTACAAGTCATGGATTCTGGCTGACAAATTGTTTTGTTTTGTTTGGGCAGAAGCTCTTTTCTTAATACTCATACCTGCACAGTTTTTGCCACATTGAAAATTTGTTCTCATATGGAATGTGACTAGCTTTCTCATCCATTGTGCAATGTTGGAACTGCAGCCGTAGACACTGCCAGTCTTTTTGCCCCCTGAAGACAGCATTTCCTTTTACTATCTTTGGAGAGTTTTCGCCAAGACCACGAGACTTACGTGTGTTTGGAGGGGAGGAGAGGGAGGGAAAGAGAGGGAGCTGCAATTGTATAACTTTTTAAGTTCAGCCATCCTGAAATAGCTCTTCCTGAGGTGAAGTCTAAGAATTTCCATTAAGATCTTGCTAAAAAAAAAAAAACAAAAAAAAAAAAAAACATGCCAAAACCAGGGAAGTAGAAGGAGAAACTGAGATTTAATTCAAAACCTGTTGAAGCAAAAAAATCCTCTGACTGAATCCAATTGGTCCCATAAGGAAGATAATTATTCTTCCACAAGGGTTTGCTATGTTAATTGGTTAAAAATATGTTTTTCTCACCACATGGAGAAGACTGTGGAATCTTCCTTCTGTTCCGGTAACTGTCCAGGCTTCAGGAAGGTGCTTCCTGCCTTCCCAGCTCCCTGTCCTTCTTGGACGATGTTTGCAGGGAAAAAGCCCTGGATAGTGTTAAACTCCCGTGCATATAAGCAGGTGAGCAGGGAGGCTTGCCGTCTGCAGCTTTGCAGAAATGGCTAACTACTTCCTTCCAGACTTGCCAAGGCTACAAACTGCAGCTACTCTCCGTACCTGAGTGGGCTTTGTACTGTGAGACCAACTAGTTTGGAATTTCATTTTCTGTGGTAGAAGACCAGGTGTTAAGTACTTGTAATGATGTTTACTGCCTTTAAAGTAGCAGGTACCTGTGCCTCAGTGAAAGTGAATTGGAAGATGACGTTTTTGAAGTGCCTGGTAGTTTTAGTATTCACATCTTTATTGATTTTTTTTTCTTTTAATTTTATAGGAACTACTGTTGCATCTCAATTATAAAATGTGTAATAAATGATATGAAAAGTACAAAATTAAGACCCACACTCTACGAAAATGACTGAATGAAACAGATATTTTTAAAGAATATAAGCTAGTTCCTAGAAAAGGAATTCTTAAATGTAACTTTTTCATATATCACTGGTTCCTACCTGCTTTGTGCCATTCCATTCACGTGTGTAACACCTGCATTTTCAGACAGTACCTTTATTGTTTTATACCACTGGTGATATCTTTATCAAAGCTTGTGTGCCTCTAAACTTTAGGATAGGTTTTGGAATTTATTATTGCAGCTATTTCAGTAGTGAAGGAAAAGGGTAGAGCTGTATTTACCTGAGCTGGAAGGTGTGCTTTAAGTGATGGTAGGATAGGGGAGTCTTCTCCCATGAATACCCAGTGACTCTGCTGTTGGCAAAGTGTCACTTTCTAGATGGAAGCTGTTCCTGCAGAGTCCTCCTTTTGTCCTGTTTGTTGCCTTTCTGATGTGATGTTTCAGTTTGTGTGTGTGTTTATACAGAAGGCAGTGTTATTCTTTAAAGGGCTTACAGGTTGTGAAAGATATTTGCTGCTCGAAAGATCCCAACAAGGCATCCAACTGGTTTTGGTTCTGTTTTGATTTACACACATGATTTCATTTCATTGGATGAAATCATATGGTAAGCAGATCACCACATTATATGTATTGTCTTCAACAACAGTAAATTAATGCAAGATTTCAGAGATTTCCTGGGGAATTGTTTGCCTTTGACTTACACCAACATTTCAAATTCTGGAATCTCTATATTGATTAACTACGAAGTCCTGAGTAAAAACATTGTTTCTTAAAATTATTTTTATTTAGGAGAAATTACACTGTCTTTTGTACATACTTGAACAGATGTCTCAAATATGGGGAATAGTTGTTATCATTTCATAACTATTTCAAAACTTTTCATGTCCTCTGAAATGCTTAAATAGCCTTGTTAAAAAGACAAAATTTTTACTTCTTTTGATTATGCTTCATAGTGTGAAACAAACAACAAGGGTCACAAGATGCTTATATGTGTGGATTAAAGTAGTTTGGAGCAATGTTACCTGTGAGATAAATTGTCTTTTCCACAGTGACGCTAAAAAGACATGTCACTAGGGACAGGCAGGGTGCTTTGTTCACCTTTACAAAGAACGGTTCTAATATTCTTAGTATTCTTGTGCAAAACTTAATTTTCTTTTGCCGTACTTGAATGTGCACTGTAGATTCATATCTAAAAAGAGTTCTTAATGTGTGGAACTTCCCACAGTGGGAAGTTACCTTTTTAATATAGAACCTGTGCATACCAGATCTTTTTGGCACACTTTGTTTTCTTTGACTTTTCAGTGTGGAGAATGTAGTGGGGGAGGAGGCACAGTATTCATCACATAAAAACATCCTAAGAAATAACAGTGGATAAAGTTTATTCCTCAAGTTGTCATTAATCTCAAGGCAATTTCTAGAGTGGCAGTGTCAGGGAAAATGATGGTCTTTATAAAAGCGCCAAGACTTCTTGCTGAGAATGTGAAGAATCAGTGTCATCAGAAGATAATTGCTGCCATTTGCTCTTTCTGATGCTTCTCCAGAATTATATGACATGAGACAGTCTGGGTTCAGGAGTCTGATCTTCTTATATATTTATTTAACTCTGTTTCACAGTATGAAAGAGTCTTAAATCGATACTACACCCAGAAGTTTACAAACAAGTTAAGCCACAGCCTTATATCAATGACTACCCTTGGTATTAAGCTCATCAAAACCTGTGGTACCTTATCTTTTCAATTGGAAACCATAACTCATCTCAAGCTAGTTAGAAAGTTGGCCATTCTTTCCCACATCTTCTCAGAAGCCTCCTGTGTTAAACCTGGGCCACACTTCACATTTTCTGAAAGCCACTTGGAGAGCTAATGGACAGAGGTCACTTAAAGCCAAAATCAGGTTGCTAAACAGGCCCTAAAAATATTCCAATATCTAAAGATTGTCACAGTTGCAGAATTAATTGGTTACTTACAACAGCTCATTTATATAAATGGTCATGACACAGTCTACCATCATGCTGTTTTCCTCACTTGTATTTCTTCCATCCCAGTTTTCTCTGCTGTGCTTCACTTTCTCTAAGAGTACAGTCTCTGTTGCTTCTCAATGCCTTACCACCTTCTTCTGCTTTGTGCTGGGACAAGCCTCTGTGCTCTTAGTCCTGGTGCTGAGTGCCCTAGAGCCCTTAGTTATTTGCAGTAGCTCATTCATGAGCTTGATGACATCTCAATTTCCATGTAGTTAATTGTGCAGCTTGTCAGTATTTAGATGAGACCACTGTTTTTAGTTAACAGAAAAGTTTGGATAGATTAAAAATATCTGAAAAAAATGAAAATGTGACATTTGGTCTATACTTCTGAAGAGCCTAGCTAAAATTCTTCCTTATTGCGGAAGTACTAGAAGAAGGCCAGAAAGCTGTTAGATCTGATGAGCAATATTTTTGTGGTCACAGAAGCCCAGAGCTGTCATGCTTGGCTGCTCTACCATCTTTGTTCATTCAGCTCAGAAGCTGGGTGTGTGTTTTTGTGTTGCCTTGTAGCTGCTGCATTTTTCCTAGAGATGGCACTCAGTATGTGTCATTCAGTGGAAGTCCCAGTCTACCTCTCATGTACTCTGGGACTTGAAGAGGTGTATACTTTGAACCTGTGAGGAAAGCCTGCATTAGATGGCAAACAAAACAATTTGCAAATGCCCCCTTCACAGCAGCTTGCAACTAACAGCATATTATTAAATCTGAGCTAAAAAACAATTTCACTTCAGAGAAGCTATCTTTCCTTCTCTTCTACAACAATATGTGCAAATGTCTTGCTCATCATCCTATGTATTTTCCTTTTTGAATAGATATTGATGAATGCAGCATCATCCCAGGAATCTGTGAAGGTGGTGAATGTTCTAACACAGTGGGAAGTTATTTCTGCATCTGTCCCCGGGGATATGTCACATCTATGGATGGCTCCCGCTGTATAGGTAGGTGTTCCATCCTGTAGGCTTGAAGAGCTCTTAAGGTTATTGAGGCAATTTATACACAGCAGCAGGACTTCTAGGGGAGAATGCTAGATGGTTGGAACAGGACCTTGATATATGCTAACTCACTAGTATCACTCTGATCCAACAACTTAAAATTCCTAGCATCTTCCTCGCTCTGATGGTTGCCACTGCAGCAATCTTTATTTAGATTGTAGATCTCTCTACGTCAGCTGTGCTGTAGGTTGAGAACTCCTGCCAGAGGTCTGGACTTTTTAGGGAAAAAATAAATAAAAAAAAGTAATGAATATCTCTCTGTAGGCAAACATAAGAAATGTTAATTGTATTTATTCTTAAATCTGCATCTGATGAAACCAAAGGCTAAACTTACTTCAGTTCTAAAGGAGCAAACATTTATTTTAATACCAAACAAACTTGGTATTTCAACTTCCATCTCACATAGGTTAATTTAACATGTAGAAATCACTATGAGGCATTAAATAAAATACGCTGAGTTGCCACTAATTTGGCCATAACAGGTAATACAACAAACCATATATTAAGTTTCAGTAGGTTGAACGTTTTAAAAGGCAATTTATTTAAAAACTGTTTCTATATTATATATATATATATATATAAAGATATATGCTTATTTTTGCATGTCATAATGTATATCATGGATCTTCTCATTAGGTTTCTTCTGTACAGCTGCAGATGTGCCAAATATATGGTATAAACCATACTGATGAATTAACTGAAAATACTGGTTATGACAATAGTGTCCTTTCTAGCTCTCAAGTGGGTTTTCTTGTTTCAGATATCTCAAAGCACTTTGTTCTCATGTTGGGAAAGGGATGGAAATTCTGAAGGGAGTTCCAGATTACAGATAGGTGGTGTACACCAGCAGAAACACAAGGCCTGCAGGAGATTTCATATTAATAATTTTTTGCACAATGTAGTCTGTTTTTATTACCAGGTTCACCTGGGGAGTTCCAAGCTTTAAATATATTGTATCTGGTCCCAGGAATGGTGACAGCCTATGATTTCCAAGATGATCAAAATTTTGATGTATATTAGCATGTTTTTACAATTCAGTTTCTAAAGTCAGCTCCCAGAACCAATTGCACACAAAATTGTGCTAATCTGCTAAAACAGGTCCCTATGTTACAGTCTTTCCCTTAAATGAACTTTTGTCTGGATGTTCTTGTGTTCTCAAGGTTTACAGTATTAGAAAAAATAGTGCTCAGGAGAAAAGTGAATAATGTAATCATTATAAACACATACTTCTTTATTTTTCTCAGTTTAAGACAAATATTTGCTTTATACCAAAATACCAGGATGTACAGTTATTTTAATTCATACCTTGTCTTTTCAAATGAATAGTTTTTATCCCAGTCAGCGTTCAGAGGTGTGACAATGAAAGACCTAGGATGTATCATTAAAAGAACTAGGATATATAATAAATACTGTCATATTTATTTAATTTTCACATGGGAATACTGAAAATACATTAATACGTTCAGCCTACCTTTAGCACATACATGGTTCTTCCAACTGAAACTACTTATAGTTGAAGAAATATTCGAAGGGAAATAAAAGTGCTCAAAATTATTTCTGGCTTAATATAATCTGAACTTTAATTCAAGAAAAGAGGAGTAGCTGTCATAACAAATTCTATCTTAGCTCTGAAAATTACCAAGTAATCATGTTAATTGTTTTACTGTCTCTGTGGATAATGTTAGACACTTAAAGCACTTACTAGATGTCATACTAACACTGAAAATGCTATGCTAGAGTTAGATTTTTAGACGACTGGATGGCATTTATTCGGTCAGATACATCTACACCAAGGGAAAATAATAATAATAATAATTTACTGAGGTTGCAGTTGTTACATAGTCTCAGTTTTTGTCACAGTGGGCTTTTCATTTTTTTGTATCTAGCTTCTGTTTGTATTGCTTTGTATCCTTTGTATCAGCCATCTTTCCTGTTAGCTCAGCAGAATTTAGATCTCAAGTGCTTTGTTAATATGCTGAGGATATGATTTGAGCTAAGCCCCTAGACCAGTCTGCCACATAGTTGCTTATATATGCAGTAGATGCGTAAATGTTTTCACTCCAGCTGTGTCTTTGGGAAAGGCATCTGGAGTGAAAGAAGCTTGTAGATACTGGAGAGGGACTGCGGACCTGCCTTCCACTAGGTTGGGGTGAGGGCTGCACTGACAAAGCTGAGTGCTGTTCCAGCACCCACAGTGAGCTCTGTGACATGTCCATGACCTTCTAATACGAGAGCATCATAACGGTTAAAAGTATGTGAACGAATAGTAACTAAACTTGCTGAAAGAAGCTGGAAATGGAATCTTTGTTGTCTTCACATGCCCAAGACCCTCTGCCACACATATTTTGCAGTGCCAGGCTATTTACTTCACACTCGAGAGCGTATTTCTGTGAAATATTTTGGCTTTTTCTTTTTTAAAGCTGAACATCCTAAACCTAGTTTTTGGAGAGGGGGGCTGTGATTTCAAAAATACTAGTCCTTAAGATTTACATTTTTGATCTTATTTTGATCTTAGCAATTGTTTGTCCATATTTTATGTAGAGTTAAGTCATATTTCAGGGTTTCTTATCTTCTGCCTAAGGCATCCTGTGTTGCTTTATTGCTTGTGTTAATTTTAGAAAAGACTTGATTAAAAATGAACAGCTTATTTTTGTTCCTCTTGCATGTTTTTTATCTTCAAATATTGTTAATTTCACTGAAATGACTCATGGGAAAAGGTCCTGTTCAGAAAGTCTTTTTTTTTTTTTTTTTTTTTTTTAATAGAGCATGATGACTAGCGTGAGGCTACACTGATTGATATTTTGCAGAAAATAATTTTTTGGGTTTCGTTGTTTTGTTGTCTTCTTGTCTCTACTTTGTACAGTTAAATACACATATAACTGTATAAATCTGGCTTTTATACCTAGTTGATTCAGTTAAGCTGTTCAAAGTCTGCAGTTTTTTGAAGTTAAGAAAGAAAAACAGACTTGGTTTGACTTTTCCAGTGTCTAATTCCGGAATCTACTCTAGCCACCCTGGGTTATATTGAAGCTATATTATGAGCAAAAGATAACAAAATTGATCCATCCAGTGTTGTTCCTTTAAATAAATGAGCAGCAATTTGTCATAGTACAGCGACTAATATGATTTTCTTCAAGTCTCGTTTAGCACATGCTAATAAATGTACTAATTGTTTTACTCTGACCATGTTGAAATGTTCATTTTTCTCCCATTTTTGATTGTTTGCATAGGAGGCTGTGGCATACAGTATTTAGTTGCTGATTATTTATTTTTTGATTTTTTAAATTATTATTATTAGAATCATAAAATGGTTTGGGTTGGAAGGGACCTTAAAGATCATCTAATTCCAACCCCTCAGGTTGCTCAAAGCCACATCCAACCTGGCCTTGACCATTTCCAGGGACAGGGCATCCACAGCTTCCTTGGGCAACCTGTTCCAGTGCCGCACCCCCCTCTGAGTAAACAATTTCTTCCTTATATGTGGTTGGCTTAGCTGCCTTCTTATACAAGCTGAATGTCAGTGATGCTGTTAGGAGGCACTACCCATAGTGATTAAGCACAGATGTGATTGAGACTACAGTAAGAATCACAGAATGGTTGAGGTGGGAAGGGACCTCCGGAGGCCATCTGGTCCAACCTCCTGCTTCAGCACCTAGAGCAATGTGTCGAGAACCATGTGCAGGCAGCTCCACAGCCTCTCTGGGCAAACTGTGCCAGTGTATTGTCACCTGCACAGTAAAAACATATTTTCTGATGTTCAGGATGAAACTCCTGTGTTCCAGTTTGTTGCTATAGCTTCTTGTCCTGTCCAGGAGAAGAAAAGGAGAAAGGCAAGTAAAGGAGAATGGATAATTGGTCAAGGCCATTTTCTCCCATGTTCAGGAGATTCAATAGTTGAGCAGATTTTGAAGTGGTTCTATTCTTCTACGTACTCATTAAACACAGTCTCAAATAGTTTGAGTAGTAACTATGGAATTTTTATTCTTTCCAATATTTGTGCACTGGTTGTTGACAAACCCACTAGAGAAAATATGCCTAGTCCATTCCACAAAGTAGTCTGTGAAAGAAGTTGAGAGCTTGTCAAGACTGGAAAAAAAGATGAGTTTGATAACCAAATGTTGGATTAATGCAAGACTCATGTCATTGAATTTACATTTACATTTTTTACATTTTACATTTACATTTACTGTAAGCTTGCAGTAAACCAAATGTGGAATGGATTGGTGCTGATCACCTCAGATAGTTGTTGGGTGTGTTTTGAATTTTGAATTTTAAATACAACTCTTTAAACATTTTAGTACTTACATGAATTGAATAAGGGAAAGTAGTTTTGAGAGTTCATATTACTATTTTTGGTTTTCTTTCTGAACTAAATTTCAGATCAGAGGGCAAGTACATGTTTCTCCAGCTTAGTGAATGGCCGCTGTGCACAGGAACTTCCTGGTAGGTTCACCAAAATGCAGTGCTGCTGTGAATCTGGCCGGTGCTGGGCTATTGGATCTGTTCCAGAGATGTGTCCTGTTAGAGGATCTGGTGAGTGGCTTGGTATTTTTTTTCTTTGTTTTTTTCTTGTCTTTCTTGTTCTCCTAGTGGGCTGGAGATGCTGGAATATTTTAAACTACTTCAAAATGTAGTTTAAAAGGAGAAAGAAAGTCACGATTCAGATTGTTATTCATTCTAGTGTTTTTAATACTGATGTTTCCATCTGTGAACTATTTTTTTTCTGGTCCATCATTGTTTGGGACTAGTTTCTTTAATGTCCTTTTGTTGACATTGGAAGTAGTTCTCGGGAAATGGGGAAGGTTTTGTGGTAAAGCTCAAAGAGGAAATGACTCTGAGGGTCCATTGTTCATTTCGATTTAAAGGAACAGCTGCTCTCCCTTTCCATTAAATTTCATGTTACTTTGAACTAGAAATGCATCAGCATTTCATTTATTCTTTCAACTCTGTGCTCACAGAGTGCTATTCCACATCCCATGTGAAATGTCTTTTCAGTTCCTCTGTATCAACATCTGTAATGCTGTTGGAAACACAAATGGTTTTGACATATAGCTGTAAATTAAAATACTTCCTTTTATTATTCTTAGTGTCCTTTCTTAAATAACACCTCTCACAATTGTGGAATCCCCTTGAGATTAGGAGTGGAAGAGGGAACGCATAACATGAAAGAAATGAGGAATCAGTGTTCTGGTTTTTGCAGCATGAAAAGATCTTTATCTTCTTTAGAAACTGGCTTTGAAGGGTTGATTTACTTCATGCTTCTTTTTGTGTTCCTGTTCAATAGATGAACACCACAGACTCTGTGTGGATGGCACTTCTGCTGGAGGTGGTTCCAGGGGTGGTGGCACAGGAGGAAACGGATTCCTTCCCGGTGGCAATGGCAATGGCTATGGCCCAGGAGGAGCAGGATTCATTCCCATCCCTGGAAGCAATGGTTTCTCCCCAAGCGTAGGCGGAGCAGGTGTAGGGACGGGTGGTCAGAGTCCCACTGGAAATGGCCCAATAATTACAGGGTTAAGTAAGTATTTGCATTGTTATGACTTGTTAATCTCTTTTGATTCCTTCTATTTTTTTTTTCAATTTTTTTCTGCTTTGTTTTTACTCTGAAAATGATACTGTATTCGTAACACGTTCTAACATGCCTTTGCATATAAGTGTGTATAGGAGACTTCAGCTGATACATCAGACTTTGGGAGCACCTTTTTTAGCAGGTGTTCAGATGAATGAATTTTTTTTCTTCTTTTCCGTTATAGAGTCCTTAACCCTGTAGCTTTGGTATCAACGATCGAGTATAATGAAAAGATTTGTTTATTTTGTTTATTTATTTAATATCTTTTCCTGCTGCTATGTGTGTTTTCATTCCTTTCCCTTATCAGCCAAAGGCCAGTCTACCTATTATTCATTTTCCGTCTTGGATTCTTAAAAGAGTACCCTTCCTATCTTATTGTATGTCTTCATTTCATTCACATGATTAATCTTACTACCTGTTGGTTCTATAGGAAATAATTTCTTACCAGGAGAAGTTTCCCAGTGTATACTTTACACTTACTTCCAAGACTTGGACAGACTAGCACAGAAGATGAAAAATTCTGTCTGTATTCTGTCACTGTGTGTGTAATTTTTGTATATGGGGGACGTGTATATGTATATATATATCGTATATGTGTACTTTAGTCCATTTTTATTATTTTTTATTGTCAATTACTGCCTTTAATTCACTTTTCCTCTCCACCTTGCACAACTGTGGTGACTGATGTTCTTCAGAGAATTAGTCCCAGCAAGTTATTTTGGAATTCTTTTTAGTATTATACAGTAGTTACAGCTAACTATAGAGAAAAAAGCTAATGAAGAATCACTGAATATCCTAAATTGGAACAGACCTCTTAGGATCATCGAGTCCAAATCCTGGCTCCACACTAGACCACCATAAAATCAGACTCTATATCTGAGAGCATTGTCCAAACGCTGATTGAACTTCATCCATCTCAGTGCCGTGACCTCTTCCCTGGGGAGCCTGTTCTGGTGCCTGACCACCCTCTCAGAAGGGTGAAGGAGGCAAGACTTCAATGATTTTTATTGATCTTCCTGCCTTTGGCACTTTTAAGTTTGGTGTTTATGACAGTAGCCTGATAAGAAAGAGCTTTATGTTCAGCTGCCATGTATTACCTCTATGTCAGTTTATCTACTGGTAATATATATCTCACACATTGGCTTCCCACTTTACCACAGATGTTTGAATTTTTCATTTGTGCTGTGCGGGCTGATCTTCCTTAGTCAGTGCTAATACGACTCCAAATTTCTAACTATTCTCAAAAAATCACCAACATTTAAGATAAACTGTTCTCTTTCCTTACTTTCCAAAAATCTAAAACAGCTAGGCAGGAACACTGCCTAGCTGTAAGCACAAGGTGAAGTCGCACATACCTAAAGTTTACTTGTATTTGAAAGCATGAATATGTCTTGTGTTCTCCTGTGTTTTTCTTTGTTTGTTTGTTTGTTTGTTTTTTATACTAGCAATACTCAATCAAACAATAGACATCTGTAAGCACCATCCCAACCTTTGTTTAAATGGACGTTGTATACCAACCATTTCCAGTTACCGATGTGAGTGCAACATGGGCTATAAACAGGATGCAAATGGAGATTGTATTGGTAAGTGAACATTTCTGAAGTCCATTATTCATTTTTAAAATAGTAACATTTTTCAGGTTTCCTTTTTTTTTAAAAAAAAAAAAGAAAAAAACAACAAACATTTTAACTTTCCTCCACATATTTATTTTTTATTTTAATAATACTGCTCTTGTGAAAGAGAATGCAAGGACTGTGTTATTACTTACACTTAAAGATTTTATAGTCTTTATGAGAGTTATCTGCTTCCTAAAAAAATCTTGAATCAAAAATATGAATATGGAGTATTAATCTACAAGATAGGTATTGTACATTTTTCTGTTCACATTGAGCAAGTTAAGTTCTGTTCTTACTTACTCTTTTGTTACGCTCGTGTAGCTCCTTTTTTTTTTTTTTGCTAGAGGAGTTAATGTTGAATTGTATCCAAGATAACTAAGGGCAGAATTTGTTTTTAAAGATACTAAATCATTAGTAGAATGGATGATTAAATCTTGATTGTAGTTGTATTTCATAAGGTATTGAATGCTAACTTCCTATAAAAAGCACAGAATTTGGGGTTCTACACTTCTATTCAGTACTGTAAACATCAGTCTTGCAGTGCCAAAGAATTATCAGGTGTTCTTGTGGGGGAGCTGTGTTGACAAGAGCCCTGTAAATGTAGGATATGGCATCTTAAGCAGAAAGGATCTTAAGGGCCTAAGTGTAAAGGTCTGGTTTTCTTGCTGATTAAATTAGCTTATTGATTCTTTTTATAAAGATATTTGAGATCTGTGAATTAAAAATATTATGTAAGAGCTTTTTACCTATAGTTTTTTCTCTCTGAAACTGTGCTTTTAGAATTAATTTCTAGTGTGCCTGTGGATTAGGGGAAAATACAGAAAAAAAAATCACAGAAACTGAGTCCTTAAAAAAATCCTGTAACCAAGGCTATCAAGCAAAAGCTGGGAACCACTGCAACTTTGTGTTGTTGCACATTCTTCCATTTCTCCTGAATTCCAAACTGAGTACCAGAACCTACCTGGGTTGGCACCCTGCCTTCTGGAGAAGTTAAATGGGACAATTGTTGAATAGTACTTTTCCTTGGTGTCTCTGTTTGTTACTGTGTGTAACATCTCTGTTTTTCTTTTTCACATCAACTTCATACTGTGCCCTTGAAGGTTTGCAGGTCCCCTTTGTTAGTCTGTTCCCTTGCACCCAAGAGACCAGTTGTAACTACAATGTTCCTGAGAATTGTCTGTACAACTTGTAAATAACTGTCAGGGGTGGAGGTGCCACCATTTCCCCACTAGTCGTATGTCCAGAAAGCTTTCAGAGCTTCTAATCTAGTTTAAACACAATTTGACAAAAAATGTCAGCTCATTATTTCTTGTATTATCCTCAGGGTTGTAAGAAAAGCAGGTTAGTACCTTTCTCTGTGCACTTTTGTGTATTTGAGGAGTGTTAAAGTTCCTCTTCCAAGTTGTCCTCTGTATCAGGTATAGAAAACCCAACTTTACCAGCTTTTTATCCTTAGGCAAAAATTTTCTAGTCCTCTGATCTCGGGCTGGGAAATTTATGAGATTTATTCTCTTGCCACATCCTTCTTGCCTCAGGAAGTATGAGCGCACTGTAAGTGAGGAATGGAGTCCTAATGTAAATTGCATTGATATGCTTTTACAATGCGTGCAGAGTCCTTGCAGTTTTGATAACAGCATTATGTTTTGCATCACTAAAATCAGTATCTCCTAACTGTGGTGAATCTTGACTCATAGAAAACAGTCTTAAAATGTTCTATTCATCTTCTGAAAGCTGGCATATTGAACTAATTTGTGTGAAAGAATATCTTGGGAAACTAGCTGGTTTAGTCTCTTGCCTAACAAAGTTTCATCAAGTTATTCTTCATGAAATCTAGTTTACAGCTTGTGCTCGTATTCCATGTTATCTGGGGGGCAAGCTGAAAATCTTAGCGAAGCACACAGATCTTTGTTATGTAGTTGGTAACACAATATATGTTTATTACGTTTTTATTATTTTTGCTTTCTAACTTTAAATGAAGAAGTAAAGATAAGTAATGGTAAAAATCTGAGTTTGTGTTTGTTGTACAGCTTGCAATGGAACAAAGTGAAAGGCATTTTTAATTACTTTTCTGAGGCAACCATCTTGTGTTCATATCATTAAAAACAGTTACAGATAACATTATGGTAGAACACAATTATGATAAATGCTTATTCATGCTTGTAAAAAACTACTCTGCATAAAGAAATACACTAAAGGAGTAAGAGAAACATAGCTCTAAAACTGAGCCTACATACCATGGAAAGGCACAATATCATGTGTCTTTAAAATCCTCTCCTTTTAAGGCAAGACAAATTTGACTGAGCTACTTTGTGCTTCATATCAGCAGACAGCGTAAAGGTGACATGTGGCATATAGTGATTAAGTAATAGTTCATTCTGGCATATGATATTTCAATGCTGTTAAACTCAAAGTCCTTTGTTTCTTTGAAAAGCACAGAAAATAACTTTTACTTCGGTGTTGCTCATTTAATATGTTTCGATAGCATTAAATCCATATGATTAATAATCAAATGCATGTATTGATAACGTGGTATACAGAAGTTAGCAGACTAGGAAACAAAGAACCAAAGCAAATCTTGAGATGTTAAGATTAACACTGAAAACACCAGAGGCAATTTGTAGGAAAATATAGTTAGGTAGATAACCAAAAGCCTAATCTGAACTTCCATGTGCCTTTAGACCTGTGTTTTTAGTGAATGCCTGTTTCTGAAACCAGTGGCACAAAAGAAGTGAGTGATACATTGTCTTTAGTGCCCTTTTGGCTTCCCAGCCCAAACAACCAGGTATTCATTTATGCATGCCATCTGGGAGTGGCTTTTGGTTTTAGTCCAAAATAGGATTTAAACTCTGTGGATGAGTTTATTGTGAAATACTTTATTTGCTCTGTCTTTGTGCCACTTGATAGGTAGGTTGCAGCAAGTAAAGTTGTGTTTAATTTAAACATTTTTTTTCAATTCTGATAGAAAAAATCATACAGGAAAAATAAAGTAGTTTAAAAGACCCATCAGATACAACTGTCTGAGTGATGATAGTAATTGACAGAAAGATACAGTGTGTTCTTAGTAGCTGGCTGGCATTCTGTCCCTTTCTCTTCTATAGGGTCACTCTGTAGATCACTAGCATGCCATTCACCTTCCACTCCAGCTCGTGGCAAGCTGCATCAGATTTCGAATTTGAGTTTAAAATTCTTGAAAACTGTGGGACTAGAGTGATAGGTAAATTAAACAAAGTTGTTGACCCATATAATTCTCTAGCAAACAGCTATACAACCAGAAAAAAGAAAAAGGAAAAAAGAAAAGAAAAAAGAAAAAAGAAAAAAAAAAAAGGCGTATTCACACAGGAAACTTAGTCTTGACTTCGTAACTGAAATTCAGTATGAAACAGTAGTCTGAAACCTCCATCAATTCTGGATGCATTAGGATCAAAACAACGATTTCCGGTGGTTTAACAGAAGCAGATACTCTGCCACCTGCAGTAATATGTCCTAGATTGAAAGGGGTGGATGGAGACATGGCTTCCAGCAAGTTTAAGTGTCATTTTGCCTATTTTTTTTTCTATGTGAAACAAATCTGTCATTACAAATTATTTTAACTCTCCAGAGGAGCTGCTTGTATTCAGGAGACCTTGTCTGACCGTAATTTTCTGGTTGTATTACAAAGTAGTAGTAAGAATGTCTTAAGTGCCTCATTGAATTGCTGATTTGTGAATGTTAGTGGCCATAAATCACACAGAAAGTTGTCTTCGAACTTTAAACAGGAACTTAACTGCATATGTGTATTGTGTGTATTGATACATACTAAATTAAAGGGTTGCTTCAGTCTAATGTGGATACTCTTATTACTGAAAGAACATTCTTGGGGAATGTTACGTTTCACTGTATGACATTGGGTCAATAGTACATAAATGAACGCTGCTTCCATACTGCTCTAAGACACTGGCTGCCTAGTCCCCAGGCAATAAATTAAGAAGCCAGAATTTATTAAATATTTTTGTATAGAGTTAAAGAAAAGAAAAATCTTCTTTAAAAATTATCCCGTCAAATCAAAACATAATGCAGTTAAATACTGCATTGTAACCTAAATGCGTATCATTTTTTGTCACGATGGAACATTGCCTGATGTGGCATAAGGACTGTAAGTAGTCCTAAGTGATCTTACACTGAAAGATGGTTGTAATATCCCAAACTGATAGATGGCTATAATATTACTACCTTTATTTCATTCTGTTTATAAAATCTCTGTGTAAAACTGTAGATACTTTAAAAGTGTCAGCAAGGCCATTTCTGTGCTCTGCTGAGATCTGTATTTGCAAAATGACTATAATTCTGTATTTGCAATGGATCTTCACACTCATCACTGTAAGTCTTAAGGGTGTTCTGGGAATTTCATGCTGTCTCTTCTGACAAGTGTTACGGATGAAATACTGAAAAGAGAAGTTGTGTGATGCAAGTGGTGAAAGAGAAATATTCATCATTGAAGAGAGGCATGTTGGGAGATCGAACAAAATGGGTTAAATATCTCTGTCTCAGATGTTTCCTGTTTACACTGCTTGGATATGCATGCTTGCAATGCAAACTCAAAGCCAACAACTTCTTTATATTAACATATACTTGCTATTTCCTTCTTTTATGAACAGCTTATAAAAATAAGAGCATCTTAAAATGCATATTTTATAGGGAAATCATCTGATGCACATGGCTTTTCAAGGATTTTCTAAGCTCAAGTCAGCTATTTCATAGAGAAATGTTGCATTCCTGCTGTAGAATTTATAACGTAATTTACAGTGAGATTCATTGCTAGCATGAACATTTCTTTAACAGATGAAGCAAGTTGAAGCCTGTAATAAAGTAAGTCATAAATGTCATTCTCTGTAGGAAAACTAAGCAAAATAGAGGAGTGCTGTATCTATTATTTTTAAGTTCCCCCATCCTCCCCGATACTAAAGAAAGATAAATATCCTGTAAAGTATTTTGAATTAAGATATTTGACAAAACAGTAGTGTGAAAATGTGATTTAGATTTTGGCATTTTGTTGGTAGCTGGCAACTTCATTCTGGTGGAATTATGTGCAGTCCTCCTGCATACTGACTGAGCACTGAGAAAAAATACCCACTCAGGAGGAAGAGCATCTCAACATCTAGACGCTGTAAAGAAACATGAGGGCAGGAAGCTACTATAATTACATAGAAATCTTTTGCCATATAAAAAGCTGATGCACTTTATGTTATCTTCATTGTATTTAACATTCTGAATTTCTCTGTTCTTTATCTTGCTTCATTCTTATGGTTTTACTGGAGTGGTGCTATCAGCTGCCGATGCACATGTGAATGAGCTAAATATGCATGAGAGGAGGTATTTGATTCTTCCATTTGCTTTGCCTTCATTCATTTAAGTGTTTACCCCAAACAATCTGATTTTATCTAGGCATCAGGAGTGCTGTAAACAAGCTCACTAAATTGTTGATTTGGGTGACCCCAGATCTCGTTGATATGTATGTTGATAGTATTGGTTTTACTGAGTATCCGTTAACACGTTAAGTTGTGTGAAGTTTATGGTTTTGTTTATGGCTTAATTAGAACAAAACTAACCTATTGCCATTTTTAGAATCAAGTCATTCATAGTACAACACTTTCAGGAAGTATGTGTTGAGCATATAAATGAAAATGTCTGTTTTTAAATTTGATCTCTCATTTGATCCCATTATTTCCAAGACGTAATGAACTGTTTTAAAATTAAATCTGATAAAGGGTGATACAAATGATCAGCGAAGTTACCTTTTCTGATAGCTTACACTGCAAAATGCATGGTAAAATGGTCATTGCTAAGAAGTGCAGCTCTGGCTTTGCTATGTGCCAGTTTCCTAAAGCAGTTTACAGTCAGATAGGATGGTTACCCAGAACCTCTCAATCAGTGTTGACTTTAAAGCCTACCTGGATGAAGAGATGAATGATTTCAGACGTACATGGAAAATTGAGGGCATAGCTGGGGGAAATAAGGCAAAGGTCATTGATGGACAAAGGGGATATTTAATCAAGGGGTCATTCAGATTGTAACCCGTGAATTTAATTGTAGCAGAGAAAAGCTGCTCAGATCATCCTTTGGTGTAGAAGATACTGTAGAGAGCTGTAGAAGATACTGCAAGCCAGTGGTCTTGCCTGTGAGACCAGAATACTGCAATTGCTCTGCTCCCAGGATCAGGGAGGGCAGGGAGCAAACACCTCTGAGAACTTGCAGAGGCCTTTAGGGAATGTAAAGGGGAGGAATAATCAGTGCCTTTTTAGAGCTGGGAATATCTGTCTCAGGCCAAAGTCGCAGTTGACTCATAGGAAGCCACTGGAGATCAAACTTGAGAAAGGTTCTTGAAGGGGATTAAAATTTTCAGAGCCCTGTGTCAAACAGGAGTTATTTCTGAGCAGTTACCTTACATTTAAAGCAGTTAAAGTGTATTTGTTTGCATGCAAATAACAAAAACCTTTGGAAAGGACAATAAGGTACATTATAGAAAAGAGCTAGATTAAATGCAGCACTACTCAAACGCAGAAACTGTGATTGAGAATGCAATGGTGCATAAACAACTGAGATGTGGTGCACAGATTGTAGTCGCATTAAAAATCCCTGCTGCTGATGTGCAGCCCCTCCTCATGTTTCTGTAATAAACCTGTGACATACTGGGGGATTTTAGATGCCAAGATCCACTCTGCTTTTACAGTGCCAGTTTTGAGCTGTGGTGGTTTTATTCTGAAGAATGAGTGGTCATTCAGTTAAATGAAATTCTGTTGACCAAAGGGTTGTTTTAGTAGGTGATCCTGTGTCTCAAAATCCTAATATATTATTTTTCTTTTGTCTTCTAAGATGCATACAAATGATGCAGTAACATTTTGTTTCTTGAAAATGTCTGCCTAGTTGTACTAAAAACAGCTCTATGATCTTAGGAAAGTCATGATTTTGTATCAAGAGCAAGTTTTAAGTTTCAGCATTTGTCAGTTACTGTCTTTTTAACTTAGAAACTTCTAGACTTGGAAAAATGTTGTATATATGGTGAATTCACTAATGTTCCCCCGTACTGCCAACAGATGTTGATGAATGCACATCAAACCCATGCTCTAATGGAGACTGTGTCAACACACCTGGTTCCTATTACTGCAAGTGCCACACAGGTTTCCAGAGGACTCCTACCAAGCAAGCTTGCATTGGTAAGAAAATTTGTTTTGTGTCTACTGATGTTGCAGATGTTCTGACTCATTCTATCAGATCCTATTGGAGTTTGAACAATAGTTACTAGTGCAATTTCAGTAAATCCCAACAGATGTTACATTAATTGGAACCCTATTTCTGGGCTACTATTCCATTTATTGTGCTGTTCTATTATTCTGGAATATCTGTTACTTGGCCAACCCATTCTAGCTTGGAATTTGACAAAAGATCATGAAATAGACTACTATAGTACAACAGGTGTGTATTTGCATATGGATGTAGATGAAAGTGTAGGCAGTTTTATAGAGTTATTTATAATATAATTGTTGAGCATAACTGACATAGCATTTATTGTAAAAGTGTGAAAAATAATATTTTTTATATCTCTGATGGAATGAGAATGAATTCTTTACCATTTTTGGATTTATTTCCTAAGTAATATTTAAATACAATGCCAACATTTTTCAAAGCAATAATTGTCACTATATAAATTTTATTTTATGGCAACTGATTGTATGATTTAAAAATATATATATATATTTTTGGTCTTAGATATAGATGAGTGCATCCAGAATGGCGTTCTTTGTAAAAATGGCCGGTGTGTAAACACTGATGGAAGTTTCCAGTGTATTTGCAATGCTGGGTTCGAACTGACTACAGATGGAAAAAACTGTGTGGGTAAGATCTCTTCTTCACACGTGTCAGGCATTGGCTTGGCAATTCTAGAAATTGTACTTCATAGTGCTGTAGCACAGTGATGATTAAGAATTACCTTTTGTATAATAAGGCATGACCTGAGGTGAACTTACTGCCTCTGCAGTGAAATAGACATTGCATGGAACTGTATGTTTTCAAAGAAAACTGGAGGTAAGTTTTGTTTTTGAAGCTACATTTCTCCACAGGATACCCAGGTAGCTCAGTGCCAGGAATAACATATTTCCTTAAAGCTTCATAGCAAGAGCTTCATATATCATAGAATCACAGAATGGTTTGGGCTGGAAGGGACCTTAAAGGCCATCTAATTCCAACCCCTCTGCCATGGGCAGGGACACCTTCCACCAGAGCAGGTTTCCCAAAGCCTCATCCAGCCTGGCCTTGAACACTTCCAGGGATAGGGCATCCACTGCTTCTCTGGGCAACCTGTGCCAGTGCCTCACCACCCTTAAACAATTTCTTCTGTATATCTAATCTAAACCTATCCTCTTTTAGTTTAAAGCCATTACCTCTTGTCCTATCACTACACTGCCTGACAGAGTCCCTCCATAGCTTTCTCATAGGCAAGGAAAATTTCAGTACTGCTGAAGAAATAACTCTTTTTAATTTTGGCTACACTGTGTCAAAAAATCTTCCTAGATAAACAGCCAGTTGCAACAAGCTCTTAACTTGATCAGGTGGTTGAAGCTTTTTATTCTTTCACATAAGAAATTGTGATGCACCCTGTTCTTCCATACAATCTGCTGGAACACACAAAGTAACTGGTCACGATGGGGGAAATGTTTACTACTTTGTCTGTAGAGAGAAAGCTTTTCAGGTGCTTCATTAGAGTTACTGGGAGAATTTAATGTGCAAGTGAAGGAATCTTTCTTATCATCTCTCCTGTTATTTACACTTAGTCATTTTCTGGAGATGAAAGAATACAGGCAGTTTTCTTTGCAATGTTTTGCAGACCATGATGAGTGTACCACTACAAACATGTGTTTAAATGGGATGTGCATAAACGAGGATGGGAGTTTTAAATGCATCTGCAAACCAGGATTTGTTCTGGCTCCAAATGGGCGTTACTGTACTGGTAAGTAGAACTGTGGGTAACTCTTTATAAAGACAACCTTGACTGAAAACAGTTTTTCCTGTATGTTGATTCATTAAGACTGGTGATCTCATCACATGGATTTAATATCATACCTTCCTAATTCATTATGGTAGATGTCTTAAGCTGCCTAAATATAAGTCTTTAAATTACAGAAAGAAATAAATGAATTATTTAGTATTGTTCAAAATAGGACAGCAAGTGTTAAAGCGGCTTTTGAAACATCTTGGAGTCATCTTAAATGCAGCAAAATATGCAGACCCTTAATGAAATGGTAAAGTGAGTAGCAATACTGAAGTTTAAAAGGGTTAAAATATTTTACTTTGATAAACACAATTCAGAATGCATAACATTTAAGACACCATATTTGGCATAAAGAATTATAAGCTTTTTAAAATGAGGTCATGAAAATACTGCATTAAACATTTTAAGAATGGAGTCTGATTTAATTTCAAGTAATGGAAGATACCAGTTACAGCCAGTAGAAGTAGGTTTGGACTTGAAGTATTTTTAGGAGGTGCAAAATCATGCAAATACATTAGCTGTCTGCTTTGAAGTTTATATTAGCTGTGTATGTTAATGTAGAATCTGAAATACCTTACCACTCTTTGCAGTTTTTCTGACCATTTAATGCACAGGTGAAATTTTGATTATTTAGTGTGATTCCAAGGTGAGACTTTACTAGAAACAAAACAAGGATATATTAATGATGCATTCATTAATAAAGCCATTAGATAATGTTCTAAAAATGTTAATTGTAAACTTGCTTGAAAACAGCTAATATATTGTTGAATTGTGTTGCTTCCTGGTAGATATTGATGAATGTCAGACATCAGGAATATGCATGAATGGTCATTGCATAAATACTGAAGGATCCTTTCGGTGTGAGTGTCCACCTGGCTTGGCTGTTGGGGTTGATGGTCGCGTGTGTGTAGGTAAGTGAGATTTTTCTTTATTGAAAAGTGAGTGGAATTATCAGGTGAAATTAAAGATGTGCATTATGTAGCACTGCTGGGTAATGTTGACATCACCTATAGAATTAAAACAAACCAGGAAGGATTTATTCTTAAATAAAACTGATGTCTTTGTCTTTTGTTCTGCTATGAGTTTGTGTTGATGTGTGTGCATGTACGTATTCAGATTTATAATCGGTTGTGCATAATCCACTCCAAATCACTAAAGGAGGTACATCTCTTGATTGCAACAGTGATATTTTTGCACTCCTGTTTCCATGTCTTTCTTTAACTGGAAAACATTTTTATTCTCTCTGTACTATATTGTTAGAAGCTCTAGCAAGAAAAATGGCAAAAACTGGATAGTTTCTGTGAACTCAAGTATTGTTATTACTGATTCTTGGGAAATCTTGCATTAATCTATCCAATATGCCTAATGTTAAAAGACAAGAAGCTTGAATTCCTCTGTGAAATAAGACTGGCACCACCTCTTGTTTACCTGTTATTCCTATAAGTTAAATTAATACTCAACTCTAGTCTTCCTGTCATCTCTTTTTTCTTGAGGAATACCCTTTTCTAGTCTGCTGATGAGTAAGCTTTTGTCACATAATCTGAACTGCAGTATCTTTATCTGCTCAAATATTATTAGTTGACAGTAAAAAGATTCTCCACCTCGCTGCATCAGGAACTCTACAATAGTGTCAGGGCTAGAGCTCTCCAAAGGAAAAAAGAGCATTTTCAACCCAATGAAGAATAAAGGGTAGAGGACAAGACATATTCAATCCATTGTTTTCTAGTGATTGCTGATAAAAAAGGGTGGAGAACATTATGCATTTTACAGAAATCTCTGAGCGTGATGGGTCTGCCTGCACTAAGGACTATGATACTGCAAAGTTTCTTAAACCAGCTTTGGCCAATCCACAGGAGATTCCATCTTTCCCTTCTTTCTTATATCAGAACATCACCTTCACTGTATCTCCTAAACTTCTCTCTAATTCATGAACATATCTGTCATCAGGCATCTTAATGACCCAAGGCTCAGTATGTATATAGGTATGGTGTTAAGCTTCATCAGGGGAACGAGCCTATAATGGGTCTTCCTTGAGTGAAAAGTGCACCACTATCAGCTTCTCTGTTGGTACACAGCTGTCTTTGCTAGATGCTGCTGCTGCCATTGGAGCTGGTATTAGATCAGAAAAGTAATTTTGTGATGATGTTTGACAGGTTCATGGAGCAGTAAAGGCAGAGAGCAAACCATTGGCTTAGCTCTGCAATAGTTGCATATATTAATAATTAATTTATGCTGCTGGGTACTTATATGTCTTACCAGCATGAGTCCAGATAAAATGACTTCATCACAGAGTTTGGAGGTTATCTCAACAGAAAGGGATGTGAGATACTACATGCTTGTGTTACTAGTACTCATTTCAAATAAAGTTTTAAATTGGGCAGAAGTTCTTGAAAGTAAAATCTGGTACAAGCATTCATATCAAGTACCTGTGCTAACTGGCCCTTTCTGATATCAATTCAATTTTTTTAAAAAAATGCATTTTTAAATCTCAGAATGGCTTAAAAAGCAGTCTAATAAAAAGCACTTTCTCAGTCTCTCAGTTGGATCCCAAATATTTGTTGTTTTAAACAAATGAGAATTTTGTACATTTTAGCATACTAAAAAGGTTGAGCCAACAAATGCAAGGATTCTTCTCTAGCCAAGTTGATTTTTTTCTTCCAGTTTATTAAATGGTTGGAGAAAAGCAGTGAAAATATAAAACAATGAGAAAAGGCTTGATGTGCTGTTTTTAATATACGAATTTCACTACTTAGTGGCACAGCAGCAAAACCAGATTTAAGTACAAGCTGTTCAGTACCTTTTTTGTGGTCCAAGCTGGCCTCATCTTCACCCTTGTCAGTGATACAGCTGCAAAGAATCAAGTCAGTGCTCAATTTTCTGTGTTCCCATTTACTTAAAGCTGCCACAGTTCTAGCAGCTAAAGGCTTCGCAAGTTGGGTATCACCTGTGAACAAAACTTTTTATTTTAAAATGTTCAATTCCACATGTGACATATCCTTAAAGTTTACCATAAATGCTTAAATTTTCAACAGGAAATATCCTTAATATGACAAAAATCCCAAGGCAGAATTGTGATTTATTTGGAAAATTCATTTTAAAAGGATGATGATGTTATTATTCCAGGCATAAAGTAAAATATGAAATCTCAAACAGTGCCTAACAAAAATCCTTATACATGACCTTTATAATAGAATTTCAGAGCCAATCTGTTGTTCAGAATTTTGTGGATGTGTATATATATTTACATACGCTGTATTAGCTGCAGGAATTCTCTGGTTATTCTGTCATACATGATAATAATACTTTTCAGACATTCTGGCAGCTAGATAAATATTCATGCTAAGAATATTCATAGTCTGAAAATTAGTAAGTTACATGCAGTTTCCTTTTAACACTAGTACCATAGATGTTCCAGCCAATTATCAAAAATTAATAAATAAGGGTGTACAGTTCAGTACTGCCACTTTTACTTTAATCAGTATTTTACTTATGAATAGTAATACTGATTCTAGTGGGACTGTTCATAGAATGAAGTGCTTTTTTATTTAATAGATATGGCAGACTCAACTACAAAATATTATACAAGTTTGAGAAAAAAATTGAAGGAGAACAAATGCTTGGAAAAGGAACAGTTAGATAACTTCTCAGAGCTGAAGTAATATTTGCAGGCATTTCAGGTTTGGCTATTCTTCCAACTGCAACTTCATGCTCAGATGCCTCAGCTGGCTCTGTGTATATGTGTATCATCTCAGAACTTGAAGTGACCTATGGCTGTAGCTTTGTGCAGCGTTGTTTGTTCTTTACCGAGGTACTTTTTGTTATGATTCAGTCTGCATTTCACATCTCTGCCCACAACTGTAACCATCCTGGGCAAAGTAGCCAAGTTTTATTTCAGTCTGTTTAGGTATTTTGCAGAACCATGCCCCAAAGTGTCACTTAGGAGCACTGCATGATTTGGCCTTCTCAGACATTTGGATGGTTGCAGTGACTTTCACTGAGAATAGGTGAACCACTGGTCCACCAGACCTTGGCCACAAATGCAGTGGTCACATCTGCAGATGTTGAAATAGTTCATCACAAAATTTGAGTCTAGAAATGCCATCCTCTAGAAAACTGTGTAGTGAAAGCTCAGAAACAGGCGTATATTTAAACCAATGCTAGGCTCTGATCCAGGGCATGAAAAAAAAATTCTGTCCCTCTTTCCAGTCGCTTTGTCAATGTCCCCTTCCCTAGAGAGGGATTCCAGCTGCTTGGCTTCCTTGCCCACTGATTGCTGGCTACTGGCCCTGTTATCCCAGCATCAGAGCATCCAGGTGATACTGTGCTCTCTTGGATAATGGCTGAAATCTTTCTGCATACCTCACAGCTCACCTAAGGATAGGGATTGGGTGTTTACGACCTCATTTATGGGATCTGCCTCTTCCTCCCCATGTTCTCATAGTGGGCCTGCTTCGGGGTAGCCTGCATCATCCATTTCCCACTCCCCCTTCTTAGCAGGAGTTTCTTTTCTTACTAAATGAGCTGACTTTCATATCCATTGCTTTGTCTTGTGTATGCAGAAGACTGTTACTGGGGCATGTTGAGTACAAATAACAGATTAGTATCACTACTGGTAATTTTATCATATTGTAAACCAGTGTTATGCAGTACAACAAAATGATATCCTTAAGCAAGGCCCCAGAGATGATAAACAGCATGCCAGGGAACACTTCTAGTGAGTAAGGTGTTATACAACACAACTCTGAGAACAAACATAGCTCCAAGAGCAAAAAATTCAAAATTGTGACCAGCAACTATTAAAGTGATACAATGCTTATAACTATATTTTTTAACATACTCAGGTCAAATTTGTCATTATATTAACCCTTAATGCCCACCATAGGGCACCAAAAGAATTGTTGTGGTTTAGCTTAGCAGGCAGCTAAGCACCACATCTTACCATTCACTCACTACCCCACCCTAGTGGGATGGGGGCAAGAGTCAGAAGAAAAAAAAAAAAAAAAAAAAGTAAAAGCTCAGATGCTGAGATAAAGACAGTTTAACAGAACAGAAAAGGAAGGGAAAATAATAATAATGATAAAGGAATAAACAAAACAAGCAATGCACAATCCAATTGCTCACCACCCACTGACTGATGTCCAGCCAGTCCCTGAGCAGCATCCCCCACTAGTCCCCAGCCAACTCCCTCACAGTTTTACTGTTCAGCACGATAACAAATAGTATGAAATATCCCTTTGGCCAATCTAGGCCAGCTGTTCTGGTTGTGTCCCCTCCCAGCTTCTTGTGCACCCCCAGCCTTTCCACTGGCAGAGCAGTATGAGAAACTGAAAAATCCTTGACTATGTAAACACAGTTCAGCAACAACTACAATATCAGTGTATTATCAGCATAATTTTTATCCTAAATCCAAAACACAGCTGCTAGGAAGAAAAGTAACTCTGTCCCAGCTGGAATCAGGACACCAACATTCTGAAATTAGTAGCCCAAGGTTGATCAAACTATACTTTGGGAGCAGCACAGGTCCATCAATAAGGTTCATGGTCAGTACTCTCGTGATATGGGGAACTTGAGTTTGGTGAGGTGCCTAAAGCAACTAATGAACAGACACGGCAGTGGCTGTCCTCATCCTCACTCTCAGCATGAGACAAGCAAACTTGGGAGGATATTCTTTCTGACATAGCATTGCTGTTTAGGTTCATGAGGTATAAGCTTGGTTCTTTCTCTTGCACAGGCTTTGTGAATCACTGGCTGTGTAGATAAATTGTTTTCATATAATTAGTGAGGCAATCCTCCACAGGTTCCCTGCACTTCTTTAAAAACATTGTGTTATGTGAAAGAACACTTGCTCCCTGCAAGTGGGGAGTCGTTCAGGGCAGGGCAGTCGTTCAGTACATCTGTAGCTTCCTCCAGTTGCTTCCCACCTTCACATCTTTAAAGACCTTCCTATTGAGTATTTCTTCCACACTTACCAATCTTTTTTCCCCCTGCAATTTTCTGTTGGTGCCATTTCCTCCCCTTCAAATTGCTTCTTCAATCTCTACCAGACACATAACTAGGAGAAAAGCTTCAATTCTGTGAGAGGACAATAACTCCTTTATTTGAGGCAGAGCATGGCAGTATGGCATCTAGACTTTTTAGAGGTGGAAGGAAAGTGTTGATGAAGCTAATTATTCTGCAGAGTACATAAGCTGCTTTTCTTGTGCAATACCACTTATCATTGTCAAGTATAAAAATCTTTTCCTGCTGTCAAGTGTAAGCAAATCGTACTGGCTTCACCTAGACTCTTGGCAAGAAATAAGTCCTGGAATCTGGGCCACATTTAGCTGTGCTCCAGAACTGTATGTTCCATGGGAGACCAAAAGCAAGAGAAAACATTTATGTACAGGCTATGACTTTTTGTAGGAGCCAGTTTACAGCAGTCAAAGAGCAGACAGAACACATAAAGAATTGCCAGTTCTTATTGGAATTGGCACTGGATATTCAACATCTACTTTCATGTAACTTTTCTTTGTTGTTCTGGGGACACATTTAAGCAGACATCTATCTGGATTCCCCCAGATCCTCTTCAGTTTAAGTGCATCCAGACTCATGTCCAGACCATGATGTATTGTAGTTTTACTGGGAGATCAACAGAGAATATAATTAAGGCCTAGTCTGGCCAAGTCTGTAGATACCTGAAACAAAGGGTATTTATGTAGTCCTAGCAAAGGTTTATAGAGGTATAGGGATCAAAACTAAATGCTATTTATTCTATCTGTATCCTGCAGTTTTCAACTACACATTCAGATGGACTGTCCACTCTTGCTGGAGGATAGACAATATTATCCTATAAGCAAATGTATATATATGCAAAAGCCATCTAACTCTGAAATGACAAAAACAAAAACAACCCTCCAAACAACAACAGAAACAAAACACACGAAAAGCAGTCTAAAAGACATTCTTACAGTTCTTGGTTGAGTATAGCACAGCAGAAGTTGGTTATACCTGTAAAGTCGGGCTGAAGGACTGCCAAGGCATCTTATTGCTCTTCAGGGTTCAGTCATGATTTACATGAATAAATCAGCTGGAAGACTGACAATGTGCACATGGTGAAGAGAGTCCTATAGCTGTATGATTGTCCTGTATATTTTTTCTTCTGTCTTCTATGGCATTATTTTCAAGGTTGGAGACCTTCCAGGTATTTTCTCTTTTCTTTCTATAGTGAGTGGTATGTCGCAGCCATCATTTCCAGCCCTCTCCCCAGAGCTGGAACTAATTTCAATAGTGTCTTTTTAATCACAAACCTCCTGTAAATTCTCTTACTCAAGGAAATAGTGCTGCTTCCTCACATCCTTTAACCATGTGTAGGAATTGCCCAGTCACTTGTGCTAGCCAGGTAGTGTTACTTCTGATATCCTAAAGTTTATCCAGCACTGGTGCCAGATCATGTGTAATCCTGTTAAGACTACCAATCTCATATATGTGATGGTCTGAACAATCTGCTGAAACAGCATTTCTGTTCACAGTTGATACATACAGTAAGAGGCTATGCTCTGTTGGAAATAGGTAGCCTCCCAGGTTACCAGCCCCAGGCTGCTGGTGAGATTCCTGCATGAGAAACCATTCCAAAAGTAAATACAAGACCTGTATCACCAGGTTATGGTTGCAGTCCTTCTCAATGGGAATGTTGAGGCATGACATGATGATTAAAGACTATTCTGTGTTTCTTATTGAGATAGGTGTTGATAGATACATAAAGCTACTCTCATGTGGAGGTCATCTTTATTGGGTCCTATGGAATTCTAAGTTAGCTCACAACGAACTTTTTAGTTTAGTTGGTTTTAAAGTGCTCTGGAGAATACTCAAAGAACTGTTTTGAGAATTGGTCTTGATGTCATCAGGCATTATTGTATCAGAGCAATGCAGCTGTAGGCAATGTAACCATTTTGTAGAACAACATTTTTTAGCTCTGATTGAGATAGAATAGAATTGACTATTTCAGTTGAACGGGGCCTACAAAGATGATTGAGTTCAATTGCCTGAGCACTTCAGGGCTACCAAAAAGTTAAAGCATGTTATTAACAGCATTATTCTAATGCCTCTTGAGCACAGACAGGCATGGGGGCATCAACCATCTCATTAGGAAGCCTGTTCCAGTCTTGACCACCCTCATAGTAAAGAAATCTTTCCTAATATCCCCCTGGCATCATTCCCCGCCCATCCTGTCATTGGTTCCCAGGGAGCAGAGGCCTTCTGCCCTTCCCCTCCTGAGGAAGTTGCAGAAAGCCATGAGGTCACCTGTTGGCCTCCTTTTTCATAGACTGTACAACCCGAGTGTCCTCATCCTCTCCTCCTAGGACATGCCTTTCAGACCTTTTTACAAATTTGTTGCCTCTTTTCTGGTTGTTTACAAGTACCTTTACATTTTTTTTCCGTTGTGGAGCCCAGAACTGCACATGACATTGAAGGTGAGGCTGCACCAACACTAAATACAGTGGAAGAATCACTTCTTTTGACTGGCTGGCTATGCTGTGTTTAATGCATCCCAAAATGCCTGGCACGTGCTGAGCCTACTGTCACCAGCACCACCAGATGGCTTCCATAGCTAATATACTTCCATTTCACTTAGAGCCTAAGGAAATAAATTATTTCTTTGACTGCCCTTTCTTAGATACTCACATGCGTAGCACATGCTATGGAGGCATCAAAAAGGGAGCATGTGTTCGTCCTTTCCCTGGTGCTGTAACGAAGTCTGAATGTTGCTGTGCCAATCCTGACTATGGTTTTGGAGAGCCATGTCATCCCTGCCCTGCTAAAAATTCAGGTAAATTTTCACATTTAAAAAAAAAAAAACAACCTTGTCCAGATTAGTTTGCTCATTTATTTCATGTATTTGAGAGAAATGAATAGTGTACTTAATAGAAATGTACACTGAAAATGGTTTCTTCTCTAAAGAAAAACAAACTGTTTGGTATTCTGTGTCAGGTGTTTGTGTTTTTACTTACATACTGTAACATTTGAGGCAAACCTCCTTTCAGAGCTGGCTAGACTGTGACAAAATTCAAGATGAAGGAACATGAGTATGCAATGAATGAATCTGGGTCCCTGAAATTAATAATGCTTTAGAGAGAATAAGCAGCCATCTCTGATAAATCTGTACATTTCATAGTTAAATCTAGTTTAAACGTGCATCTCATATTCATTTGAGAAATATGTATTTTATAGGAATCAGTTCTCCAAACACACTTGGAGACTGATTAAAAAAAAGTTATTGAAAACAGAATTGAGACGATGGGTCTTGGATAGTAGACCCATTCACTGTTGTTTTCTGAGACAGCAGAAATTTTTGAAGAAATGAAGAAATACTGGTATTATGGTTGAAAGCAATAGCTGAAGGAGACAGTATTTTCAAGACTAAAATGAAGTAGCTTAAATGTTTCATTCTAGTTATCAAATTTCATTTTTGTATATATGGCAAAGTTCAGGGTGGAATGTAACAAGATATGTTTAGCTAACTTATATATAGATAGTTATTTCATGTGAACATTGGCATTTTGTTACTTACATTGTAAAAAATTTATTTTGAGGATTAAAGATGGTAAAACACTGCAAATAACATGTTATTTTTATTTCTGACATCTCTTGCTTCAACTGAGTAGCTGAATTCCATGGCCTGTGTAGCAGTGGCATAGGTATTACTGTGGATGGACGAGGTATGTTGTACATTTTATTTAATGTATACGTTTGAAGGTAAAATAAAGATACGCTCAGAAGTAGATCTTTCTGTAACGTTAGGTTTTGGGTATTTTTGCCTCAAGACTGATATTTTGCTTTTAATGTTTTCATTATTGAAGTAGAATAATTAAATTAACCTTGGATCCTTATACCGAGTAACAGCATACACAACTTTTTAAAACAGTACTACATTAGAGGAAATACTGTTTCTGTTCAGTACAGTAAGGACACATGCATAGTTTTGTCTTTTCTATGAGCTCATTTCTTTAACATCTTGCCAGACTTAAAAATAATGTGAAATCCACAGAGTTTGTACATTCTCTCAGTTTTATTTTCAGTGAATTCTGCAAAGTCCATTTGGAGAGTCTCTAAATCTCATGGAGAAATAATGGCAGTATACCATAATGCTGTTGTACAAATAACATCTTACTGTGAGAATTTGCATGCAGGGAGCTTATACACTCTTTTGGATACATAGAAAAAAATCTAATTTATCACTGAAAATATAAAACTAATTATGGACTCTACCAACTGCAGGATAGACTATAACCTTTGGGATTCCATGTCTAATTAAATACCTCTTTGTTTATGTTTCTAAAGAAAACTGTATCATTTTCTGTATGTATTGCACAACAACCTTACAGGTGATTTTCTTGCTGCTGCTCATACCACCATTTATGCCAAGGGAGCATGTTTGCCAGTTTTGTTTCATAAAGGAGAGAAATACTGATCCTGCAACCAATCACTGATAAAATTGTATATTTTTCCTCATTCTTTCTCATTATCAAGAGTGAGTAAGAATACATTTTAGCAGTAAAGGTCGTGGCATATAAATTTTACCTTCAGTTGATTCATAGCTTGTTAATTAAACTGCATCACCACACACCTACTCCTCATATTTAGCTTGTGATTAAGAAGCCCAATACCTTCATTTATTTGTATGAGAGGAATATGGACAAAGGTGAGGATAGAAATCTTGCTGTTGGGTTCAATATAAAAAGAAAAAGGAGGATTTGGATCATCTCAAAGTGTTTACTTTGACGAGTTGGAGACAATCATCCCCGTAGGTCGCTTCCAACTCAGGGTATTCTATGATACTGTTACCAACTTGATATGAAGAGACAGGTCATGAGGTTTTGTGTTGTTTTTCTTTTTTTTTTTTTTTTTCCCCCCACAAGATACAAATAAGCCCAGTAAACTACAGAAAACTTTATGCTTAAAAGAAAACATGCAGCTGAAATATTACAATAATTCATATTTTCTTATGAAAATTTCAGATGTCACATAGCTTTCAGTTTAATCCAGGGATAGCGTATTTTTTCAAAAAATATTTCTGAGTATATGTAAATCATGGAAAATATCCTGATCTAAACTACACTATGGTTGAAGAGGGAATGACCTTTATAAAAAGTTGAACAGTGCAAGTATAAAACAAGATTTTTATGAAGTCACAGCTAGGCCAGCACCCCTACTGTTCTTACCAGTGTTTGGAAAGGGAACTACTTAAAGTAATGGGCTTACCGTATGGGAAGAAATAACTTAATATTGAAAAAACTCTTTTCCACAGAGGCAAAAAATATTAGAAATAGTCTGTTCCTGTTCTTACAGTTCGTATGAATATTCTGGAATTTTCCAACTACAGCAGAAATTCTATATGGGACTGTACATTTAGGGAATATATCTCATTCATCATCTTATTCTGTCCATCCAAGAGAAATTTTAAATTTCCAATGAATACTATAATTTCTGTAAGACTGGATATGCTGTGGTATTGACGTACGCAGTAGTCCTGTACTAGGAAAGGTATTTGTATCACCTAATAAATTCTAACGTCTTACCTATATCCTTAAACCACAGGCACTAAGTGCACAGGCTAGATGTTTTGCATCAAGGTATTCCTACAAACACATAGTCATTCTATTGATTTAGGTTGGAAAGGATGTCTGGAGGTCATCCAATTTAACCTTCTGCTCAGAGCAGGGCTAACTTCAAAGTTGAATCAGGTTTCTCAAGGACTTGCCCAGTTGTGTTTGGCAGATTTCCAAGGATGGAGTTCCCACAGACTCTCCGGGCAGCTTGCTCTAATGCTTAACCACTCTCATGGGGAGCTTGCTCTAATGCTTAACCACTCTCATGGGGAATAAATTTTTCCCTAGAGTTCAATTAAAATTTCCCCAATTGTAAATCGTAAGAGTGTTGTCTCTTGCCTTTTTATTCTGTAACTCTGAGAAGAATCTTGCTCCATCTCCTCTGGAACCATCCATTAATTATCGGAGAACTGCTGTCATATCTCCCTGTCATCTTCCCTCTTGCTGTCTAAACAAACCCATTTCCCTCAGCCTCTTTCATGCATGATGTGTTCCACCCTTCTAATAGACTTTGCAACCATTTCCTGGATACTTTCCAGTCCTGTGGTATATCTTTATTAGATTGGGTGGCCTCAAATTGAACAAAGTATCCCACGTTTGGCCTCCCTAGTGTCAAATAGACAGGACTAATCACTTTGTTCAGCCATCTGGCTGCATCCTTGCTATATCCTTGCTTTGAATGACAGCCCCAACCTCCACCAAGTCAGATGCTTCCTCCAATTTGATGTTCACATCTATAGCTCAGGTTTTTCATATGTTTCAGTGTCTGGTTGTTTTCTGTTATTTTAATACAGATATTAATGAGTGCGCATTGGATCCTGACATTTGCTCCAATGGAATTTGTGAAAACTTACGTGGCAGCTATCGTTGTAACTGTAACAGTGGCTATGAGCCTGATACTTCTGGAAGGAACTGTGTGGGTAAGTTGCTCTATTTATTTATCACTGTTGAATAATTAATCACTACATCGATGATAATTTGAATTGGTAGAACTTAGATTACAAGGAAGACATCTACTTTTTACAGCTACAATGAAAACACTAAAAATCTCTATCGAGTCCATTTTTCTCAGCAACTGCATAGCCAATGTTTTTACTGGTATCTTTTTCTGTTACTTGGCATTGTTTTTTTTCAATGGTATTTGTCTGGGATGTGTAGGCAGGAGATATTGTTGTAGATTAGGAATTATTTTTCTCAAAAGTATGGATCAGTTTGTGTTACATTTTATTGTACAAGAGAATCTAAAGTATGTCATTTTCAAGGCTGGATGATAAATTGCCAGTTGCTGAAGGTCATAGTTTTGCCTAATAAAATGTAACAGATGGCTATCATTACCATAATGGATGATACCTGGTGGCCTATGTACACAATTTTTGCAGTATGGAGGAATTTTTGATGTCCCTGAGTTACACAAGTACAATAGAATGCATTGCTGAAATGCCTTGGCTTTTAGAAGAAAGCTGTGATCCACACTTATGATTTCCCAAGTCCTGCCTGGACAGTGGGCTGAAGTGTAACAGATAGTCTTTTGTTTTTCAAAATATTTCTTTTAGGTCACCACCAAAATCACAGGAGTGATTCAATTAAGAAACTTCTAGATTTAAAGTCTTTTTTAGTTTGGTTTAGATTTATACCAGACTGTCATTGCAATTTCTATATAGTTTTTCTGGAAGTGTTTGGCAATACCCAACAGAAGATACCTACATTATACATTTCACATTCTGTCTAGTTAATTTTATTATTCATAGTCATGTATAATCAACAAAACACAACATTTTTGGTAGGGAAAACCTGGACTGTTAAGTGTGATATAATTTTAAAACCAAACGTCCGTACCTTTTGATTCAAAGCAAACATAAAGTAGTAAAAGTGTTTCTTTTCATCTGCTTGCATTAAGGAATCTTGCAGTTCATTACTTTCTAAAGGCCCTAAATATGACCTTTTGGCAGGAAATGCAATCCTGAAAAAAACAAACAAACAAACTGACAGGTTTTGTTTGTTTGTTTGGTTGGTTGGTTTTCAAATACTTCACATAATATTCTTTTCCAAATTGATTTCATGGCAAGGGGTATCACTGTCTAGTTACACATGCAATTACGTAACTGCTGTCATAGATATTTGTCTGTTTAATTATATAAACTAAAATGCAGCATATTCACTGTGAGGATGCTTTTATTCTTAGTTAATGAGTTTTTGCACAAAGCAATTTAATTGTGAACACTCAAATAAAGAGTGGAAAAGTTTTAATTGGTACAGATTAAGAGCTGCCAAGAAATAAAAATCCTCATCAGACAGAATGCAGTTAGCACTTCCGTCAGCGTCAAGTGTTTTTGGTGCATGAGCTACAG
>CM021729.1:41729634-41746401 GCA_011074415.1 Stictonetta naevosa
CTAATTTGGGTTAGAGGATTATATGACAACAAGCTCAAAACTGAAGTCTATTGTTATTGAAAATGTCAAATTCCAAATCCATCCTTCTTTATGTCGTTAAAATTAGATGAGGTTAGATTAAGGAACAGGTAGCTGAGGAGCTTCTTTGTGGCTACAAAACTTAAATTTCAGATTTATCATCTGGAGAAATTAAGACTTTATTGTCTGAATCTTAACAGAATTTGTAAGCACAGGTTCAAAAATCTGATGTACTTGTGAAAGCAGTAGCCTTTAGATTGTAATTATACTGCTTTCTTATTATTTCTCCTTATTTATAACTTAAACTCTCTAAAAAAAAGATAGTTGATTGAAGGGAACAATTTCAGCTACAGCTTTAAGTTTGGGAAATGAAGCAGTGAAAATTTAGGAGACACCCTGAAGCAAAATAAAGCATCAGGTTTATCTTTCTATAATCTTAGGAATTTGTGGCATGTGATGGGGATTATAGGAAAGTAATTTAAATTATTATTTTTTATACTTTTTAAAAATAATATGAAACTGAAGTTTGATTGCTTTGTGTTAGCAATATTTAGTTAGTCTAGAAGAAGTTCAGTTAATTTATGAGTTTTTCTTGTTCTGTATGCTTGATGTCTTGTTCCTTTATTTTTCCAAAAGTGGTGTATATATGCATTCTTAAGATGTTTACCATACATCTGTAAAATTTAGATTTTAACACATATATTAATTTCATGGATAACATTCAGTTTTTATTGCCCATAAAAGATGATTGAGAATAGTAATCTATCACATCCTTATCTACATACATTGAAAACAAACAAGCAAACGAAAAAACCTGTTTTCAAATCAAATAGACCTTAGTAAAGTTGTAGTGGTGATAGTCATGCAGTTGACAAAGCTCCCAAGGTCATTCCAGGAAAATGTAATTATCAATGTAAGACTAACTATAAACAGTTTATAATGCCTGATACTGAAAAACTGAAAGGAAAATAGAATTTTTAGAAATAAGAATTAGATTTTTGAAAACAAGAATTGGCATTTTTCTTTTCTTAGTCATTGTAAATAACTGCACATCTGGCAACCTAATTGCTGCTGCAGAAAGCAAGAGGGACTAGCTGGGGAGACAAAGGTGTCTCTTGACTTTTGCTCTTATTGGTATTAACTTATCTTGTTACAGACATTGATGAATGTTCAGTGAATGGTCTGCTGTGTGATAACGGGCTCTGTCGAAACACCCCTGGAAGCTATAGCTGCACTTGTCCAAAGGGTTATGTGTTCAGCACCGAGACTGACACATGTGAAGGTGAGAAATCTGCAAGTATGATAATTTTATTGCTTATTATATAACCTTGAAGCTAAATGATCGGAAAAGATTCAGTGATGACAAAAGCAAGATGAAAAGAAAAAACTGAGACACAGCATAAATTATTGCATTCCTCTTGTAATTTCTCTGCAGTGTTTTTTAAAGTGTTGTGTCTTTCTAGTGAATTTCTTTTCAAAGTAGTCAATTCATTGTTCTGTGAAAATACTTTCTTTAGACAAGATATTTTGAAGTGGAAGTAAAGTCAAATGTTTGCTTGCTTTTGATCATAGAGTGGGGAAATACGGTTTATCATTTAGGGAAATTCATCAGTTTTGATCACACAATCCTCTTCGTGTTCTCTCTGGTGTTTTTGATGTTTTATGTGATGTTAGAGTTCCTGGATGTGCATATCAGTGGTTGATACTAAAATTGTCTTTTTTTTTTTTTCAGTACATACTTTGTAATCAAAATTGCTTTTCTATATTACTAATGGACACAGATGCTAGAACAATGAAAATGTTACACTGCAGAAACTAAACACAGAATCACAGAATGGTTGGGATTGGAAGGGATCTTGTCCATCTCCCCTGCTCAGACAGGGCCACCCAGAGCAGGTTGCCCATGACCGTACCCTGAGAGCTTTTGAAGACCTCCGAGGACAGAGCCTTCACAAAGTTCTCTTGGCAACCTGTGCCAGTGCTTGGTCACCTGCACAGTAAAAAACTGTTTCCTGATGTGCAGGAGGAACCTCCTGTGTTCCATTTGGTGCCCATTGCCTCGTGTCCTGCCACAAGGCACCACCAAAAAGAGCCTGGCTCCCTCCTCTTTGCACCCTCATATTAGGTAGGTTTTATGCACGTTGATAAGATCTCCCCAGAGGCCTCTCTTCTCTAGGCTGTATAGTTCCAGCTCTCTCAGCCTCTCCTCATAGAAGAGGTGCTTCAGTCCCTTCATCATCTTTGTGGTGCTTTATCATTTGTGAATTTACTGAGGGTGCACTCTACCCCATCATCCAGATCATTAATGAAGATGTTGAACAGGGTTGGACCCAGCATTCACCCCTCGGGTACACCACAAGTTTCTGGCCTCCAACTAGACTTTATCAATCGTCAGCCTCTGGACTTGACCATTCAGACAGTTTTTGACCTACCTCACCATCTGCCCATCCAGCCCATACATCAACAGCTCCTCTGCGAGGATCTTAAGGTGGCAGTGTCAAAGGCCTTTTTGAAGTCCAGATAGACAATATCCACTGCTCCCTCCTCATCCATCAGGCTTGTCTTTTCCTTAGAGAAGCTTATCAGGTTGGTCAAGCATGACTTCCCCTTGGTGAATCTGTGAGTCCTGATGATTTTCTTCGCCTTCGCGTTCCTGGAAATGGTTTCCAGGAGTAGCTGTTTCACTACCTTTCCAGGGATCAAGGTGAGGCTGACTGGTCTGTAGTTCCCCAGTTCCCCCCTTGTCACGATAAGGGTTGTAGCCGATTAACCGTTACGGGTCCGATTGGATTCAGAGTACTGAACTACCACAAACACAGATTCACCAATAACGCATTAACCGATGGTCTGGTTGGATTCAGAGCACTGAAGTGCCATGGTCACGGATTCACCAGTAACGTATAACCATCCTTACTCTAGTCGCGTTCAATGAGAACTATCACGGCTAGGAACAATGCAGCTAAGTGCAATTTATTACAGCAACAGGTACACAGGTTCTTTGGATTGCTGGCGATAGGTACTGTCTGCAAAAGCAAGCTAGCATGCATGAAACACACAGGCGAGCAGAATGGAAATTAACACGTTAAAATGCACAAAAACTCTATAGAGATTTCTAAGTTTCCGTGGAGACACACAGTATAATCAAGTGTTCAAATCTCACCCAAAGGAGTCCCAATGGGGGGGGAAGAGAGGCTCAGCCCATCAAGTGATCCCAGGAGTCAGGAGGTCCTATGGATGGTATATTCCCTCGGGGTGGTATTTCCCCAGATGGTGGTATCTTCCCTGACATCCCCTCTCTCTTAGGCCAATTTATATTATTTTCTATCTTTTAGGTGGAGCTTGAGTGCCTCTAGTCACACATATCTTAGTTATGATTGGTGAAAAGTTTTCCTGTCTCTGTTTGAAGTAATAGGCTCAGAAAAATTCAGAGTGCATGCTCAGTGAGGGGTGGTCGCACCCTGGAGGCAGGTAGCTTTTGGGATGGAGGTGTGTTTTGGTATTATAATGATATTATAATGAGCAAAAGTACACTAGAGTACAGCATTTTTCAAAACATGACAGATTGTTGGCTCAGGGTAGCAAAAAGTGCGGCTTATCCATTTCGGTGTGCACAAGAACAATTGAATCCCCACCTGGCCACAGGGCCTAGCCATGGTGTCTCCACTCCACTCTATGGTCCGTAGTGTTCCCTAGAGCCAGCACACCAGGTTTCCGCAGCGTGCTAGCATCTAAGGTTGGAAGCCTAGGGAATGCTCTGGTAATGCAGCTACGCCCTACCCTGAAAGCCTCTTCAATGCTGTACATTTTCTTTAAAATGTGAACATTAGTTTTATTTTCCTAGTTACTTTAGGCAATTGCACCACCCTCCTTCTTGGACTTCTTGAACAAAGGAGTGACATTTGCTTTCCTCCAGTCTTCAGGCCCTTCCACCAGTTGCCACGATTGACCAAAGGTTATAGAGAGGGTCCTCACAATGACATCTGCCAGCTCCCTCAGCTCTTGTAGGTGCATCCCATCAGAGCCCATGGCCTTATGAATGGTCCGGTTTGCTTACGTTTTCCCCATCCTGACCCTTTTCTACCAAGGGTACACATTCCTTGCTCCAGCCTTTCCTCCTGGTTTCTGGGACCTGGGATTCCTGAAGGCTGACCTTTCTGGTAACGTCTAGCAAGTTTTAATGAGAATTTTTGGGTATAGAACAGTTTAAAACAAGGCTCTTCAAAAGAGGAGTTGAAATAGAAACTTTTGTCTCTTTTTTTAATTAGTATTCAGAGCAGCAGTGTTTTACTATTTTTTGTATTGTTTTTTAGTTCCATAATCTATAAATCTCAGTATTGTTAAGATTAGCAAGTTTTTATAGGAAAATAGTCTTATGTTTGAGTGAGTGATGGGGAAGCTATAATCCTTTTGGAGTATGGGGAAGCTATAATCCCTTTGGAGTATCTATTGTATGAACCAATATCATCTTCCAGATTTATCTGAAGCAGTGGAAGGCATTACTGTCCTCAGCTGCTTGTTATTACCGATCAGCCACAAGTTACTGCTACACAGCTAAGCAAACATGCAGAATGGAAAGTGGAAGCACTCTTTAATCTATTCTTGCTGTGTAAGATCAGTCAGGTTAATTTGAACCATTTCATTCACAGTGTATGCTGGACGGGCTAACTTTACGCTGAAGCGGGTGAGGAAGGCCCATGTGCTCTTTGACAGTTTTCAGCAAAAGAGTGGAAGCAAGCAGCATGGGGGCAATAGCATTTTGAATGTCTCCAACTGTTTGGAAAGTGAACATGTGTTTACACTCAAAACATCTAATGAAATGGTTTAAATTCTGGCAATATCAAATCATTCACCTCTTCACCTCTTCTGTTCAAAAGGAATCATGTTGCTTTATATTTCAGTACATGTGTGTTTCACAGGCCACTTTTAAAAGTTAGAATTTCTTCTCTCCTTACGTGTTACAAATTAGTAGCACTTGTTCAGGTTAGGCCTCTTATACCCCCACTGATTTATAGCACACTGCTAAATTGTCTGAATGCTTAGTATCTATTCTCAATGTTCAGGTGAGATTTTGTCTTCAGAGTCTGTATATATGTTGCATTTCTATGTGTAAAAACATCTCAGTCAATCATCACATGTTCTTCATGTGTATGTTTCTTAACAAATCTACTACACAGAAAAAAAACCGAACAGTATCGCAAAAGAAGATGTTAATTAACAAGATGGAAAGATCATCAGCTTCAAAGCATAACACTGACCAGAATATAGATGAATGAGATAGCAGAATGCAAATAACCTAGCACAATTACTGACATAATAGCGTATCCAGATTTTCAAATGTAAAATTAAATTTGTATTTTAACAGCAATAGCAATAGTAATTGTCATAGTAATAGAGAGGCTTAATCAACAAAAAAAAAAAAATCAAGTCAAATTGACCCCCCCCAAAAAAAATCATGATTGCATTGAGACACAGCATCTATAGGAAAAAAAGGGATCCAAAGGGATTTTCTATCTTCTGGATATCCTTGTGACCATTCCAGTGTGCTTTCTCTTGTGCTAGGATAGGTTTTGGGGATCACAATGTAGTGAATGACATCTGGAACTTCACTATGTCTCTATTATTTTGGGGGAAGTAAGTGGGGAAGAGCGTGAGGGAGAGTTATTCTGGTGTGGAAATTAATTCACTGGTTTATTTGAATTAATAGTTCACTGCGGAGTGTGGGTGACTTCTTTAGAAAACATTGGTAGATGATACCAACTGGTAAACCATAATATCAAAAAATATTACAGTTAAGATAAAATAGAGTTCACAGGAAACTTCTAGTAGAAATCTAAATGGCAGGCCTCTCTCATCTTAATAGCATCGTAGCTCATTTTTATAAGAAATATGAAAAAAGAAAATTGCTTTTGGATTTTATCTAAAGGAGCAAGGCACATTCCCTAAATTAATCGTTTATGGGTCATGTCTGAAAATAGGAACAGGGAACTCATATGATTTATTTGGACTGGCATGGTATAGTGCTTGTGACAGTTGTCTAGTCATACACGTAGTGAGACATTTCACAGCTAGAGCCAGCCTGAACCGTAGGCAGAAAATGCAAACGTGACTTATTTGAGGTAGTTATGTAAATTAAAGTCAATGCTATTGTAAAAGGAGAATTCCTGTGTTGATCATTGAAGGTACGTAAGTATAGCAGATCATGTTTCTGTTTGGTGGCTTTTTGACTTGCTGAGTTTGGAGAGCAGTTAATTAATGTGTTTCATCTCTTGTTTCTTTTTTACATGTAAATGTTCACAATACATTTTTTATCTATTCACCTAATGATCTATTTCCTTCATACAATATCAGTTCCTATGCATCCTTTGGCTCTTTTTCATAATCCTGTATATATACTGAACTTGGAGGAATGAGTGTATAAATGGGCATGAATGCAGGAATAAAATAATAGAACTTTTTATTAATGTAAAAAAAAAAATCCTACTTTCTCACTTTCTCATTTAAAAAAACAAAATGAAACAAACACTGATGTTTAACTACTAAAACTCCAGTTTTGTGAGAACAATTTCTTTTTGTTTGTTTTTGGCCATAGTTATTTTAGTGTAATCCAGCCTAAAATAATTTTAATTTTATATTGTCTGTGCTGTACATTCTGAAGGATTTTCAGTTTCTTTCCATAGTATTATATGCATGAAATCACACACATAGGTTATGAAGGATCTGTCATCTCCATCTTGAATATTTTAGTTAGATTGAAGTTTAGATTTAGCTGATCAGGCACAAAAAGATTCAGGAGTGGTTTGGCATAAAAGTGTCTATAAAACCTATTAAATGTATTACATTTTTTCTAATGTTGAGTGGGTTGGCAGTTTGAGGAATAAATTCATCTATTTTTGTCCAAATTCTGTTTTCAAAGGAACACTAAGAAATACAGTTTGGAGTTACAGGTTCGCTAGTTGTAGAAGATTGCTGTAGCAAGAAGTTTTGTATTATGCTCTGAAAATGCTCTGATGCTTATTACTCATTAGTATATTTTTAATTAGTATAAATGTCATCAGTAACTGTGAAAAAAACAACAAAACATACACTGTTTTCATTTGTAGTTCAACTGAAAATTTTCATCAATTTGTTGCGGGGAGTGGGGGAGTTGTTTAAGCTTTCAGAGTCTGTGAAAGTTGAGATTTTTACAACAAGCTCTGTGGTTTAGATTGTGTTTCCAGTGACATAACTAGTTAAATGTAAACCAGATGTGCTTTGAAGTTTATTTCCAGGAATGTACAGTGAACTGTTTCAATTTTTGTTTCTGTGACATTTACAATGTACACTCCCCCCACTTAAAAAAAAAAAAAAAGTTGTTTTTTTTTTTAAAAAAAATCCCTGGTAAATATTTTCATACTGTCACTTTATATTTTAAAATATAAAATTGTATTTTAAATCAAATAATCTTCTCACTTACTCTTTTTAAAGTTACTATTTAATATTGTTAATGGAAGGTGTATGGAAACAATTTTCGAGTTTGTTTACATTCTGCATATGATACTTTTTGCCCTGATTCAGCAAAGCGCTATTGGTGAAGTACATTCATCCTTTTATTTTTTTCCTGAATGGTGGTTTTGGGGAGTAGTCAGTGCAATATTATAAACATGTTAATATATAAAACACTGAGCTTAGAGAAGTTCTTGGTTTGTTTTTGTTTCTTTCTGTTCCGTTTGTTTGTTTGTTTTTTGACATGGTGCTAAAGCACGTCAAATGCAGCTTAGCAAACTATATTTTCAGGTTTGGGGGCCCAGAGTACAAGATCATTTTAGAAACAACCACAAATTAGTGCCTCCAGATGTGCATATCCTAAAGCTGCAGTGAAGCAGTGAAAGCTGCTCTCCCTGTTCCTAACCCATAGAAAGAAATGAGATGGGATGAGCATTCCTTCATCTATATCAGGACAATGTGAAATGAGGAAGAGTGTGGTTCTGTGATACAGCTTTTCTCACCCCTCTGCTTTTGCCATTTTCATCCCAGAAACTGTGAGGTGAATATTTGTCTGTGGGATCAGTAAGGAACTGGTGCTTGCACTAGAAAGAGTTGGAAAAAAAATGAAGGCTGAAATGGAAATGTCCCATGTAGATGGCAGCTACCTGATAGACAGATTCAGGTGTATTGACAAGGAATGTGTTCAATACAGGCTTCAGCAAAGATTTAGATTAAATGCCCTGACTTTGCCTTGGAATGCATAGGCAGTTCTCCCAGTCCAGAAGGTGGTCAGCTCAGACAACAGATCTTCCTCTTCTTTCCCGTTTTGCTCACCTAGCCATTCAGTTTGGTTCCTTTCGTCTTGTTTGTCTTTTGCCAGAGAATGAAGAACATAACCCATGAAATCAGGAGAGCTGCTTCATTTCACATAAAGTATTGAACTTTAGATGTTTTGGCCCCTCCATCTCCATTTATTCACTTATCTTTAGTTTTAGTTTTTGGGATGCTGACTTTCAGATATGGCCCTCAACTATTTTTTTCTTAGCTTTGGGTTTCTTGTTAACTCTGAAAACCCAAAGCAGATGATGTCTTTTCCTAGAATAAAATTGTTTGTAAACATAACTTGCTAAGTATCAGGGAGAATTAAAGATAAGCATAGTAAACTGCTACATTTTACAATTATAAATGAGAATTATTTTAAATTTCATGCATTTTTGATCTTCTAAATATGACTGAAGTAGTGTTTTGGATAGTAGTACTTTCTGCTCAATATAGTGCTTTGTCTTGCACATTGATGGTGTATGTGCAGACGTGTGTGGTTCAGCTGCCAACTTCTAAAAGCATATGACGCTTTCCATGAAAATCTCCTACTTTCAGCTGTAAATGTTTTTGGCAAACTTCAACCATTTTACCTATAAGTTTCTTCACTGTGTGTCTGACTCAGACAGAATTATAATTTTACCTTTAAAAATTTCAGACAAAACACTTTATTTCCAAGAATGACTAGCTACTGAGAAAATGTTAGTCTGTGCATTTAGTTTTGTGCAAAAGTTGTGACCTTTTCTTTAAAAAGCTGTTGCTTCTCAGTATTACTGCAGCTTGAAATTTCTTAAATAGGTTTTCTATTAGGATAGTGCTTCTTTCCTCTGAGTGCTTTGAACAGCCTAGGGTAAGCATCTCCAGTTCCTCTAGTTGATGTGCAAGGGACTGTTTCTTTGGCTATAAGCTAGCTTTGTGAGATGTCTTTTTGTTCTTGTACTGTAAAAGATAGTGAAAGTTTGACGATGCCTTTGACAGGGAGCAACTACAACTCTTTGATGTAGTTCACTTGTCCTTTCTTTCATTTCTATTTTCTCATTTTTTTAAAGCTAGCCAAACTGCTGAAAGCAAGATGGCATATGAAAAGGAAGCAAAAGCATACCTTTCTCCAAAATCATTTATATACTGAGAGCTATTCAGCATGTAGTGCATATTTAAGATGATGTCTCAGTGTGATCTGTTTCTAATCGTGGGAACAGGATATGTGGTTTCTCTGTAAACGCAGCAGACGCTACTCTCTGCTACCAGGTATTGCTGGCTAGGGAAAGACAAGAAGACTGGGGAGCATACTTTGGATAATAAAACCTCAGGTAATAAAGTGTAAAATGTATTTATGAGGAGGAGAAGGGATGCAGAGCAGACCAATGTTGGCAACGTCTCCAGATTGCCAGCTGGGATACAGAGGTGCTCAGCAAGTGCTCTATCTAAACTGGCTAACTGGCAGCTGTAGATATATGTGATTACCTCCATGCTGCACTTCCCAGCCCACCTGGTTGGTATGGGACCTGTTCTTGCCCTGCATGCTCATGGTGCTGCATTCTGCCTGGTGTGCTGGCTTGGGCCTTGGTGGGCTAGGACTGAGCCTGAGGTAACATGACCAACTGTATCTAAACAGGCTGTTTGCTGAGAAACATGGAAGCTGTGCCTGGTGCCATATGGGACTACCAATTCCAGAGGAGTAATGCAGGGCCAGCATTACTGTTAGGGGTTTACCAGCTCAGGTATTGCTGCTGCAGTTAACCCTGTAGAGGCAGCCCTTGAAATTGCAGCACACTGCCTTGATATTGTAAGGCCTCCTGGATCTCATGTCTGCATCTGTGTATGATGTACGAGTAAGCTGTGTAATCCACAAGTATAGGAGTAGACTTCACTAACACAAGCTCTTTTGCTGTTCAAAAACCTTCTGGCATTCAAGGACAAGTCCTATTTGCTCTTTGTAGGAAAGTAATTCCATTAAGTAAAGGGACAGTGAAAACTGGGCCCTAAATTAGGTGCTTTCTTTGGGGATAAAGAGGGAGATCATAGTTGCATAAGTATATAGATTTCTGAATGTTTTCTATCTCTCTCTCTCCCCCTTTCTGCTCCCCCTCCAGGCCCCCCCTGTTTTATATATATATATATATGTATATATATATATGTTTATATACGTATGTCCTTTGGTGAATATTCTAAACACATATCCATGAAGATACCTTCATGGAATCTTCCTTCAAGTCTGGTCTAATGTATAGTTCTATACATCTAGTATAAATCATAGCAAACCAAATATCAAATGATACATTTTTCATGATTTCTAAACAATGAGCAGGACATTCCAGTTTGCTTTGAAAATGATCTATGGTGCAATTAATGTTACTGGTGCATAACTATATCCTGCATTAATTTATTCTTTATTTACATCATGGTATTTTTTTTTTTTTTGTATCAATATGACACTATCACTCAAGCAATACTAGTGAACATAAGTATGCACTAAGAGCTTTATTTCTGGCCTGCCAAAGGAGCTGTCTGGTTGGATTAGAATGTATGTCTTGATTCAGGACTCAGATCAAAAAAAAAAATGAATTGGTTGAGTTCAGGAGGAAATAGTGGATAGGCATCTACAATTGTTCTTTGAAAGAATTTGCTAGTATTGTTTTAATCTTAAAACTGGTTTCACTTCAAATAAAAAATCAGTAAATAATACTGTCTGCAGGACTCCTTACATATGAACAGGCTCAAAAAACTCACAGGGGCAATAAATAGAAGTAGCTAGGGGGTAGAGGGAAGTACCATTTACACTATTCCCATTTCAACTCCTATTTCTTGAATGCTTTCCAGAACTAGAGAATCTCAGCCAGCAATGGAATATTTTGATTCTGACAGGGTTTTCTTACTTCTCCCAAAACCTCATGGAGCCATAAATGACAGAAACAATAAAGCTGTTGTTTTTGCACAGCATGTTGTGGCTGGAAATGCATTGCTTACCATGATAAAGGAGTTGTGATTTCTCACAGGATAGTTATAATCGATGCTGGAAAACTTTATAGTCCAAGTTCTTCTAAGTTACTATTTTAGTAGAGAAGGGCCATTTAATTAACACTTTCAAAATACACTCCTATACAACACTCCTATACATATGTATATAAATGCTAACTGCCTGACCATACATCGTTTGCACGTCATGTTTTAAAAAGACAGACAGACAGGAAGACAGACAGACAAAGAGAGAAAGAAAAGAGAAAAAAGCCAAATATACCAGGCAGTTTTGGCAAATCATGGTCCACAGCAGTATTTGTACTCTAGTATTTTCCAAAAGCACATCACAGTCTTAACAGTGTCTTTCCTTTCTGGATTATAGATATAAATGAATGTGAAAGCAGCCCTTGTGTCAATGGTGCCTGCAGGAACAATCTTGGTTCTTTCAATTGTGAATGTTCACCTGGCAGCAAACTTGACTCTACAGGACTGATATGCATTGGTGAGTCTTCCCTTCCTTTTTCCTTTTTCTTCTCCTATATTTCTTACTAATTTTAAAAATATTGTTTTTATTGATTAATTAAGCAAGAAAATAAAGTATTCTGCTCATTTTCCCTTTATAGCAGACTACATGTCTTGTTCTGTAGGTAATACTAAACAAACCAATACTAATTTGATTGTTTCCATGGAAGCAGAAGCAAGTTAAAAAGAGACATAGGTATAATGCGTGTGTATGTCCAAACTATGGTGAAAGTGGTGAAAAGCAGATGTTCATTGGTGGGAGACAGTGGGGATGTCTTACTGTTAATAGGAATTATTGTCATTCTCCTAAAAGACATGGTAAGAGTGAAAACAATAGGTAATAAGCCTGATAGTTGAGAAACTGTACAGGAGAAATGCCCATTCAGTTCCCTGGCCACTTTTAAATTTGAGCAAAGAAACTAAGTAAAACTGGTGGAACATGTACTCAAATAGTGATTTGAAAGCACATGGCTTCTAGGATTCACACCATTTTTCATAAACTGCAAAGATTGGCTTTCCGATCTGTCAGGAAACAATAATGGCTTTTGCTTTATAGCACAATCTTACACCTTCAGTCTTTTGTAACAAGCTGATAGAGGAGAGTAAAATGTATCTGAATTTATCAATATGCCTACTGCCCCTGGAGAAGAAACATGATAATGTCTCTCTCTATATATACCTGTGATTCTGTGATATTATATATATATAATTTACTGTATTGTGACATATAATAATGTAACATAAATAATGTTAACGTCCTTTTAGGATTCTGTTGCATTGAAAAAAAAGCAGAACATGGCCCAGATTTTATTAGAGCTAGCAGCAACAGTTGTCTGCAACATGTCATTGGCATTATCTCTGGAAGTCATTCATTAATGTTTTTTTTTCCTTGCCTTTCCAAGAAGACTCAAAGGTTTGGACACATCTGCACTTCTCAGGTGCTCAAAAGCTGCCATTGTTTCCTCTTATTAGAGCAACATAATTGGAGCCATGTCAGAATCAAAATCATACCCGTTTATAAGGATTTTTTTCTTTCTTTCATGATGGCGATGAAAGCTTGGACTTAAAATTCCCATAAAGCTGCACATGACAACATAATTAGAAGAAAAAACTATTAACATTACAGCAGCCTTAATTTTATTTGTTCTCATGTGTTTGTTCCAATTGGCCTTATTGCTGATTTTCACCATTCTCTTGTGGACTCAGATCATACCCAAGTTATGTGGCTGACGCATGATCTTTACTTAGTTTGTGGACAGATAACTTCAGTCTGTCATTTCCTCTGGTTCCTTTGCATGACCTGCTCAGCCTTAACGCTGAAGTACCAGGTGGCTTAAGCCATTTGCATCCATATTGCCTGTAGAAATCCAACATAGATGTAAGCCATTTGTCTCTCTCTGTGAGGTTCCCGGCATAAAAGAAAAATGACTTGCTTAAGTAATAGCAAGATTTCAAGTCACAACATTTGGCCTCATATTAGAGCTTCAACTTCCAGCAAATGAAAGTTGTTAGTTTAGCATTTACAGTAAAAGCATTCAACAACAACAAAAAAAGATGATGTATTATGCATTTCTTTTGCTTTCACGCTAAGAGTGTCTGCAGTATTAAGGCTGCCCTCCTGTAAGGAAGGGCAGAGTTGGAAATGTTTTTGAAATACATCTGTTGTATTTGTTGTATGCAGCACCAGTGCTGCATTTCTATTTTGGAAACTGCTCATGTAGTAGAGATACTGATATTTGTGTTTTTTGAAATGTGCACTTAATATACTCTTTTTATGCACATTTTAGTCAATATATCTGGAATTCATACAGTGTGCAACCCATAGGCTGCCATCTGCCTGTAGTATGCATATATTCTTCTTCAAGTCAGAATCAAAGAGATGCAAGCAGCAGAAAGAATGCTTTGATGCTGGATAATAAATAATTTTTTCACCAAAGTAAAAGTCACAGTGACTGCCCTTTCTAAGTTTTGTCTGGACAAGAGAGGTTGTGTAAAATAAAGGAAATTAACTCATAGCCTGAAAAAAAGATAAGACAAGCAGACTTTGGCAGGGTAGTATAGATACAGCTGGTGTGAAGAAAGTCACCTGCTAATTTGTATAGTTTAAATCATTTTTGAGATACTGTTTTGACTTTGTCATCCTGTAACATTGGCTACTAAAAATGAATAATACCGTGTTCAGAAATTTCTAGCGAATGAAGCAATGGAAGCATTTACATTTTGATAACATAAAGCAGAGACATCAATGTATGGCCAGTAAGCTAGATGTAGCATGAAATAGTAGCTAAAAGGGCCTATTTTGTTCTCCCTGTGTTAGTCCCGTGTATTTGGGACATACGATGTGAAGACATTATGACCAACCCATGACTGGCCAAGGGCAGATCCAGGTAGTCCCTTTGTAGCTTATGTCTTCCTTTGGTCTTTGGATGTTAACCCTAGTCCTGACTGTTAAACAAAGGTGGAACAAGGCTTAGAAAAGATGCCTTGTCCACGATCCTCAGCTCCTCATTTGTTCATGCATTTTTTTAAGGGTAGTATTCTGCCCTATATGTTTGAGACCAACATTAATCTAAATAATTGCACACTTTTATGATTAAATGTGTATGAAGTACATTCACCAGTTTCTAAATCTGGTTCCAGGTACATTCTTTAGCCATTTTTTTCCTGTTACATTACCCAAAGAAAAGTTGTGTTCTCGGTGGTCTACATAATTTTTTAATGACAGTTTTGTAGAAAAGTTCAAGTTGATTGGAAAAAAGTAAGCTGGAGCATGTTGCTCTTAAATATGAGGTATCAGTAATAATAATCCACAGCACCTAACAGACAGTCTGGCTTTTTGTATGCATATTATATGTAAACCTTAAAAGCCAATTCCTATTCATCTTGCATAAGTCATCTTGTTCATCTGTGCCACTTTCTTAGCTTTGAACTTTGAGTATGCACTTGCATTTAAACTCTGTCAAGGCTGATCTCCAAATCTGGGTTAGATATTTAAAGACTGTTTTTGCTATCCAGTAACAAGGGTTGTAGTCTGCTTCATGGAATCATAGAATGGTTTGTGTTGGAAAGAACCTTAAAGATCTTGTAATTCCAATCCCCTTGCCATGGGCAGGGACACCTCCCACCCACTAGACCAGGTTGCTCAAAACCCCATATAACCTGGCCTTGAACACTTCCAGGGATAGGGCCTCCACATCTTCTCTGGGAGACCTGTGCCAATGCCTCACCACCCTCAGAGTAAATAATTTCTTCCTTGTATCTAATCTAAACCTAGCATTTTTTAGTTTAAAGCCATTACCCCTTGTCCTGTCACCACACTCCCTAACAAAAAGTCCCTCCCCAGCTTTCCCATAGGCCCCCTTTAGGTAATGGAAGGCTGCTGTAAGGTCTGCCTGGAGCCTTCTCTTCTCCAGGCAGAACAACCCCAACTCCCTCAGCCTGTCTTCATAGGAGAGCTGCTCCAGCACTCTGTTCATCTTCATGGCTCTTCTCTGGACTCACTCTAATACGTCCACGTCCTTCTTGTGCTGGGCGCTCCAGAGCAGAACACAGTGCTCCAGATGGGGTCTCAAGAGAGCAGAGCAGAGGGGGATAATCACATCCCTCACCCTGATGGCCACGCTGCTTTTGATGCAGCCAGGATACGGTTGGCTTTCTGGGCTGCTAGTACACATTGCTGGCTCATGTTCAGTTTCTTGTCAACCAGCGACCCTGGGTCCTTTTCCTCAGGGCTGCGCTCAATCCATTTTCCACCCAGCCTCTATTTGTCCTGGGGATTGCCCTGGTCCAGATGCAGGACCTTGCACTCGGCCTTGTTGAACCTCATGAGTTTTGCACAGGCCGACCTCTCAAGCCTGTCCAGGTCCCATTGGATGGGCTCCCTTCCCTCCAGCATGTTGACTGCACCACATAGCTCGGTGTCATCAGCAAACTTGCTGAGGGTGCACTCGATCCCACTGTCCATGTCACCAACAAATACACTAAACAGCACCGGTCCCAGTACTGACCCTTGAGGAACACCACTTGTCACTGATCTCCACCTGGACATGGAGCCGTTGACCGCAACTCTATGAGTGTGACCATCCAGCCAATTCCTTACTCACCAAGTGGTCCATCCATGAAATCCACGTCTCTCCAATTTAGAGACAAGGATATCATAGGGGTAAGTGTCAAATGCTTTGCACAAGTCCAGGAATGACATCAGTTGATTTTCCCGTATCCACTAGTGCTGTAACCCCATCATAGAAAGCCACCAGATGTTTTAGGCACAATTTGCCCTTACTGAAGCCATGTTGGCTGTCCCTTGTCATCTCCTCATGTGCCTTAATATAGTTTCCAGGAGGATCTGCTGCATGATCTTGTCAGGCACAGAGGTGAGACTGACTGACTTACAGCTTCCCAGGTCCTCCTTTTTCCATTTTAAAATGGGGGTTATGTTTTCCCTCTTCCAGTCAGTGGGAACTTCACCACACTGTCACAACTTTTCAAATATGGTGAATTCAATAAATTTGATCTCATTTGCATAAAAGCATAAAAGTACTGAGTCAAGGTGCTGTACTTTCAGAGGTACATACCTAATTTAGGATCTACCTGACATTTTGAAAAGTGGCTTGGGCATTGAAAACATAGTTGTTTATACTTGAATATTTGGTTACCTAAAAGAGAATTTCAGAGAATTTCAGGCAGCATAGTTGACACTGGTGACTGAAAATCTCTCTTCTTCATTGCTGGTTAGCTGGAAAACAGTCAGAAGGTGCTGCTTGTCTCAGCTGGTCACTTACTGGAATGCATTTGCCCTGAGTGGGTCTGGGTTCACAGCCTGACAAGCAAATTTGTGATTCAGGAGCTGGATGTGCTGTGACGGCATCCTCAGGAGCAGAGAGTGTAATGTAAGCTAACAGACATAATCAAAGCCCAACTATGCACCGGGAGGACTGGACCTTTAAAAGAATATAGCACACTCCTTCCCCCTACATTTTTCTTTTT
>CM021729.1:41746801-41766295 GCA_011074415.1 Stictonetta naevosa
CTCTCCTCTCTCCTCCTCTCTCCTCTCTCCTCTCTCCTCTCTCCTCTCTCCTCTCTCCTCTTTTCCCTTCCCTTCCCTTCCCTTTCCCCTTTCCGACAACCCTGAAGTTTCACTGAGTGGGACAGAGGTAAGAACACCTAGTGATTATAGCCCAGTGGTTCAAGCAGTCAGCTGGAAGGGGGAATCCCAGGTTACAATCTCTATTTGCTACTTCTGTATTTTAGAAATGAACAGTCTCTAGGTTAAATAAATAAATAAAATTACTGTAGTTGCTGGAGGATCTCAACTAGCTATAGGACCTGGACAATAAAATGCCTCAAGCGGTGCACTCCACCATTCATTTTTAGTGGTAGTGGTATTAATTTCCTCTGCTTCTAAATAAAATGCATACAAAATGACTGATGCAAAGACAGACTGTGCTCTCTTTGTACTCCATCTGCCAGTAGCATGAGAAGATGCCAGCTCTTTTTACTGTGACAGTTCCATTTTGTTTCTATTGCAGATAGCCTGAAGGGGACTTGCTGGCTTAACATCCAGGATAGTCGCTGTGAAGTCAACATCAATGGTGCTACACTGAAATCTGAATGCTGTGCTACCTTAGGAGCAGCTTGGGGCAGCCCATGTGAGCGCTGTGAATTAGGTATGCTGCTGTGCTTGCATATCCTGTGACTTCTGTGACAAGAGCAAATGTAACACTAATAAATTCTCATCATCTTCTGTTAAAAAGTAATAACAAGAAAACACTATGAAGTTAGATTTTCTTTAGCATCACTTCTAATCTCCACCATCAGGTATTATTCTAATAATAATATAGCTATATATGTTTCTTCTCAACATGGACTGTGCACCGGGGTAGGTTGAATTAAAGACTATAATAGTAAAGTGAAATATCTATTAAAAGTCATTAGGGCTTTTTATTTTGTGGGCTGTTAACACTTGTTCCAGCTGTTTTCAACCATATAACTTATGTAAAATTACTGATTGCAGGATAGTACTAGTATTAGATCACAGGGGTAGGGCTAGAGGTTGGAAGCAGGAATGCTAAATGCATGCTCACTTTCATGGAATACTGTGCCACACTGTCGCCATAAGATTTGAATAATGCCACTTGAAGCTGAACCAGCCTTTATTTTTAAATTGAAACAGTAACTGTGGTCACATGTATCTCATCTAGTAAGCATGGTGCAAACAAGCAAGCTTTTGAGATGCAATAAAGCATCAAGAAAAGATACTACTTTGAACGCCAGGAAGCACCATGGTAAGGTGAGGCTGGTAGAACTGATCAAAAACTAATCAATCTAGAGAGCTCATTAGTTCAGACTAAGTAAGGTTGGCCATTTAATTTCCTAATGTCTAACTCATTTTATTTCAGCAAGCTTACATATCTCTACAGCATGCTACATTTTACATACATATTCTAAAATAACATCTTTGCTGAGATCCTTTATTAAGCTGTAGTACAAAAATAAATAAATAAATAAAAACAAACAAAAATACTTCAGTGATAACTAGCATCACTAAAGCTTGAAATCTTTAGGGAACTTTACAAGAAATTTACCTTTCAGCTGCATCTGAGTGCAGAGATTAATCTGATTCCTCAATTTCCCATTGAGGAAAACATGAGGAAAAAAAACATATAAGATTTATAAGATTTAATTTCCGCAGTTATTATTTAAGTGACATGTATGAGTCTGTAGTTTTCTTCATTGAGGCTAGATCACTCATTATGTTATACAGTCAGAAAATACAGAAAAATTGCAAAGATACTCTTATTTTTAAATTACTTGCTCTTATATTTCTGTCATTCTAAAGCAGTGATATATCTTTTTGGCTTGATTCCAGACACAGCTTGCTCAAGAGGATTTGCCAGAGTTAAGGGTGTTACCTGTGAAGGTAATGCTTTTGCTTCTTACTCGAGATGTCATTTTTTTCCTCTGGAAAATGGTATAAAAGAGGGTTGATTATGCTGTTCATTTTGCCAGGCATAATCATACTGATCTTAGATGAATGCCATCACAGTTACTGGCTGTTGGGGACATAAAAGTTAACACTATTGAAGAATGTCAAAATGGTAGAAAAAGGATGGAACTGCTCCTTCAATTTATTTATTACAAAATATTACATATCCTAATACGTTATGAATGAGAGTGTCGTGCTTTCTTTCATATAGCTGAAGTTCTCAAAAAAGTTGTAGCTTTCTATTTGCTGGAGTTGGCATACAGTCTGAAATTTCTTTCACCCCTTCATTTACCAACAGATGTAAATGAGTGTGATGTTTTCCCGGGGGTTTGTCCCAATGGGCGATGTGTTAACAGCAGAGGCTCATTTCACTGCGAGTGCCCTGAAGGACTGACACTGGATGGAACAGGGCGAGTGTGTTTAGGTAAGAGCACAGTCAACTCTGCTAACTTTTAGGCTCTGTATAACAAACGTCAGAAATAGTTCTCAAAAGAGTATGAAAAGATATTTGGTTTCTGTATTGCTGAATTTGTTAAATGTATGTCTTAGTTTTTGCCTGCTAAGACTTCAGATACCTGTGCCAGTTCAGGGAAGAGTTGTTAATCCCTAGAGGGAGTGTGAATGTTTGTGTTATGACTTGTCTTGCCTTCAGTGCAGTCAATAGGTTTTGTTAGAGTGCTGCACTTACTATGACTTCTGTTCCAAAACAGAAACATCTAACTCACTGGGAGCTAGATAGTTTGCTGGCCAACCAGAAGCTTATAATGAAGTGTGACTTGCTCTTTTCTCTCTTGCTATCTAGTCATGTTGTGAAAATGAGGTACTATCTTGTAGCACAAACACTGGTGCAAATTGTTCTGTTTGTAAGAAAGCAAAATTGATGTAGATAAACATAAGAGCTCATCTTCATTGTACAAAACATGAATGTCTTCTACTGACAAAATATGATAGCTGTGTAGACAAGGTTCTCTAAAGGAAAGTTTTGAGGTATAGAAAGTACTGAACCCCTTATGCAAAAAAAAAAATAATAATAAAATAAAAATAAAAATATAGCAAGTGCAGTTAGTTTTACTAGTCTGCTAAATTTTTTTGTTATTGTTGGCAGAGAAAAAAGGAAAGAGCTAGAACTCAGTTCCTGAGGTTGCAAGATAAGGAAAAAGAGCAGGAGAGACTTACCACAGTTCCTACACTACCACCAGGACATTGTATTCCCCTGGAAAACCCTTATCTTTTCTCTAACTTTTTTTCTAGAGCTGGGGAAGTGCATGAATGAACATATAATAGTGTTTTTTACAATCACAGGTATTATAAAAAGTCACATTGCTACAAATTTCTGAAGTATCTGAATTATTGTAATAAAACAGCAATATCTGTCAGTGAATGTACTTGGTTTTCTTTTTCTTGACTTTTTAATTGGAAATTCTATCCCATTGCTTGCTCTCCTAGGAAGCTTGTATTTTTTACATCTGAGAAGCTGTAAAATCCATATTCAGCTACCACAAAATGTTTATATGATTTTAAATAAGCCATACTTAGTACTTTAGAATTACATTTATCTATAAGATTATGGGGAAGAAAAAAAAAACAAACATTTTTGAGTTGTAATGTATTCTATAAAAGTAAATGTCTGTTTTAACTGAAATTGATTTGTACCACAGACACCTTCTCCATCCAGGAATTCACTGTTTTGCAGTACATCTGTTCAGATTGCTTTTTTGAAATCTTTAAAAATCAGTAGTGAGAAATGAAAAAGATACAGTCAGGGAACTCAATACTTAAAAGATTCTGGAATTGATAACTTTTTTTTACCAGTTCTAAGGACTATGAAAATTTTGTTACTGACAACATTTGCTTTCTTTTAAGAAAACAGAACAATAGAACAAGTACAAATTTTCAGCCCTTGCTTCATATCAGTCCAGAATTTGCCTGCTCTAATCCATGCTTTTTACTTGACCAGTGTTCTATTTCCTCAAAGGAGATTCAAGTTTAAGCAAGCAATTTTCCTTTAATTGCTCTATGCCTTACCAATAGCTGATACAAACAGCTACCAGGTTGTGGGTTTTTTTTAAATGTGAATGTAATGCTAGATATATTTTTAAAAATAGAATTTTGAAAGGAAACGGATGTGTATAATCAGCACAAATGTCTCAGGAAAAAAATAAATAATTCAAAACTAAGTCTGCCAAGTTGCATGTGTGTATTTTTTAGTGCATAGCATGTGCAGTTTTGCATGTTAGGTTTTCCTTCCTCTTTCTATTTTTTTTATTTTTCCCCAATACTTAGCAATTCTGTTGCCAGTCACTGTCATCTGTGGCCATCAACCCTGTACTACTTCTCAGTGAGAAATTTCATAATGACAAGTGTGGATTTAGATGTGGTTGACTGAGATAATGAAAGGTTGGAACAAGGGAGTCATTTTTATGCAACACACAGGATTCATTTACCTTTAAAGCCATGTTCTCTCTTCCTAAATTATTGAGAAGATTTCACTTTATATTACAAGATATGTGCCTTCTCCTCTGCTACATATGAAATAGAGTAGTTTGCAGGAAAACATAAGTATTCTTTAAACAATTTCTAATTCTTATACTTGATTCTAAATTGTTTACCTTAAGATGTGCATAGCGTAAATTCGTACTGTAAAACTGTATAACTCTGAAAGACCTGTGTAGAAAATAATTCAGAAGCTCATTCATGTTATTTTTTAGATAATGCATTTTTGCCAAAACATTTGGTGCTAAGTACTTAAAATATCTGTTAGGTTTCCTGAAGCCTAACTTCCAGTCCAGTGTATCATATAAAAAATAAATGCTTACATTTATTCTGACAACACAGTTTGAATTCCAGTCCATACTAGGAAGATGTAGAATCTTCTCTAGCCGAGCTGTAATTGATACATTTCCCATTATTTGTATGTTGTAGAAACTAGCATTTAGATATATACTTCTACTTTTATGTGCTGCAACAGAGATTCAGCAACTTACCAATAGCAATTTCAAATAGTTCAACACTGTGCAGAAGTGTAGCATCTTCAGCAGAAATCTGTCTCCCAGAAACTGACCCACTGTTATACACATATGTACTCAAATAGCTGCTTCTGAAGAACTGAAAACCTAGCAAAGAGTAAAATTTCCTCTTTTTTTTTTTTTTTTTTTTTTTTTCTTTAATGAGCAGATATCCGCATGGAGCAATGCTACTTGAAATGGGATGAAGATGAGTGCATTCAGTCTGTGCCTGGCAAGTTTCGTATGGATGCCTGCTGCTGTGCTGTGGGTGCTGCCTGGGGCTCCGACTGTGAGGAGTGTCCAAAACCTGGCACAAAGGAATATGAGTCTCTGTGTCCCAGAGGTCCTGGCTTTTCCAACAGGGGAGATATTCTAACTGGCAGGCCATTTTATAAAGGTAAGGGTTCATTATTGTCTAATTGATCTAGAAGTGAATTATATGTACATCTTGGTGAATATTCTAAGGAAATGCCAGGATTTATATTTCTTATGTACTTGAGATGAGAAATACTATAAAGATGTTTGCCTTACAGAGCTGACAGTAAAGGTAGGGAACCCTCTGTCTGCATAATGTTCAAGAGTTTTATAGGAGCCTGCCAAGAAAAGATGCAAAGTCTGAATTTGGTAAGGACAAAAGGGAAATGACTATGATAGGATTATGATAGGGAGGGGAGGTCTAAATGATGAGAATAACAGAATATACACACCTTTTTAACATAGTGCTTTGCAAAGAGTGAACTGAGGATGAGATGGAATTCCATGAAGTCAAGGAGTTAAAATGTGAACATAAAATATTACTGCAATTTGGTGAGGGTTCTCTGAACCACAGAATCACAGATTGGTTGAGGTTGGAAGGGATCTCTGAAGATCATCTTGTCCAACCCACTTGAAGAGCAGGATCACCTTGAGGACATTGCACAGGATGGCATCCAGGGAGTTTTGAATATCTCCAGAGAAGGACACTCCACAACGTCTCTGGGGAACCTTTTCCAGTGCTCTGTCACCCTCGTGGTGAAGAAGTGACCCCTCATATTCAGCTGGAACTTCTGTGCTTCAGTTTGTGCCCATTGCCTCCTGTCCTGTTGCTGGGCACAACTGAAAAGAGTATAGTTCCATACTCTTGACACCCTCCCTTCAGATATTTATATACATTGATGAGACCTCCCCTCAGTCTTCTCTCTTCCAAGCTAAACAGGCCCAGCTCTCTCAGTCTGTACTCATATGACAGGTGCTCCAGTCACCTAATCATCTTAGTAGCCCTCCTCTGGACTCGCTCCGGAGGTTCTATGTCCCTCTTGCACTGGGGAGCCCAGAACTGGACACAAGACTCCAGGTGTGGCCTCACCAGCGCTGTATATAGGGGGGTATCACCTCCATTGGCCTGCTGGCATCACTCTTCCGAATGCGCTCCAGAATACCATTGGCCTTCTTGGCCACAAGGGCACATTGCTGACTCTTGGTTAGCCTGCTGTCCACCAGGACTCCCAGGTCTCTCTCTGCAGAGCTCCTCTCCAGCAGGTCAGCCCCCAGCCTGTACTGGTGCTAGGGGTTATTCCTCCCTAGGCGCAGGGAGGAGCCAATACTGACCCCTGGGGGACACCCCTAGCTACAGGCCTCTAGCTAGACTGCACCACTGCACAACCCTCTGAGCTCTGCTATCTAGCCAATTCCAATCCAACTCACTGTCCACTCATCTAGGCCACACTTCCTGAGATTGTCAATGAGGATGTTATGGGCGTCAGTGTCAAATACCTTGCTGAAGTCAAGGTAGACCACATCCACCGCTCTCCCCTCATCTACCTAGATAGTCGCCTCATAGTAAAAGGCTATCAGATTGGTTAAGCCTGATTTCTCCTTGGTGAATCCACGCTGACTACTCCTGATCACCTTCTTATCCTCCACATGCTTGCAGATGGCCTCCAGGGTGAGCTGTTCCACCACCTTTCCAGGGATGGAAGTGAGGCTGACTGACCTGTAGAAATACAGACTGAAAAAGGATGGGTTCCTTCTGTTCTTTGCAGAGTTTATTCACCAATTGTTTTTAATCACCAGTTAAGTGATTAAAAGCGAAGGGTGTCTGATATTTAACATACAAATTATGAGGGCAATGGAGCTGCAGTGATAAAGAAGTAAAGTAAAAAAATCTTGTCCATTTTTTCCTGTCTTTCCCTTCCACAGAGCACGGACAAAACTTAAGAGGCTGGAAAACCTTAAGAAACAAGATATGAGATTATTTTAGATGACTGAAGTCTGAGAATAGGAACAGTAAATTTCTGTGTATTCAGAAGCAGAGGTTATCCTGAAATGTTTTAATACTTGAACACAGAATTCTGAAACATTTTGTCTTTAAAATCTGTTGAGCTGTTTGAGAAAATTTTAACAGAGTGGTCCCTCTGTTTCACCATAAATAACCTCCAGTTTTCAAGTGTTACTATTCTAATGCAAAGCTCTCAAAATTCAGTGGTGATTTGCTAAACAAGCACGGAATTCTATCTGCTTCAAGATTTTTGTAAGATTTTGTTGCATGTTTCTGCTTTTGCACCATACTTTTTTTAGTCCTCAAGTAAGGACATTCGTCCAGCAAATTATAGCGTGTAAGAAAAGCTCATTCAAATCTGTAAATCCCTTGAGAACGTGCTTATGAGAGAGGTTACAAGAACTTTTAACAGCCTATATTATCCCAGCTGTCCAGAAAAAAACATTTAGACAAGGTGAAACATTTTGCTCGATATTCTACAAAAGAAAAGTTCCCCTTTCCTAAACTGATCTTGAAATATCACTCAGTTAAAAAAAAAAAAAAAAGAGAAAAAAAGATAATAATTGCATCTCTTACAAGAAGGTTCAGCAAAACCACAAATATTCATTGTGTTAGCGAAGTAAAGAACATGATACATATTTGTGTCACAAGAAAAACAGTGTCAGTGGGAAATTTCATTGAATTTAGTGGATTGCTGATAAACATAAATTTTTAATTACTGATTTGTGTATTGCAAAGTAAAGAAGGCTTAAACAATTGAACAGGCAGGCAAACACCTTTTCTGCCTTTTTTCCTGGCTCAACTTCAGCCCAGCACCTCTCCTCCACTCTACTTGGTGTCTGTCCCTCTGTTTTTATTGCAGGTTGTACTCAGTCCCAGACTCACGGGTGAGGCATTGGACAGCAGGTCCTTGGGGATGGTTTCTCTTTTCCACCGCTTGTTGTTTGTTTACTGTTTTCTCTTGCTCTTCTTTCCTTCTTAAGCATTTCCTGTACCCTAGCCCTCAGGACTGTCACTACTCCAGAGTGGGTTGCCAAAACAGCCCTTGGTCCTTTGCCCTGGTATCGGTCACCTACAGGAACAGTCCCTTAAAGGTGTGACTGCTCTGACATAGGTCTTTCATGGGCAGCAGTCCCTCAAGGGTGCTTCCTAGGGCTTGGAGAACTGCCTTCTAGGAGTGCATCACAGCTGTGTCTCCAGCTTGTCTCCTTGGTTTCATTTTTCCAAACTCCAGACCCGTGAGGGATGAGGCCATCCCTGCAATACCCTGCTGCCCAAACCATGCCTTTTATATTCAGTAAAATTGGTAAGAAGGAAAAGGAAATTCCCATTCAATATATGTTTATATATTAAGTGTTTAAGAATGTTATTTTTTTTTTTCTTTTTTTTTCTGTAGATATCAATGAATGCAAGGTATTCCCTGGTATGTGCATGAATGGTAAATGCAGGAATACAATTGGAAGTTTCAAATGTAAATGTAACAGTGGGTTTGCTTTAGATATGGAGGAAAGAAACTGTACAGGTAAGTCTTGCATTTTCCCCAGTTCTTAAAGGAACTTGTGATTGTTGCATAGCTTGGTGATCTGGAAGCTCGATGTAATTCATTTCCTTCAATTTCTAAGAGCTTAATCTTTGTACAGTGGTCAACAGTGTTGTTTCCCTTTCAGGAAGTGATTCTCTATTAAATTGAACATTCATCTGGTAAATGGACATTAGGAATCTGTTAAATTGGTGTTAAAGGTGCTCAAGTCATTCTCTGTTAGTACAATCTGAAAAATCTGGAAGAATCACCAGTGAAGTTAATTTGTCCTTCTTAACATATAAATTAACTTATTTTACAGTCTTTACTCTGTGGATGTTTTATTACCAAATGAACTGAGGGACTCCACTACAAATTCATTTTCATTTAAATTTGATAGCCAAGCACACACAGAGGCACCCTTGCAATTCTAACATCAGTGCATTAAATCAAGAAGAGGCGTACACTTAATTTAAAAGTTTATTTACTGCCTGGAAAGACTGAAATAGAAGATAAGTGTGATAGTTTCCTGGTTATGAGAACCTAGATGCCTGCATTGTGGGTGGCTCTGAGCTGAAAAACGAAGGAGGTTTTGTTTTACCACACAGAAGTCCATGAGTGAGTCTGACTAATACAAAGTGTGGGTGGTAAGGCATGTTAACTGAGGTTGGTCTGGATGTTAATGTTGCCCTAACTGGTGATTTCCTTGTTTTTATAGTGATTGCATTGATGAGAAATGCATTTAACTAACTTTATTTCTAAACTAACAAGAATAGGTCAGTAAAACTTCTCCCTACCAAAGCTTCTTTGGGTTCTGTTTCTCATTGAAACTTTGTCCTGGTGAAAATGTTCCACAGAAAAGCCACAGAGACCCAGATTTTATTAAATAGAAGACATTTTTTAAATTTAAAATTAGCAACAAAATGTTTTATAAAGCCTGTAGAAAGCCAAGCAGTCAGTGGTATCCCAGGTCCACCACATGGATTACCATCCCACAACACACATCTGTGCATGAGAACTGGACTCCCTTCTCCCAGTAGAAACCTGGTCATTCGGAGTAACAAGAGGCAGAAGAGATTCTTTCATGTAGTAAAAAAAAAAAAACTGTTTTTAAATAATTTTTTTAAATTTTATTTTGTACTTGCAGTTTCTTTAGTTAAGCTTGCACTAGCTTTGTTTTCCTGAGCCACTTTAAGAAATAGTTCGTTGTCCAGCTCACCACCTTACTGCAGACATGTTGATGCCTTTCTCTGCTCTTTTATTCCTTGCTCCCCAGACTTCTCAGATGACAGCACTAATTCTATACCTTATCCCCTTGGACTAGTGTCTTCATTGTTTCAAATATTCTGTTATTTTTTATTTCCTGTGAATCCTTCATGTTTTCTTAATATGTAGAAAATTAATGACAAAATTATGAATTACTAGAGAATTGTCTTCATAAAAAGCAATTTAATTTCAATGGCACTGTATACATGGAGTCAAACGGTACCTCTGTAATAATAGCTCAGAATTTATTACAGTAGCGTTCTTAGAAATATACTTTAACATAGTTTAATCTACGGTTGAGAGCTCTAAAGGCATTACGAATCTTCCACAAACTTTTTCACATAATCCGGTTCTTTTAAATATTAAAATCAATTGCATTTCTCTATCAACTTATGTACTACATATAATTTCTGTAGAATTCATTTATAATGTCCAAGTCTTAACTTCTGTGAAAGCAAGGATCACCTTAAACTCTTTTTGATTTTTCTACATTTCCATTTACTGTAAAACAGACATTGATGAGTGCCGGATCTCCCCAGACTTATGTGGAAGTGGTACTTGTGTCAACACTCCTGGAAGCTTCGAGTGCGAGTGCTTTGATGGTTATGAAAGTGGGTTTATGATGATGAAGAACTGTATGGGTAAGTGTTGCCAGGATGAGCTGGAGACCTTCCATTTGTCCTACTCTGTACTATACTAGCTCTACTCCACTGAACACTTCATATGCATAATTACTGTGACTTGAAAAAAATGACCTATGTCCAATATATAGGACAGATAACTGACATGTGTATATAGATTTGCTTGTTCTTTTCGCTGATTACATTCACACATTTCTGTATGGCTAATTGAGATTGTCAGCAACTATTCATGTAGTTTAACAGTGGCTCATGAGGTATTGAAATATTGAATGCATCTAAGAACAGAAGGCTGAAGTTTCAAGGGCAATGTGATTCACATTTCCTTGATTCTCTTAGGACTTGAGAAGTTCTGAGACCATTTAGTGAAAAAAAGCCCCACATATTTTTGAATTGTTTAAAGTTGTAAGAATAGATACTGAGACACCAAAAGTTACTAGCCACCTTAAAAAAATCTGGAGTTGACATTATGGAGTACTTCTACGTACACCGTGGAAATCGAAAGTCTGAAATTTGTATCTTGGTAGGATACTCTTAACCCTATTTTAGATATTCAGTTTTATTATTTTGACTAAATCCTAACTTTTTTAGTTCTGTTATGGAAATACGTCTTTGAAAGGGACAAATTGTTCAAGTTCTATTCAAGGGCTGCTGAAACAGAATCACAGTTCCTCTCACTGAGGTTGGAAGACCTCTGGAGGTCATCTGGTCCAACCCATGCTCAGTGCAGGATAAACTAGAACAAGGACCATGCACAGTTCAATACTGGAAATCTCCAAGGACAGATATTTCACAGCCTCTCTCAGAGACTTCTTCAAGTGCCAGAACATCCTCCCACTAAAAACGTTCCTTTCCATGTTTGAATACAATTTCCTGTGCTTCAGTTTTGTACCCATTTGTCTCTCATTTTGTCACTGGACACCACTCAGAAGGTGACTTTCTTCTTTACCTTCCCCAGAAGATATTTATACACATTGATAAGACCCCCTGAGCCTTCTTTTCCCCATGCTGAACATTCATGTGTTCACTCTCTAAGCTTTTCTTTGCATGTCAGAACCCCCAACCTCTAGGTCTTCTCTACGATCTTTAATGAGACTTTAACCAGTATTTCCATGTACTAAGGAGCCCAGAACTGAATGTAGCACTCCAGATGTAGTCTTATCAGTGTTGAGGATGATGTTCACCCCCCTCCAGCTTGCTTGTGGTGCACTTCCTAACGCAGTCCAGGATGCTCTTGACCTTCTCTGCAAAGGGCACATTGCTGGATCATGTTAAGTTTGTCGCCCGGAATCCCCAAATCAATTTTCTGCAAACCTACTTTCCAGTTGGTCAGTCCTCAGCCTGTGCTGTTGCATCTGGTTATTCCTCCCCAGGGGCATCACTATTTGTTGATGAGAGGTTCCCGTTTGCTTATTTTTCCAGCCTCACAAGGTCCAATTGAATGGCAGCACAACCACATGGTACATTAACCACTCTTTCATCTGTCACCTGCCAACTTACCGAGGGTGCATTCTGACCCATCATCTAGATCATTAACAAATATGATTAACAGTATTTTTCCCATTATTGACCCCTGAGGTATACCATTAGCAACCAGTGTCTAGCTGGACTTTGTTACACTGATCACAACCCTTTGAACCTGGCAGTTCAGCCAGTTTTAAGTCCACTCCACTGTGCCCTCATCTAGATCGTACTTCATCAGTTTGTCTTCTAGGGTCTTGTGGAAGATATTGTCAAATGCCTTTCTAAAGTCAAAATGAAAAGCATTCACCTGTCTCTCATACGTTGATCTAGACATTTCATTGGTGAACACTGTCAGATTGGTCAGTTGTGATTTTCCCTTTGAATCTCTGCTAACCATACCCTATCACTTCCATGTAATTCATGTGTTTGAAAATGGCTTCCAGGATTCTTTGCTCTTTCACCTTCCCAGAGATCGAACTGAAGCTGAATGTTCTGGATCCTCTTTTTGCCCTTTTTGAAGACTGGATTAATATTCACTTTCCTCCCATCCGAAAGATCGTCACCTAATTGCCATGACCTTTCAGAGATGATCTGTAGTGGCCTCACAGTGACACCAGTCAGCTCCCTTAGCACTCATGCGTACAACTCATGAGGTTCCATGGATTGGTGCATGGCCCCTTTGTTTAAATGTTCCTTAACTTGACTTCTCTGACTGAGGAGTGAGTCTTCCTGGTTCCAGACTTTACCACTGATTTGAGGTCTCGAATTCCTGAAAGCAAATATTACCAGTGAAGATGTATGCAACAACAATATTGAATATCTTGTCTTCTTCCAGGCATCCTAGGTCACCAGTTCTGTTCAGCACTGGGCCCATATTTTCCCTCATCCTCCTGCTGATGCTCTGCATGTGAAAGACTTTATTGTTGCCCTGCACATCCATTACCAAGGTCAAATCCTGGTGGCATGCCTGCATACTCAAACAGTGCTTCAGTATTCCTCCTGGGTTGCCTATCCCTGCTTTTGTGTATTTTATGTTTCATTTTTATGTTTGAGTTCTGTCAGGAGCATTCGGTGCTCCTTGATTGAACGCAAGTATGTGGTTCAGTGGCCTACATGCAGGCCTCCTGTCACCTTTCCTTGATTTCCTGTACATTATGATTCTTGAAAACACAGAGTCATGAAAATATCATTACCTGAATCACAGAAAAGGATAATAAGGAAACTTAACTGTGGAGACCTTCAGGAGAGACAGACACTCTCTACAAGTGCAGAGTAAGAATACTGTTTGGTTTCTGTAAGTCAGAAGCAAGGAAGCAAGATGTCAGATAAATACACAGAGAATAAAGAAATAAGAAGAGAAATGACTTCTTGAAGGCCTTTTGCAGAAACCAAGAAAAGGAAGGCATGCTGAATGAAAGCATTCTGGAGCTTTGAGAATTAGCCAAACAGGAGTCTATCAAAAGAGAATTTGGATTCTATCATCAGGCAGTTTATCTCCTTATGTGAATAACCTGCAAAACCCTATGATGTCTTGGCTAATTTCTTAGGCGAATGAAATACAAGCACTAGTCTACCTATTTGAATAAAAGTTTTATTTCAAGGGTAGCTAGTCATGCTTCCTGGGAGTCCAAAAGTGTGAGTGCGTCCTGCACCTTGAAGGTCCGTTGTTCATATTTCTTTCCATATCTATATTGTTAGATGTTTTTTTCAGGTTCATGAGTCAAATATTCAGTTTTCCATTGTAAGTTGTAACATGTCTGTTTCTCAGCCACATATCCACATACACAGGAGTTATCAAGCTATCTATCCTTTTACTATCCTTTTAGTCAAAAGTTTTATTTTACTATCCTTTTAGTTAAAAGTTTACATGAATGTCCCCATTAACTGAAATCCATGTACAACAATTTCAATGCATGCCTAAAATAGGTGTCTGGTTAAATTTAGAAGAAAACTTTTTTCAAAATTGCAACTGAATGTTAATACATTGTTCAAAATGATGACCATCCAAACAGATGCTACCTTTTCTTGTTTCATGTTTCTCTTAGAGTACTTAATTTTGAAAGATATATTTATCTTATTTTCTTGGAAAAAAATATCCCAACTTATTTTAGAGTTCAGTAACTTAAAGGATTTTTTTTTGCACTGTTACATAGAACGAGAAAAGGAGGAGCACTGCTTCAATTAAACCTTCTTTTTATTTGTGACCTCCAGATTTTGTCACTTCCAGACACTGAGAACTGTTTTTCCCTTTGTTGCTCCTTAGTAATGATTTTATACTTCCTTGCCATGGTTTCTTTCCAGATATTGATGAATGTGAACGCAACCCTCTGCTGTGTAGAGGTGGCACTTGTGTGAACACAGAAGGGAGTTTTCAGTGTGACTGTCCTGTAGGACATGAGCTGTCACCATCACGTGAGGAATGCATTGGTGAGTTTCAAGTAAGGATAGCAGTCTTCACCTATCTATGAAGAGCAGTCATTTGTGCTATGAAAATTTTTTGTCACTGTCAAGGAATTAGCCTTTGGAATATCTCAAACAAATTTGTGTTCCTCCTTCGAATACCTTCAAATAAAATGAATACCTTCAAATTAAATCCTTATAGCAGATCCTGTAAAATCTCCAGTGCCCTCAGCACTTTTGGCTTCAAAGAGGAGTTTTTTAGCAGGCCGCTAAGGATTATTAAGCAGCTCAAAGGACTGTACCACTCATGTTGGCCTTTTTCAATTAAAAGACATAAAAGCATAAAGTGAACCTTTTTCCTACAATCACAAAAAATTGTTTCTGTCCCACAATGAAATGCAGTTCTCCTTTTTGCGCATAATTCACTACTGAAGGGGTAAAAAAAAAAAAAAAAATTAATTAATCAAAAAGCCATAAATCATATTACCTCTTTGTCTTCTGTGTTTGATGAATAGTCACTGCAAGAGTTGGCTTAAAGCAGCAGATTGGAGTACCATGAACTTTCTGAGGGGGTCTGCTACAGTTAATGTTCACAGAACAAAATGAAGAAAATAAACATTTGTTCACTGTTTCAGACATACTATTTAGGATCCATACCTTTAACGAGAATGCACTAAAAGCCAGAAATTGAAAGTGTCTGAAATCCACTGGTTTAAAATGTATTCCTTACCCCTTTTCTCTGACTAAGAAGTAATTGATATAAATGATTCTTTTCCAGATGTAAATGAATGCTCACTAAGTGACAATCTCTGCAGAAATGGAAAATGTGTGAACATGATTGGAACATACCAGTGTTCCTGTAACTCTGGATACCAAGCCACTTCTGACAGACAAGGCTGCATAGGCAAGTGCTGTATTCCTTAATTCCTATATATTTGTACTTAAGCGTGTATTGTTTCATATGGGTTTGCCTCTATTTCGTGCAGACCCATCTTCTCATTTTCTGCTATTAAGTATATCATGGACTATTGTGGATATTTCACCTTAAGAGTATTAAGAAAGTGTAATGCTGTTGCTGTACTGAACTCTGAAGAGAAAATAATATTCTTATGGTGCTACTCCATTAAAATCACAAAGCTTGAGTGTGAAACAATGAGAAAATATTGCTCTATTTCTTAGTTGAGCAAGAACAGCCTAAGCACATGTAGTTTTTCTTCCACTTACTGTATAGATTTCTAAAAATCCTACACTTGTAGTAATGCTGAACTATGTATTTGTCAGCACATTGGTAATGAGAGCAGAGTGACTGAGAATTTTTTTGTTGTTGCTTTTGCTTATGTTTTGCCAAAACCTAAATTTGTGCTGCATGTCAAGCTTACATGAAACTTTAGTTTCTTAGGGCTTTTCTTTCTTTTTCTTTCCACCTGTTGTCTTTTGCACTTCTTTAAACCTATATCCTTAATAATATATGTGAATATAAATAACTTAAAATTAGTCACTTGCTCCCATAGATGAAAATGCAGTTGAAAGAGGGAAGGATGAACAAAATCTATATCAAGAGAGTGTAGTGTGAGAATGAAAACTCAGATCATCACCAGCAAACTGCTTCATCTCTTAAGTAAAATGCAAAGAGACGGTGACTTCTCCTTATAAAAGTAGACTTACTGTAACTTATGTTGCTTCCCCAGATATTGATGAATGTATGATAATGAATGGAGGCTGCGACACCCACTGCACTAACTCAGAAGGCAGCTACGAATGTAGCTGTGGTGATGGCTATGCTCTAATGCCAGATGTCAGGACATGTGCAGGTAGTTTTTAATATCTTAGAGTTTTCATTAAAAATAGATGTAAGTTCCAGCGTGGCTCCTTTCAACCAATCTGAATATGGTGTTCTGTTAGCCAGTCTGTACCAGTGTGACAGAGTTATTTTCTGCTTTTATTTCAGATATCGATGAATGTGAAAACAATCCAGATATCTGTGATGGTGGGCAATGTACTAATATTCCAGGGGAGTACCGCTGTCTCTGTTACGATGGATTTATGGCGTCTATGGACATGAAAACTTGCATTGGTAAGTTACTGTAAATACCAAAGGTAATGAAAATCTAAAAATTGTACAGCTAATGCTTTGGAGTCCTTGAAGGGATAATGAATACTTGAAGGCAGGTTATAGAACTATGTATGTAAATGTTAAAAAAAAAAAAAAAAAAAAATCATTCTTTCTTGCTACAGTATAAATGTCAGGAAGTATAGCAGAAGATTTGAAAAGTCCATAGGCATAAATAAATTCCTGTAATTCCAGAAACAGGATTGATATAATCGTAATTGTAGGATTTGCCTAAAACATCACTATAAAGAAGAAAATGTTTGTGTGCCCCAGCATTTTCTTCTGTCTCTTGTAAATGTTTTAGTTTATCATCTCAACTACATTAACTTACTATGAGTGATTATGAAGGAAATTAAAATAAAAATATTTATTCGGATTAAACTAACCTGTTTAATTAGTTCTGCTGTTTATACGAAGCCCTAACCTTTTACATTTAATGTTTTCTATATATTATACTTTTAAGGTGGTTTGGGCTATATTAATAGAATTACATTTTGTGAACATCTGTCAAATAAAACATTCATTACTCATTTTATACGTGTGCACACTAAGGAGAAACTAATCATATGTAGTGCTGAATAAAGCTGTCATAGAATCATAGCATATCTCTAGTTGGAACAGACAAGGATCATCAAGTCCAACTCATGACTTTGAACAGGACCACCCAAAAATGAAACCACGTGTCTGAGAGCATTGTCCAAACACTTCCTGAACTCTGGCAGGCTCAGTGCAATGACCGCTGCCCTGGGCAGCCTGTCCCAGTGCCCGACCACCGTGTGGGTGCAGAACCTTTCCCTAACCCCCCAGCCTGACCCTCCCCTGTCCCAGCTCCATGCCGTTCCCTCGGGTCCTGTCGCTGTCCCCAGAGAGCAGAGCTCAGCGCCTGCCCCTCCGCTCCCCTCGTGAGGGAGCTGCAGGCCGCCATGAGGCCTCCCTTCAGCATCCTCCTCTCTAAGCTGAATAAACCAAGGTACATCAGACACTCCTGAGGTGTCTTTCCCTCTAGACTCTTCACTATCTTTGTCACTCTCCTTTGAATGCTCCCTAAAAGTTTTATATTTCTCTTATATTGTGGTGCCCACAACTGCACACAGTGCTCAAGGTGAGGCTGCACCAGTGCAGAGCAGAGTGGGACAATCCCTTCCCTCAGCTGGCTAGCTATGCTGTGCTTGATGCATCTCAGAATACAGTTGGTCCATTTGGCTGACATGGCCCACTGTTAACTCATATTCTACTTGCCGTTGACCAGAACCCCCACGTACCTTTCCCCTGGGCTGCTCTCCAGCCTCTCATCCCTCAGTCTGTATGTATAGCCAGGGCTGCCCCTTCCTGGGTGCAGAATCCAGCACTTGCTCTTGTTAAACTTCATGCAGGTTTTTGATGGCCCAGCTCACTAATTTGTCAAAATATCTCTGCAAGGCCTCTCCACCCTTGAGGGAGCCAAACAGCTCCTCCTCATGTCTTTCTGGTATTTTCAGCTCAACAACAATATTCCAGAAAGACAAAGTATGCTGTTAGGTGACAGGTGTTGTTAGTAATTTTTAAGTAATAATGAATTCATGTGCACTTACAGATGTAAACGAATGTGATTTGAATTCCAACATCTGTATGTTTGGGGAGTGTGAAAACACTAAAGGTTCATTCATTTGTCACTGCCAGCTAGGATATTCGGTCAAGAAAGGAACCACTGGATGCACAGGTAAAGCAAATTTCTGGCATATGTGTTACGGTGTGTAGATATCTTGATCGGCTTTCAGGTAAAATAAATGCACAAGTGTTCACACACAAATGAGAGACTGTAATTTCTACCTAATAGTAAATGTAGGAGTCTAACTATATTGCATGTACCAGCATGTATCCAGGAGTTTGAAAAGGTTTGCTCCTTGACCAATATAAATATGATATAAGAGACCTCATATGTAACTGCAGTTTTAAAGTCAAAACTTTTTTTGCTATAGTCTGGAGGAATATCTAGTACCAAATGGAGCCTGGCTAGGTACGGCTGCATCTGCGGTAGAAGTATTTAATCTGTATCCATTTGTCATGCATACTCAAAGTATGAACTCATCTGTCAACTACAGCTGTGAGAAATGACCCAGGAGTCTAAGAAAAGGTCAGTAGGGAAAAAAATAGAACACAAGAATGAAAAAAAAAAGTGATGGTGTATGAAGGAATGTATATGCCTTCCTTCAACCCATGCTAACAAATTTTAAATATTCATAATAATTCAGTTTCAAACTGTACAACTTCCTGTGCTAATTGGCACCTTCCTTCTGCAGGCTGGGTCTGCTCTGTTAGGGGGAAGCTAAGGTCATCCAAACTGACTCTTCTCAGAAGGCTGATGGAATTCCTTCTGTAATTTCAAGATTAAGAATTTGTTTTATAGTTTCAAAAATCTTGGATGAGTCATTTCTATAACTGAAATGTGCCTGCACACCCAAGGGTGTCAGCCCATTTTAGGCATATCAGCATACTTGTCTGTAAGAAAGCTTTAATTTCACACCAAAAAGCAACTGTAGAAAATAAAACTAATTTTGCCATGTTTACTAAAAAAGAATGTTATGAAAACATAATGAAAGTACAGTTGAAAGTGCAAGTATCGCTATTATTAATTTATAAAGTAATGTCACTTGCTTGAATTATTATATGGTTTTGAACTTTTTGTTTTCTAAAGGATTGCAAAACTATACAATGGAAATGAGTAAAATCCAAGGGGAACATTGTTTGTAATATTCTGGTTCTCCTGATGTAAATGCTGATAGTTTATTTTGTGCTTCTAGATGTGGATGAGTGTGAAATTGGTGCTCACAACTGTGACATGCATGCCTCATGTGTCAATGTACCAGGAAGTTTTAAATGTAGTTGCAGAGAGGGAT
>CM021729.1:41766395-41893303 GCA_011074415.1 Stictonetta naevosa
GAATGGCATTAAATGTATTGGTAAGTATATAGAAAAATAAAGTTTTTATCTCTTTTTCTTTTCTCTTTTCTCTTTTTTCTCTTTTTTTTTTCTTTTTTCTTTTAACAAAACATGCAATATGACTGTGAGTACTCCATTAGAAACAAAAGTATTTTTTGTCTATTTGCAGCACTCTGTGGATAGATGAAATACAAGATTCTTATGTTTTGTGAGTTTGGGGTTTTTTTGAAAAAAAAAAAAAAGTTTTGTCTCAGGAGTCTCTCTGTGTAACATCCTACTGTGTTAAATACATATTTTGCATAGTTTATATACAACTGCTAGAATGGACAAAATACAAAATTCAGTCAAAAATACAGTGGAGTTTGTTTTGACATTTCCTGCCATTAAGATTTTATTTCTTAATACCATTACTTAATACCATTTTTTTGGAAAAAAAAAAAATCTTGTAATGTTTCTAGTTAATGGGCCTAATATAAAGCATGTTGGACCTGAAGTATGGGAAACTTGATTCTACATTTGCTGGGCTGATACAGTCACATTATGTCTCCTTGCCTTTGTTTTTAATTCTGGTGTGTAAAAGAGATTGTAATATTTACCTCTCTTGCACAACATTTTGGGATCTGTGGAAAATGAAATTCACTTAAATATTAGGCTTTATTGGTATAATATGTGAAAGAAAAAGTACCTGTATTACAAGATTTTACTGTAAGTCAGATCTTATAAGATTTTAAAGCTATGTCTGAGAAAAAAAGAAAGGCTCCTTGGTCTTTATTGTTATCACTTAATAAAAATAGATGAGGTTCTGTTAAATAAGTAAGACATCCTATTTGAAAGGACTTAAAAAAGAGATGTGGTAGAATCCATGTTGTTAAAAATAGCTCCTGGGTACAGAATGTTCTTCCCGGAGTCCCTTAAACAGATGTCTGCTGATGGGCAAGGCAGATTGTGAAAGGGACTGTCAGGTACCACATAGCACCTGTCACAGTGTGGCACCTGATACTGACTCACATCAGGCACCCGAATGGCCATTTCCATCAAATCAAGCTTCAATTGCCGTTTAGTGGCAGGAGAGTCTTCTGTTTTTGTTCTTGGTTTGGTTTGGTTTGGTCTGTGTTATTTTTAAATCCAAATTGGCATCCAAGTTAGTAAGAAAGCTTGCATTGATTTTCATAGCATTAGGCTGCTTTTATGATCTGTTAATTGAGAAGGCTCATCAGATGTGTGTTAGATTTTCACCTCACCATATCTATTTGTTCTGTTATTTTCAACACACTGATTCCAAGCTCTTTATCAGGATATTGACATTTAAGTAATGCTGTCAACATTTACTCAAAGGAATCATCTGAATTCCATCCATTGTGTAGATGTTGTATGCTTGTTTAGTTTGACAGTTAATTGCAAAATACACTAACTTCTGTATTACTGCTTATGCTCTTTTGTCTGTGATGTGTAGATCTTGATGAATGCTCCAATGGAACACACCAGTGCAGTGTGAATGCTCAGTGTGTAAACACCCCTGGGTCATACCGCTGCGCGTGTGCAGAGGGATTCACAGGGGATGGATTTACTTGTTCTGGTAAGAAGTTTCTGTGAAAGCTGATCTGTCGCTAATGGTTTCTATTTCATGGAAGCGTTGCAAAATCAGACCCAAGCCCAAAGTGCAAGAGAATAAATGTAAAAATGTCTATTAAGACAGATCTCCTGAAGAAATGTTAACAAAGGCAGTTGACCCTTAGATTTGCATGCCAAACTGGAAGCAGTGAGACCAATTGTTGGGTGAAGCCCCTGTCTGCTCCTTTCTCATTTTCCTTTTTGCTCCAACTTTTTTGAATGTGCATGCTCAGGTTCAAGAGGACAAGGATTCAGCTGTCGTTGACCCTGCCCTGTTGACTGGGTCTGTCTCTGACAGGGAAGGGATCTTTTATTTTGCCCTCACTAGGGGAAAGAGGACTGAATGGGATGTAATCATTAACGATAAAATCATTATTTTTAATGATTTTCTTTTAAATAAAAACAAGTTGCAATTGAAAAATGTTACCCATTATCTTTGCATTTAAGTTTTTTTGAACATCATTTACCACATAGAAAGTGTTACGAAATAACTTAAAGTGTAAAAGATTATATAAAGTGTATGGATTTTATATAAAATATAAATGTATGAGCATTCAGTTGCTGTGTTTTTTATCACTTAAGGAGTGGAATTGCAACAATGTCTCTGCTCTACGGTTCTTACTTGTTCTGTAAGTGGTTAGCAATTTTTAAGGTTTGAAGGAATGCATCCTACGGGTAGTAAAAATTCACTATTAGCTAACTAACCAAAATCAATATACACCTTAAATATTATTAAAACTTAATATAAGAATCAGTTAGAAGACTTGATACTATTAGTTTTTAATCTCAGAAGTAGAATCTTCATATTTTGCTTATTTATGTGTTTCAAGTTTGTGGTTAATTAACATGAATTTTAACACCTATTGTTAATGCAGTATGCTTTAGATTTGTAAATTTCAAATTTAATTTAATTTAATTTTTTGCTCCTTTTTAGAGCTATCAAAAATCTTAGAAAAATGAAAATGAACCATGTTGTTTGAAAGGACCAATGCTCAAAGTAACGCTTACAAAAATGTTTCATGTCAGACTAACAGAGCAATATCACAGAATCATATAGGTTGGAAGAGACCTCCAAGATCACCTAGTCCAACCTCTGACCTAACACTAACAAGTCCTCCACTAAACCACTAAACCATATCATAAGCTCTACATCTAAACATCTTTTAAAGACCTCCAGCCTATGCCAATGCCTAACAACCCTTTCAGTAAAGAAGTTCTTCCTAATATCCAACCTAAGCCTCCCCTGGTGTAACTTTAGCCCATTCCCCCTCATCCTGTCCACAGGGACGTGGCAGAATAGACCAGCCACCACCTTGCTACAGCCTCCTTTAAGGTACCTGTAGAGAGCGATAAGGTCGCCCCTGAGCCTCCTCTTCTCCAGGCTAAACAATGCCAGCTCCCTCAGCCGCTCCTCATAAGACTTGTTCTCCAGACCCCTCACCAGCTTTGTTGCCCTTCTCTGGACTCGCTCAAGCACCTCCATGTCCTTCTTGTAGTGAGGGGCCCAAAACTGAACACAGTACTCAAGGTGCGGCTTCACCAGAGCCAAGTACAGGGGGACAATCACTTCCCTAGCCCTGCTGGCCACACTGTTTCTTATACAAGCCAGGATGCTGTTGGCCTTCTTGGCCACCTGAGCACACTGCTGGCTCATATTCAGCCAACTATCAACCAATACTCCCAGGTCCTTCTCTGCCTGGCAGCTTGCTAACCACTCATCTCCCAGCCTGTAGCGCTGCTTGGGGTTGTTGTGCCCCAGGTGCAGGACCCAGCACTTGGCCTTGTTGAGCTTCATACAGTTGGCCTCAGCCCATTGGTCCAGCCTATCCAGATCCTCCTGGAGAGCCTTCCTACCCTCGAGCAGATCGCCCTACAAACCTATTTTGGTTTCGTCTGCAAACTTACTGAGGGTGCACTTGATTCCTTCATCCAGATCATCAATAAAGATATTAAAGAGAACTGGCCCCAGTACTGAGTCCTGGGGGACTCCACTAGTGACCGGCCTCCATCTGGATTTAACTCCATTCACCATGACCCTTTGGGACCAGCTACCCAGACAGTTTCTAACCCAATGAAGCATATGCCAGTCCAAGCCATGAGCAGCCAGTTTCTTGAGGAGAATGTTGTGGGAAACGGTGTCAAAAGCTTTACACATCCACAGCCTTTCCCTCATCCACTAAGTGTGTCACTTTGTCATAGAAGGAGATTGGGTTCATCAAGCAGGACCTGCCCTTCATAAACCCATGCTGACTGGGCCTGAACACTTGGTTGCCCTGCAAGTGCCGTATGATGACACTCAAGATAATCTGCTCCATGAGCTTCCCTGGCACTGAGGTCAAACTGACAGGCCTATAGTTTCCCAGGTCTACTGTCCAGCCCTTTTTGTAGATGGGCGTCACGTTTGCTAGCCACCAGTAGACTGGTACCTCCCCTGATAGCCAGGACTGCTGATAAATGACAGAAAGCAGCTTGGCCAGCTCTTCAGCCAGTTCTCTCAATACCTTTGGGTGGATCCCATCTGGCCCCGTCGACTTGCATATATATAACAGAATATATATATATATATATAACATATACAACCTATATTATATATATAACAGAAATATAATATATATATATTATATATGTAACAGAAAATAAAGCTTTGACTTTGTAAGCAAAACATTCAATGTATTTATCAGAAGTAGTAGTACTGAATCTGAAAACATTGCATTATTAAAAAGAATAATTCTGTTAATAAAAAAAAAAGTAAGAAACTTAGCAGGGTAGAAGGAGTCATTTTGGAAATGACATTAGATTTGCCTTTCTTTCAATTTGCCTTTCTTTCAATTTGGTTCATCTTCCTGTGTAAACAATTTGTGTTATATCAACAAAACTCTGCAACACTGATTGGTAGGATAAAATTATTTGTATTTTGAAACGTGGTTTCAAAGAAATTTCTGTCTCCCACAGATGTTGATGAGTGTGCAGAAAATATTAATCTGTGTGAAAATGGGCAGTGTTTGAATGTCCCTGGTGCATACCGTTGTGAGTGTGAGATGGGATTCACTCCCTCCTCGGACAGCAAGTCGTGCCAAGGTAAGCTACTGGCACTTCAAGTTCATTTTCTGAGTTTGGATTGGCTGCCATAAAGCAAACAACGAGAACTGCTGGAAGGACCTCAACCTGGAAGCAGAATACGTAACACATGCTTCACATATAAAACTAATTTCTTCAACCAAGGATTATTTAGCAGTCTTAATTATGTTGAAGGTAACTTTCATCTCTTCATGAAGTTTTCCTGGCTGTGGCCCAGAAATCTCAGCAGTTTGGCTTGGCAATTTTTTTTTTTATTTTTTTTTTTGTTACTATTTCTTTTAGTCTTGTCACTAGTGAATAGTGTGTGGAAAAAACCTGTATTCATCTCTATTTTATTTAATGTGCTTACATAGGAAATATAAACCGCATTGAGTGACCTCATTTTTAATACCCCATATTTGACAACTTTGTAATACTCCTTGAAGTGTGTCCTGAAGATTTTTTATCATCCTTTCACCCTCTGTATTGTAGCAGATCATCTGAAGTAGAGAAGAAATGATTCTCTCTCTAATCCAATGGAGCTTCTGTTCCTTGTACTCTTATATTATTTTTCGGCTTAATATGAAAACCGTGTATTAGATAAATTCTTTTTAACTAATGTTCTGAAGCATTTTACTTTATTGGCATGTTCACATATTCATGTGTACATGTGTGAATCAGACTTCAGGCAGAAGCATGTGAAAAATTAGCTACACAAGTGTTCTGGTCGGAGCTATTATAATTACCGAGTATTATCAATTGTTTATCTTCGCAAATTTCTCACTGCAGCTCAGTTAGCCATTTTATAATCATGCCAATGTTCCAATGTTCTAATAAAAATAAAAATAAAAAAGTATCAGCCAATCAGTATATTGATAAACAAAATATTCTAATTCTAGAGACAGTAAGTCATGCAATTTTGACTTTTCAGTTGGTCCACAATAGTGCGCTGAAAAACAAATTGAAGAATTTTGGACAAAAATCTTGGTATATTATTGTAATTCCAACAGAAATCTGAAAGTATTGCATAGATGAAATTACACTGTTCAAGAACTAGAATGTATGGATGCTGAGTGCTCTAGAGGAATTCATTTTTTTTTTTCTTTTAAGTTGATGTATTAATTTGTCCTGTGATAGGGTGACTCCTTGGCTGATTTCTGCCATCAAGGGGTAAAATCCAAAGTCTGTATTTAGTGCAATAATTGTAATATTTCATGCAATTTCTTCAGAAATCACTTGAGATATTAGTGTATTAACTTCACAATGATACAGTCTTTTCCACAACTTTATAAAGCTTTATCTTAACACAGACTATCTTCCTGACCCAATTCAGAGGTCATGGCTATAGTCCAACTTAGAAAACTTTCTTTAATTTCCAGTTTAAATTAATTGAGAACCATTGGATACTAGGCATTTATCATAAATTTCTTTTTCACCTAAAAAAACTATCCGCATTCCCCACCATTCCAAAGTTACCCTTTCTCATATGTTGCTATGAAGAGGCATTATATCACTTCTCAAGCTTCAACTAAGGCAAGCAAGCCAAGTTCACCATAGATCTTTCATTACTCTGATCATTTTAATATTCCTTTTTTACACCTCTTCTAATTTTAGCTCATCAATCCTGAACAGAGCTTCTGTACCCAGAATTCCAAGTGAAAATTTAGTTGTGCTTAGTAAAACAGTATCAGTGCTATCTGCTTTTCTGTCTCTGCTAAAAATATCTCACTAAGGCATCGTAGAGCTGCATTCCCCTTTTACACAGATGCTTTATTTTAAAAATTTAGGAATCTTGCTATCAGACAGTACCTGCCGATTTTTTTCATCTTTTATTAATTTTCTTCCACTCAGAAGTTGCATGTGTCTTCATTTGCACTTTGCAATACAACACACTATTGTTATACTAATATGGTAAGAGTATGTAATTTTCTTTTCTTAATATATTCCTTCAGATATCGATGAATGCTCCTTCCAAAATATATGTGTATTTGGTACCTGCAATAATCTACCAGGAATGTTTCATTGCATCTGTGATGATGGCTATGAACTAGATAGAACTGGAGGAAACTGTACAGGTATATATCTTCTGTTCAGAAGTATGTCAAGGCTAAAATACCCTTTTAATTGCACCGGGTTAATTGAAACAGGTTCACAACATGCATTGTATTCTCTAGCAACTATGCAAGCCATTCTTTCTCCACCAAATAAGAAGTTTTTAGCATTGTGTGCTTTTAATTTAGTTTAAGAATTAAATTTTTAAAATGCTTCTTATATATGCAGCTGTACGATGGTTATTCTTAAGTGTTTGATGAATTATTAGCAGCTCTTTGCTTCAATTTCAGGTAGAAATAACTTGTATTTGAAATTTTCTTGCCCATTTAGCTTTAAAATGTAAAATGATTCATCTTTTCCATCAAGTGAATGGATTTATAAACATAGCCTTCCTATTTCAGATATTGATGAATGTGCTGATCCCATTAACTGTGTTAATGGTCTCTGCGTAAATACTCCTGGGAGGTATGAATGTAATTGCCCTCCAGATTTCCAGCTGAATCCTACTGGGGTGGGTTGTGTGGGTAAGTAAAAGCTACCTAAAGTATCACTGTAGAAATCAAATGAATAATCATGTTAGATGGATACTAGAAACATCAAACATGGGTAGTTTTGGCCTCTCTTTGAAGGCAGGGTGCACATGAGGGTAGCAAGATACAAAAATTATCATGCACTTGCTGATCCTACTGTATAGTTTTCTAGAGCTTGTTAGTTATTGTAAATGATCGATGGTGTTTATAAAGTCTTTAAAATACACTTTTTAATTATTTGTTCAAACATACATTATTTGCATTTCCATTTTCCTGAAAGTCACCAGTTCTTTGTTTAAGTTAAGTCTAAACTGGAATTAAAACCACTTGTGGTGCCCGTTTAACTAAAAACAAAAAGCACATTTCACTGTAGTTTAATTCTCTCCGGTATAATCATCTCTGGCTTATACTGACATAAAGGGAATTTTCATTTTATCTTCTACTTTCATTACATTTTTCCACTTGGTATAAGACTGTCATGTGATTAGAATATGTAAGAGCAATCTATCTAGGGAAGTTTTCAAAAGACAGGGTTGAGAGAAGGGCTAAAGTTCAGCCATAAAGATTTGTGTGGGATCCTGGGAAAGCGTCTTAGTTTTTTATTTGGAAAACAGCCTTTTTATTTTAATACTTAGGGAAGACTCATATTTGCACAAATTGGGAAGTAAAAAACTGCCCATTTTCTAAATACTGGCAATACTACTATAGTGTGGTAATAAATCAATATATTCTGAACAAATCATTTCTATAGAAATGCATATTTCCTTCAGAACAAATTTTATGGCTCGTCTTTTCCATGTGTCTCTCTTTTCTGTGTATGTTCTCTGTAGCAACTGTAGAGTCCCAAGTGAGAGAGCAAGTCCCCCCTCTCAGAAGAAAAAAAAAGTTTAATAAGAAAGAAAAACTGTTTGACCCTACCTTATTTCTGTCTTGAGGAAGTAATACTAGGCCTCTCTCTCCGATACTAAAGCACTCTTTTCCATTTCCCTGTGTAAGAAATATTTTTAGTTCCTCAGTGACTGCCTGCACAGAAAAGAGAAGTTCTGAGGCTTAGACTGCTTCACAAACACGGTTTTTGTTTGTTTTGTTTTAGCCTCAGTTTCAGAGAGTGGCAGAACTGGAATCCTCTTGTCTAGATGGCAGGAACTGTAACTCTCAGACGCACAACTTACATCCCTCTATAGCCTGATTTCATGGTGAAGTGCAAAAAACATTCACTGAACATTCAGCTTTTGTTTTTAATAGAGTGTGCAAAGCCTCTGCTTCCTGTGAAATATCATCAGATTAAGATAATAAGTAAGTCCTGTTCCATGAATGAAATGACACGGCAGTGCCCTTTTTTTAGAAGCTCTTTAAGAGATGGGGGCATCAAGTGCAAATAAAGACATCTTAGTTATACTATATGATTTTTAACATTGTTGGGTTTTGATCTGTTTCCTTTCACCAGTTCTCATTTATAATTTTCTAGAGGATTAAATGAGTTAACATGGGCAAAGGAAACACCAAGACAGTTGCCATTCCAATGCAGCTATACTAATTCTGTTTTAAGAACTAGTGTACTTTGGATATGTCTACCATACTGACTTATGTAGTCCAAAGAAGGAAGAATTAAAGTTTAGTTTGCTTGTGATCCTTTATAATCTCAGAACTGCAAGTCCAAATTGCAGCTTCAGTGAGAGTGAAGTTTGGGTCATTTACAACTGTAAAGCCTTACCCAGTTTTCACTCGTAAGATTGTAGTCACTTCGGAAAAAAAACAAAACAAAACAACAACAACAACAAAAGACACAGGCTAGTAGACCTTACCAAGATACATGAAAGTTTCTTACTTCTGGAATTAAACAGTTGTGCCAAAAAATGTTCCAGAAACTTCTTGTCAAAGGACAGCACTTCTGGTTCTCTTCAATAGCAACTATCTCTTGCACGCTTGAGCAGAAAGTGGAATTTTAATTCCAATTCCTCTCAGAAGGAATATTATCTTTGGCAAAGAAGAACATGGTGCCTTGTCAAGACAGTTCATGTGAGTAGTAAACCGAAACCTAAAACCCTTTACGGACTCAGTATTGATACTCAGCTAGAGAACTCCACACTCTGCCTTCTTTCCAAGGACTATTATCTCCTATTGCTCTTAATGGACCTGAGGTCTTTAGCCGAAGTCATCCTCCAAAAAGCTCTTTTTTTTTTTTTTTTTCCAATTTTCTCAAGAACCATGAGGCCAATTCTCAGCTTCACTTAAAAAGGCAGATGTCTCCCACTGTCACAAATGGAGAGGAGCATGCAGTTCCTCTGAGAACACGAGGAAGTAGGTATTCTGAGAATAACTGTGTTGGGGTTCTTTCAGTTCAAGTCTATAACGAGAACAGGATATGCCCTTTTTTTCTTTTTTGGGAAGGCCGTTCATGTTACTTTGATCTAACTTAGTGTTATTTTGCAGCTTTAATAAATTGTAAAGCTTGTATTTATTACTAGAAATCTGTTAATAATAATTAAAAAATGTTATAAATTTAAAACAAATAAATAAAGAATTCCACTCAAGATGGGCTGATCAGTGATATGTACCAAATCTCAGGATAATTTAAAAAGCCATGTCATATCAAGACATTTGTTAAACTCTGGACATTTTGAAAGGATGAACTACACATATTTATCATACTTGATTCATCTCACTCCATGTAAAATGGTAAGAATGTAGTGTGTGGGACTTGCTGCAAGTAGTAAATTAAAAATGTGGTATTTCTGTGTAAAATATGCATTTAGAAAACCATTCAAAAATCCACATACGAGTTTCTTAGCTATACTATTAACAGAAATAGTAAAACTGCAAAAAGACATTGTGGCCTTTATACAATGAATATATATCATCTTTATTCCAAGATGTCTCTATGCTTCTTTAGTGGCATACTTTGACAGCAAGTTAATTCATAGATGTGATCTTTAAAATTATAACACTAAACTTGAGGAAATTAATTTCTTCTTATTTGGCTGTAATAGGAAATACTGTCATAATTGACTATCTTCCCATTCCTTGTATTTACGATTCACTGCTAGTTACTTGCCATCTATACAGAAAGAGGAGGTAGTATTGGCAGTAGAAAGAAAACTCAAATCTTTACTTCTCTTAGTAGATTCATTACTCATTCTACCAATGCCAACTGTTGTCTACATCATGAAGCTACAGTTTGAGTGAACTAACAATTTTTCCTCAAAGTTTCTGGAAGTTTAGGTTATTTTCTTCAATGCTAATGATTTTGGGAGATTTTTTTTTTTTCAAGTAGAGCTCTTCCAGTGCAATGACAGATGGCACTTTTTTCTGCAGTTCCATTGAGAAATAGGTAACTTCTAATTTCCACAAGAGAGTGGAATTCAGCCTAGTCAAAATCAGAAAACAGAGAAGAAATATTATCAGCAAACTGTGGCAAGGCTTCTAGATGTTTTCTGGACCGAAAGACTGGGAATAGTATATGTTCTACACTAGAGTATGATGGGTCTCTGGAAGATACTCAAACATTTAAAACTGTTCTCTGGGTTCTTAGGAGGCTGAAGCTACCCTTTCTCCATGGTGTCTCTCTCAACATCAGTAACAGCGTACATTAATGTTTTCAGCTTGCCAGTGACTTCAAAAGAACGATGTTATCCGAATTCCTGCTTCTAGATATAGAACATTAAAATGAACGCCTACTGTTGCTTTGCCCAGATTGTTGTGTGCAGCTGTAGTCATATGTGCTTTATATGTAGATAATCGTGTTGGCAATTGCTACCTGAAGTATGGACCACGAGGGGATGGAAGCCTATCCTGCAATACTGAAATTGGAGTTGGAGTCAGTCGTTCCTCATGTTGCTGCTCTCTGGGAAAAGCTTGGGGAAACCCCTGTGAGACGTGTCCCCCTGTAAACAGCAGTAAGGAAATGTTCTCATATTTTCCCTTGCCCCCTTATTATAGAAGATAGTACTAAGGAATAGAAAAAGTATTTGAAATCTTTTACTATATTAAGTTATCATTTAAGAAATCAATTTACTTCGAGAATGTGAATATATTGCATACATATGTTTGCAATTTTTAATCAGCAGCTCCATGTTGGTAGGGTAATAAACACATGACTAAAGCTTAGAATTCAAATTATGTCTTTAATTCAAAGAACTGTGGTGGTTCTCAAAGGGAATCTTGGTAACTGTTACATTAAAATTTCTGTCATTCTTAAGTACTTTCAAAACTGTTACCCAGTGATACTTACCAACTTTGCAGATATATGAAATAATGCAAAAGAAATATAAAGCAGCTTATTCTTAAGTCTCATAATAGTATGAATTGCGATTTTAACATCTCTCTTTATCTATTGTATACTGGCATTTTGTATTGAAGAACTAGTAAAAGTTAAAAATGGAGGATGCATATATACCTTATACAGACACAAAATGAAGGAAACAGTTTTGTCCGTGCTGAGAAGAATATTCAAGGTTATGGTAATGGCCAAAGCAGACTTGCTTTGTTTCCACTAAATAGTCCAAGGAAGGTAGAAAAATAATGACAGTAGGGAAAAAGAAGCATTAAAAACACAAATGAAATGCTTTGTTTCTATTCTTAGCACTTTATTCTTCATATAACTGATATGCTCTCTCTTGTTATACTTTACTTTAGCGGAATACAATACTCTCTGTCCAGGAGGAGAAGGATTCAGACCAAATCCCATCACTATTATTTTAGAAGGTGAGTTCATCATAAATGACAATGAAGTTTGGTAATAAAAAAAGTGCCATCTTTGGTGAGATAAACGCATGAACTGTATTTTGAAGAAGACATTACATTTATTGCAAACCAAAAAGTTAATATGAGTTGAACAACAGCATGATGAAAAGGAGCATTGTAAAAGAACATTGAAGAAGTCCAACAACATTTCAGTAGGAAAATAAACTGATGTCATACCTTTTGTGTGCCTCCTTACTTGAGCTGAACTTTGAAACTGGCCATGAAGAATAAGCCCTCTATGAAAATTATAGTTTATCAGTGGAAGGTATAAGTTTCAGGAAACATTCATTGGACAAAAGAAACGCTGGTTCCAATGAGCATGCAGGAATGGGGAATTAGATGCCAAATTCCTGTAAACAGTAACAGAAGCTGAACTCCAGGTGCTCATCAAGCTGAAATGTGCTCCAGAAAAACTAGTTATACAGGAGAGAATGAGCATCACATCCATGCTTTCATAAAGTGCAATTTAGAAGCAACAAAAATCCGTGTGACAGTTAAAAGCTACTAGCTAGTAAAATTTCAGGGGAGTACTTACAGGCTGATGTTTCTTTTCATTCTGGATTAAAAATAAGCTTTTGTCTCTTTTTTTTTTTTTAGACATTGATGAATGTCAGGAGCTGCCAGGTCTCTGCCAAGGTGGAAATTGCATCAATACTTTTGGCAGCTTCCAGTGTGAATGTCCAAAAGGCTACTACCTCAGTGAAGAGACGAGAATCTGTGAAGGTTGAGTCCCTTGAAATTGTCTTATCAAAGTGCAGTTATGATGAAAAACAATGTTTTAGCCTTAAATCCAAAGTGGCTATGGTATCCACACTCTTACCAAAAATCTTTTCTAAAATCATTGTCTTGGGCATTATTGATATGATTACACTTGAAATGTAACATTTGCATATACTAACGTTTATATACTAGATCTCAGCTATGGGTATTTTCTGTATAGTATATAGTTAAGGTGTTTACTCATCATTTGTAGATTCCAGCTTCAGTGCCTTATATTGCCTACTAGTTTTACTACATGCCCTATGTTGACCCAAATACGAACTGTACCTCCCAAACTAGACTTTATATGCAACGTTTTTCTTATTTTAGCATATTTTGGCTGTGTTTGTCAGAAATATTTGCTGGGATTGGTCCTCCTTCTTATTGTTAATTATATTTTTTTCACTTGGTCTCTAGATATTGATGAATGTGTTGCACATCCGGGTGTCTGTGGTCCTGGAACCTGTTACAATACCCTGGGGAACTACACCTGCATTTGCCCTCCTGAGTATATGCAGGTCAATGGAGGACATAACTGCATGGGTATGCAAAATGTCATCTTTACTATAATTGTCTAGATACATGGTTTTGGAACCAGACTCCCTGCTCTAAAATTTCATTTTTTCATGTGGTTGAAAGTCTCGTACCAGAAAACTAGACTTGGAGTAGTTACTTTTTTTTGTAAACTTAAGTTCTATTATAGCCATTTCCTACCTTTAATTCCCAGGAGGTTGTGTCATGTAGCCAGGAAAGAGAGCCAAATGCAGTGTTTTCATGGTCTTATTCTTTAACAGAACTCAGAAATATATTATATTTTCACCAGCCATTTCCAATAGTAGGGTTTGATATACAGATGGATCTGATGGGCATCTACAGTTTGTTTCTGATTTCTTGGGAATGTTGCTTTTACACCTTTGTTTTGAAAGTATATCATTTCAGGTAAGTCTAATACAAAAAGTAGACGAGTGCAATCCTTACATGATTTCTGAGTGTATCTGTTTTGCAACAATTTTTAGGTTACATTCAGAAGCCAGAGTTAATGAATTACTGTCTTGGTTCATGGGAGTAGATATTTACTTAAATCAATTCATTGGTTACTTCATAAGTGATTCTTTTCTCACATCTAGACATGAGGAAAAGCTTTTGCTACAGAAGCTATAATGGAACCTCCTGTGAGAATGAACTGCCCTTCAATGTGACCAAAAGGATGTGTTGCTGCACATACAATGTTGGGAAAGCCTGGAATAAACCTTGTGAACCATGTCCAACTCCAGGAACGGGTAAAGCCTACCATAATCATTCAATTTTCTTACATTCTTTGTGCATCTGCTCCTTCAACATATTAGCTGAAGTTGAAATTTCAGCCCCAAAAAAACCTTTGCCAAAATCATAGCATCATATATTCATTAAGGCTGAAAAGACCTCCATGATCATGTAGTCCAATATCCACCTATCACCAATATTATCCACTAAGCCATGTCCCTAAGCACCACATCCAACCTTTCCTTAAACACCCCCAGGGACGGTGACTCCACCACCTCCCTGGGCAACCCGTTCCAATGTCTAACTACTTTTTTCTGAGAATGTATCCTAATTTCTCCTAATTTCCATCCTGAACCTCCCCTGGTGCAACTTGAGGCCATTCCCTCTTGTCGTATTACTAGTTATCTGTGAGAGGAGGCCAGCCCCCAGCTTCCCACACCTTCCTCTCAAGTAGCTGTAGAGAGCAATAAGCTCTCCCCTGAGCCTCCTCTTCTCCAGACTAAAGAACCCCAGGTCCCTCAGTCGCTCCTTGCAGGACTTGTGTTCCAGGCCCTTCACCAGCTTAGTAGCCCTTCTCTGGATACGCTCCATATCCTCGATGTCCTCCTTGTAGTAAAGGGCCCAAAACTGTACTGAAGGTGCATCCTCACCAGAGGTGAGTACAGGGGGATGATCACCTCCCTCTCCTGCTGGCTACACTATTCGTGATAGAAGCCAGGATGCCGTTGGCCTTCTTGGACACCTGGACACACTGCTAGCTCATGTTGAGCCAAGTGTCAACCAGCACCTCCAGATCCTTTTCCTCTGCACAGCTTTCCAACCACTCTGCCCCAAGCCTGTAGTGTTGTATGGGGTTGTTATGCTAAAACGGTGTGACAAATACCCTGCCATTTTCTCACTGGTTGGAATAAGTCTTTCTGTGCTAAACAGGGATAGATATTTCTTCCATTTCTGCAGAGGAAAGATACAGCCTCAACAGTCGAGAAAACGAATCATTCACCCCCAGGTTGAATAAAAGATACAGGACAAATATGCAGGTTTTCCCTCTCTGCTGCCAGTGGGATCAGGGACACGGGAAGAAAATACCTTCTGGTCCCCCTGAGTGGAGTTGAACATAAAGGACTGGAAAGAAAGAGATGTCTGCTGCCTGATCAACCTTCCAGGATCATTGATTTAGGATAGCATAATTTAGTAACTGCATAGCAAGGGATACATTTATCCTTGCAGTCCTAATCTCTGAACACAAAGATTGTGTTTCATAACCTGAGTGTATTGCCTTTCTAGATTTTTCACTTGTGTCTCACATGTGAGCATGATCCTCATGGTTGCTTTTACATTATCTCTACTGAAGGTGATTAATTTGCAAAATCTCTGTAAGTAGGGCATAGTAAAGGGAAGTACAAATTTTCTTCTACAAAACGAAGTGAAAATAAAAAGGTACTCAGTTCTTTTTCAGTTAGTCTTTATGGAGTTTCTTGCCTGGAACAAATCACCCTTGAAAGCTCAACTCAGAAAAATCGTTGGTAAGAGAAGCACCAACTTGGAAACCTGACAGTAGCACCTGGGCTTCATTAAAATACTCTTACATTTGTAAAAAGAGCAAAGGTGCCTAGATAAAATAACTGTTTAATATATATACATTTTACTGTTTGACTTTGCAACCATCTAGTACCACTAAAGCTGTACCTTTGGGGGCGCATCCTCTGTAGTGTTAGTGTAAATAATGTATTCCTTTCATTCCACATGGTTTATTCTGGTGACGTAGGGGAAATAGCAGATAATTAGGGAAGATTTTCTCCCACAAGCAGTAAAGAGGGGGAAAATGGGACTGAAAAGAAAAACACCCTCTTCCATTTCTTTCTCAAGTAGGAGGAGGAAAAATGAAGGAATGTTTCTAGCAGTCAGGAATGGGAGTTGAAAATAAGCTTGAGAGAGGAAATACATGTTTGCTATCAGAGAGAGCTCATAAAATTCTTTCCCATAGTCATTTGTCTCTGCACCATAAAATTGTCATCAGGATGACAACATATGAAAAAAATATACCAAAGTGTTAGCAGGGATTTGTGCAATTAATATTCTTGCATGAAGGAGAGAATTCTCCTTTTAAATTGTTAAGACAAGTTTTCAAGAACTGCTGCAGTTTTTAAAGCTTTGTTAAAACAACTTCACTGAGACAGTCTGCAAGGAGTTGTGGGGTCAAAATATTTCCTGAAATACTTCAGTATTGCCTTGTTAGCTCTTTTAAATGCCTTTACTATATTTGGAAACATGGCTGACACTCTTTGACCATGAAAAGAGATTGTTTGAGGGATTAAACACTTATTCCTAGTGTAAATGCTTGAATAGCTGAAGTTACAGGATACAATCAGTTGTACTGAAATCTGGGTAGGGCTACACATCACAGACAGGGGTTATGATATACTGACCTTAACCAGTTTGCTAGACTGAACCCGATACCTCATTAAAAGTATTATTCTGCTCTGATGAGAATTATATTGTTCCTCTAAATTAACTTCACATGCCAATTCATTTGCAATTTTTTTTCTTTGTGAACTGTGTTCTCTCTTCATATATTTATGCTTAACTATTAATCTCTGTTTGATGACTTCAGGTAGGAAAGATTATCTTGCTCGGTTTTACACATAATATAGATCATAACCATTACCATACAGGCCTTAAACAGAATAAGCTTTCTTGTTTGTTTTTTTTCCACCCAAATAAGTGTAAAAAGCTGTTTTGCTGCTAAAAAGTAACCAAGTATTTGCGGAACTCTCTTCATGGTTGGATCATCTAGGGAGTGCTTGACTTCAAAGAGTTTTTTCCCTGTTATGTGATAGATATTTTTTCCTGTGAAAAATAATATAGTGATAAGTATGTGTTTTTTGTAAATACTTTTTAAAGTCATTGTTGCAAATAGTAAAAAGTCAAGCTTTCAGAAAGTAAATCTCCAGAGTGTTTGTGCATTACTAATTTGGCAGTCTTTGTAAAAGCATTATACTACAGTCTTTATGTGATTACATGCGATTTTTTCTACATATTACAAACTGAAAAAATAAGAAAGAACTCTATTAAACAGAACATATGAAATACGTAGGTAGCATAGCACAGAAGGAAAGAAGGCCTACAACTCTCTGAGCTTCTTCATTCTCCCAGAACTGATGTTAGGCATTATTACAGAAATAGATTGTCATCATCCATGGGGACAAGGTAGTGAACGCAGGGCCCTCTTTTTACCCATTATGTGTGTTTCACTGTCGTTACATTAACGACAATGTAAATGGCATATATCTCCATGCAGAAAATAATTGTTATAAACAAAACCTTAAATCTTATATGTGTTAATAGAAAATTTCTGGATGGCAAAACACTGTGGCAGTGAGCTCTGAGATTATTCTGTAGTGCAAGACTAACCTCAGTAGGCATTAAACAGTCACTAAGAGCGGGACAGAAGAAAATGCTGAGGTTTATATACTGGGTTCTAGTCAGCTTGTATAAGAAATAAGAATATTTGAATGTGAAAAAATATTTTGCCAAATCACATTCTGCACTATACTTCAACTATACTTGCTCAAATTTTAATAAAGAAGAATATTTGGTTTAAGGGAAAAAAGAATTACTCAAGTTATAATGCCAGTGATTAAACTTAACCAAATTTAAAACTAAGGAAAAGCTGCCATTGAAATGTAGAGGATCAAGAAACTAAGACAACGACCAGAGAGAAAACAAATTATCACCACTCTGGGTACCAGTAAGTTAAATTTACTTCTTTCTGAAAGTGTTGCTGCAGATTCTCTCTACAGAATTCTAGAAAGCGATAATGGACCTTAAAGGGTAAGTTAAGTTCTATTTAAAACAAAAACTGAAGCTCTGCTTGCTCAAACCAGACATTTGTTCTTGTGCCAAAGTCTGCAAAGACTTGCAAAAAAACAAGTATGAATTAGTGTTCCAGTTTGCATTCATTTATTGGCAACCTGAATTTTCAGTATAATTTCTACAGGAGGCAATGGTTCTCTCTTCTGAGTAGATTTGGCTTGTATCTGCTCCGAGAAAACTACAAGTAATTGAGAGATTTATAAATACTCACTAAAAATGCATTTTTCTCTGTTTTGCTCTAGCGGAATTCAAAAACATATGCGGGAATATTCCTGGCTTTACTTTTGATATTCATACTGGAAAAGCTGTTGGTAAGTTTCAATAAACTTATTTTAACCAAAAGATGTTATCCATAAGATTGGTGCAGCTCCATAACAGTGGACTAAAATGAATATTTCATAAAATAAAAATTGAATTCATTGTGACATTTTGATGGTGAGACAGTGTGTGAGAGCAAAGTTATAATGGCTTGTTATTTATATTTTTTGATTCCTCCATTTTCACAGAATCATAGAAACTATAGAACAGCTTGGGATGGAAGGGTCCTTAAAGTTTATCCAGTTCCAACCCCCTGCCATGGGCAGAGATGCCACCCACTAGATCAGGTTGCCCAGGGCCTCGTCCAGCCAGGTCTTGAACACCTCCAGGGACGGAGCATCCACAGCTTCTCTGGGCAACCTGTTCCAGCCTCACCACCATCTGAGTGAAGAATTTCCTCCTAATACCTAATCTAAGTCTCCCCTCTTTTAATTTAAAACCATTCACCCTTGTCCTAACAATATCTGCACAAGCAAAAAGTTGCTCTCCATCTATTTTATAAGCCCCCTTTAAGTATTGAAAAGCTGCAGCGAGGCTTCCCCAGAGCCTTCTCTTCTTCAGGGTGAACATCCCGAGCTGTTTGCCTTTCTTCATAAGAGAGAGATAATTTTTGATCATTTTGATAATGATCTTTTCCTCCCCCCTCCTGAAGGTTTGTTTTTCTGAAGGTTTTGCCTTTTTTTTTGAAGGCTTTACCTTCAAAAATTTTGTTGGACTCATCAGCACATTTGTAACACTTCTGTATCCTGCTAATATTTAGTATTTCTCTGTTTTGATCACTTGCTGAACTTCACATAGTTTATTTTTTCTTGTAACAGGCATATGTTTTGATTTATACCCTGTACATAATTAGTAGTTTAAGTGAATTAAAAGGAACTTCTCATCTCAGTATAAAAAACAGTGAAATTGAGAAACCATATTGTACATAAAGTCAAGAAGTACTGTATTTTGACAAGCTCATCTGACTTTCAGACATCGATGAATGTAAGGAGATCCCAGGAATCTGTGCAAATGGTGTTTGCATCAATCAGATTGGCAGCTTCCGCTGTGAGTGCCCCACTGGATTCAGCTACAATGACCTGCTCTTGGTCTGTGAAGGTGATTTGAAGTGACATTATTTTCTACTTAGTTCACATAAGCATAATTATCTTAAAGGGAAGGGGAACATTTAAATTAGATATTTTTCAAACTAGGGGCCAGGTTGTGAGATTTCTTTCATGTAGGGGTCAAATCCATAAATGATTTTGTGATGCGTTTGTCTTTAATACGTATGCATATGCACTCAAATACAGTTTGTCATTGTTTTGTGCCAAGTAACCCACTGGCTCCTAAATAAGAGGTAAATGCTTTCATTTTATTATGGTCTTAATTGTATTATTTATTAATTCTTGTTAAAACTTGTTCAAAGAAAAAGTTCCCTTGATTTTTCTCCCTTCTATCTGTTCTTCTATGGCTTTATAGGTAAAGAAGTATCATATATTCATAGAAGATAGTAGTGAAATTTTGTGTGTCCTGAAGTCAATAGTAGTTCTGTCATTGGTATCTGAGTGTCTTGTGCTGATGACACTTGAACCCTAAATTGCAAACAAATTGTGCCACTTACTTTTTCACTTCAAAACGTTGTTTTGTTTAAAATGTATAAATGTACAGAGGAACTTAATACAATGAATGAATTTCTTCAGGTACATGTTTAAAACTGCATGACTGCTTCATTATATAGGGAGTTGGATTCATAGGATCCTCCTTCATCCAAAAATTGTGCTGCTGATAAAATTCTACTGATGTTGCTTTTCATTTGCACTTATGGCACAGGAGGCTGAAGGTCAGCATCTTTATACTTTGCTCAGGAAGGCCTATGAAGACCAGTCTTGCACAAGACTGACTATACAGTCTAAACACTAGGCAGAAATAAGGATCTTGTGGTTTCTTACTATGACTCTTGGTATTTCAGATATTGATGAGTGCAGCAATGGAGACAATCTCTGTCAAAGAAACGCAGACTGTATCAACAGTCCTGGTAGTTACCGCTGTGAATGTGCTGCTGGTTTTAAACTTTCACCCAATGGTGCTTGTGTTGGTAAGAAATCAGTTGATTTTTCTAGTCTGAATCTGTTTGTATGTAATCAAGGGTCTGCATTTGATTCAATTGAAGGGTAAAAGTAACATTTATTTTCTGTTACCTTGCATATTCTGCTGTGTGTTTTATGTAGCAGTTTTTATTTTATAGCCCTGTTTCTCTGTGCAAGGGAAGAAAAGACAGGGTGAAACTTTTGAAGAACATTCTTGAGGTATCAACCAAATACTAACAGTAGTTTTGACCTTGAGGTGTATAGGCAAGAAGTTCTTATAAAATGAAATTTTGTTATGATTCAGGTTTAGTTATGGATGATTTTGAGTCTGGTTTTAATAATAATAACAGATTGTAAAAACATGTTTGTATAAAATGAGTGAATAATAAAAGTCAATAATGTGTACCATCTGTTTTATATTTTTGTTATAGATCGCAATGAATGTCTGGAAATTCCTAATGTTTGCAGTCATGGTTTATGTGTGGACATGCAAGGAAGTTACCAGTGCATATGTCACAATGGTTTTAAGGCATCTCAAGACCAGACTATGTGCATGGGTATGGAAAGAAAATACTTTTGTGGTTTTAAAAGAGGGGATAATAGAGGGGACTGAGTTTAGATTTTTTTTTTAATTGTGTAAGAAGAGTATAATGGCATTGAAAGACTGATTCATATGTTTTTGAGTTTTTGTGATTAAAGTATGTGACGTTGTCCTTGGAGAAGGGAGAAAAAAATCACAATATTGTCAGAGGTGGCTCCATATTACCGAAGAACATGTTAAACCCATTTTCACAAAAACACATGATAAAGACTCATTTGAGAGAAAAAAATACAGGTGATACCATAGAGCAATACAGTTTGGAGAAAAAATAGAGATTTTTTTCAATTATTTCAATCTTTATTGAGTTCCTACTTCATCAAAAAAATAGAATCCCACACTTAATGCAATCTATACTAATTCTATATTCAGATGATGACATGAAAGAGATGATATTAAGAAATAAGCAGATTGCAAAATAAGAGTGTTTTTTCTTTTTTTAATGTTAAATATTAAATTGTAAAGGATATTTAAAGAAAGAGGTGATGCATGTGGGAATTTGGTTCTCTTTAAAAAAAAATAAATGTCAGCTCTAAGTACTAGTGACATTCAGTGACCTCTATAACATAAGTGTGTTCACACTTCTATTTCATGGAGGCATTGAAAACCTGTTCCCATAATATTATATATTCATATATGCTTTGAGTCTTCTCATTTTTGAACTAAATCATATTTGTCAAATCATCTGAAAAAGATATTTTGGCAAATGACTTCTGTTAACAATGCAAAATTTCCAGAACATGGTTACTTGAAACAATAATAATTCTAAAACTGAAATTTGTCTTTAATAGTCTGAAATAAAAATTTTGACTGTAATGAAGTCTGAAATACAAATCTTGACAATGACAGGTTATGGAAACAATCCTATAACAAATTGTTTACCATCTGTAAATAAATGTTATAAATATATAAATAAAGAAATATTTCAGAAAGTCCACAAGAACTAGGAGACAAAGATCTCAATAACCTTCATATCCCCATGAAAATCCAAACAACACTCAATTCTAGTGCATTAAAAATGGATGTATCCAAAAGTTTGAAGGCAATCTTTGTATTTCTGAATGAAATACCAACATAATGAATTTACTTAGGCAAACTTTGTTGTCAACAATGACACATGACTCCTCATGCTTCATGGTACTGCATATGCACTTATTTTGATCTTTACATGTAGCGGTATCTTTTAAAATACAAATGAAAAGTGTCATATGTAATGTTTTCCTACACGTGCCCAGAGGTTTGCACACCATGTTGTAAAAATCAGTAGTGTAAATAAAAAATATGACAGATGTGACAGGTTTAGAGTATTGTCACTTTGTGCAAGGACATCACCTTAACAAATACCTGTAAAAATAAATTCTAGCATGTAATTTTGTTTCTCTTTGCAGATGTTGATGAATGTGAACGCCATCCATGTGGAAATGGAACATGTAAAAACACAGTTGGATCATATAACTGTCTGTGTTATCCAGGATTTGAATTAACTCATAATAATGATTGTATGGGTAGGTGATGTAATCCAAACCTTGCTTTCATTGTGTCTGGCTTAGCATGCCAAGGAGGATGTATATAGTTAAAACTCAAACAGATGTTTCAGAGTGCTAGGGAAGTTAATTGAGTGCAGTAATTGATATAGCTACCAACCCTAGAGGTTAACCATTATTATCATTTTTTAAAATAAATTCAGAATATGTTTTACCATCCAGCTTGAGATAATGTAATCCCTAAAGCTCTTGACCACTGGGGCAGCCTTACAGTTCATTGTCATTTTAATGCAGACCTCATCCCCATTAGATTTCTTGGGCAATTACAGCAAATGTCCTTGACTACTGGCAAAGTCCGTAGGAGCCACTCACAATAAGCATGAATAATAACATAACGCCAGAGTTACCTCAGGAATTTAAATAATTTCTTTATTTCACCATATTTTTGAAACTTGTGCATGGTGTGAAAAAGGAATGAGACCAGCACTAAGAAAGCAAGCACAGCTAATCACCTAAATTTCCTGCTCTCCTAAGCTGAACTCTGCTTACACAGAGGCATTGCTATTTCCTATTCCTTAAAAGTGGAGAACACCAGAATATCTGATGGTTTTGGACAATTTAAATATTTGTGATAAAGAAAATAAAATCTTCCTAGGCTGAAGAACAGACTCGTAAGTCTCTGGGGATCCTCTGCCTTGTGCAAAGCCTAAGCCAAAACGGAAGCCTTCACATTCCTTTCTGCTACAGAAGAAAAGACAAAACGAAGTCTACCATTTCCTTTGTGGTTCAGGAGAGAACTAAAACATTTTAAATAAGTATTTTAAATCCTGTCCTTCTCCAGGAAAGAGAAAATTCAAAACTGGTTCAAGAAAGAAGAGACTGCAGCCAAAGAATGGCAGTCTTTGCCAAGGAGTTTCTTTCCCATAGCAGTACAGCTGCCAGGCTACTGCCAGGAGCATCCAGTGCCTCTCCTCCAGTCTGTGCCTTCAAGGAGGCTAAGGAGCTCAAGGTGACTCAGAGACTTGGCTTTCGTGAGCTTGCCTCTTGACAGCCTGGAGAGCCTCACGGCTTTCTTCCAAGCCATCCTGGTCATTCAATTTAAGCCCATCCCAATATAATAGTCTGGAGGTATTTGTACTTGTGGAACTCACACAGAAGAAATACACTGTGGAATAAACAGTAACCAGACATGTCTGTACTGGCTGAAGCAGAAGGTACATCTTGTACAGGAGCTGGTTCTTAACACTTCTGAAGAAGACCTAAAATCTTTTCAGTAAAATTGATGTTAGTCTTCATCATTCAAATTAAAGTGTTTTACAACAGTGAAGTGTAAGTTGTTCTTACACTGTGATACTTATCCAATCTCATTGATTTTCATTTCTTAAACTTTCTCATCTGTATTACTCATCTGTAATACATTACTGCATTATGCAGTGTTTCTTTCATTTTGCCTTATTAAAGTAACTCTTAACTAATAAGCATTTTCAAACCTCATTTTCAGAACTGATATGAAGGCGAAAATCTTCCCATGGAAAGCAAATGACATATTCCAAAATTTGAAAAATGACAAAGCAGGTTTTAGGGGGGAAGTTGAGCACATATAAAATCCAGATAAAGTCCAGAACACCCCATGTTACATTTTCTTTTCTGTGTCTGGAGTTAGTATCATACAGTCACTTGGCAGTAATTGACTGTCTCCAGATGCAGTAGCTGAGGTAATGCTGCAAGTTTAAAAATTATAATACCCCATAAAATAGAGTGTTGTTTAAATAGAACATATACCCTAAAGCACTTCAGTGAGAGTTACTTTCCACTAACTGTCAACTGTTCCCTTGTTGCTGCAAGATTTGCCTTTTCCATGGAAATATATGCATTGCAACTTGAGTGTGTTTATAACATTCTGTATATACTGTGCATGCTTACACATTCTAATGGTTAAATTCCTGGAGGGACTCAACTCTCAATTTTTTATTATTATTATTTTTTTTTATAGATATCGATGAGTGCAGTTCCTTCTTTGGTCAGGTGTGCAGAAATGGCCGGTGTTTCAATGAAATTGGTTCCTTCAAATGTTTATGTAATGAAGGATATGAACTTACTCTAGATGGCAAGAATTGCATTGGTATGTATGATGCCACATGGAGATGTTACAGTACTGCTGAGCTGAAATAATACAGCTATTAGCTCCTATGTAGAGGGAAGGATCACAGTCTGAGTATCTAAGAACAAAAAATAGAAATGACAGTGAATTTAATGTAACACGATAGAAGTAAATGGGGCTTGGAATAGTTGATCTTTGTGCATTTAAATATCTTAGAAAATTGGAAGGTACTCTACCATATTTTTAATGAATAACAGTGTTTTGTAATCTAACAACAATGTTGTTAAGAATTACATGATCCTAAACCTTTCCTGATTCTATTTACTCTCCTAAGACACTAATGAGTGTGTGGCACTACCTGGTTCTTGCTCCCCTGGTACCTGTCAAAATTTGGAAGGATCGTTCAGATGCATCTGTCCACCAGGATATGAAGTAAAGAGTGAAAGTTGTATTGGTAAGGCAAGTTGTAATTGTTGCTTCTAAACAATTTAAAAATTAGAAGAATTATCTGGCTTCAAAGTAGTTGTACATACTGATGATTGTGAATTCTGGCCTACTTCAGATCATGGGGACAGGGCATAAGTAGTTGAAGACTTAAGGAAGAGGTTTTAAAAGTGGAAGACAAGATATCATCTTGAACTGTGTTGTGCTGTTTTGTACTTTCATTTTTTCATTGATGCAAACTGAAAAATACTTGGGTTTACTTTTTTAAAAAAAAGTTGTCCTGTATTTCATGAACCTCCCCTTTTTTTTTTCTCCAAATATTACTGATAAAACAAACCAACCTACATACTGGATTTAGATACTGTTTACAAAAACGGTAATTATTGTAATCTAAAATAATAGCAATCAATGCATGAAGGAACCTCTGGTTTCATGGGGCTATGAAGTTTTAAAATCTTTATAAAGTTTTGTAATTTATGGCAAAAATTGCTTAAATTGGTCTATTCTAACAACTGTTTTCTGGTTTGGTGTTTTGTATAATGTCTAAAGTGCTGAGATCCACAGGGGAGAGTACAATAGACGTTCCATCAGTTTGCATATTCTTGTTTGTTCATAGAACTGTCTCATTTGAACATAGTTCAGGAGCAGTGTTGCATGGTGAATTAAGAGTGGGTGTAGCAGAGAATGAGAAATAGATTCAGGTTACAAGGAGAACAAAGCACAGGACTGCTGTGAATGTTATTGACATCTAAATATACCATGTGGGAGCACCTGGCAAGTAAGGTGCACACAATTAGTTTTTGGCAGCTAACCTAGGGGGGCTTAGGTTCCTGCAAGGTCAGAGAACGGAGTAAGCACCTGCCTGTCCACTGTGACTACATAAAGAAACATGGTTCTCAGCTTAAATTACTGAGGGTAGGTGACACCCCTCAGACACACTCATCAAAATTACTCCCTGTAGTAAATTAGCAGCTTGTCCTTATATGGAAAGAAGAAAAGACTGGCGAGCAATTAATGATGTGGCCTACATTAACATAACTCTCTGAGTGCAGGAACAAAGACCGTAGACCATAGGAACCTTCTTAATTTTTTGTCTTGAACAATAGGATATATTTTCTGAGCCCCAGATCTTTCTCATTCTGTTGTGTCATACCATAATATTAAATTTGCCTGCCAACTTTATGGTTTCTTTTGGCAGCTGCTGTTCCCATATATTAGCAATTGTGTTTGAGATTCATTCAAATCACCTATGGTTGTAAAATCTCAAATACAAAATGAAAGCTTTTGGTTTTCCTGCAGTATCACTGTTTATGACACTGTAGTATCCTGAGAGAAGTCTTGATGGTTTTGACAATATCAGTGATGGCCATATAGATTTTTACCCTTAGTAGAAGGTACTCAATTGCATTCTTCTTCATTCTACCGTGTGTCCAGAAGATTTTGAAATAAAATTACCAGACAATGCCTAGATAATCATATGATTGTAGTAATAATTTGATTAATAATCTGTTAGCTCTTGAAACCTATGATGTTCCCCATTACTTTCTGTTGATCTTAAAAGGAGACATCTTTATAAAGATTCATTACTTCTCTCAGGAAAGTTGGGTACAGCTACATTACTTCTTGAGCTCACAGTGATTCTGTGCAAGAGAAATCAAAACAGGTGGGAGCCATATAAAAAGTCTTAGTTTTCACCTACACATTTAATATATATTCTTTTATTTTATGGGGAGCGAAGGAGGACTTACTTCCATTGTTTGGTTAGGGGGACTTGCTTCCATTGTTTGGTTAGCCTGTCTGGCATGGCCACAAAAAGTGTTCCTTCCACTAGTCCCAAGGCACTCCTTACAGTAACAATCAGAACTTCAAAAGAGAAGCGTTTCAATACCATTAATGCAGCTTAGTTGCTGAGCTTTGTAAGTTAGCAACTGTCACACTAACTAGGAAATCAATTACTTTTCTTTCATAGAAATAATGTGGCTCAAAACACATAGTAGGAACCTTCCCATGGGAAGTGTCTGTGGAGCTTGGTCACATGCCAGCTTATGCTACAATGGTTTGCTCATGTGCTATACCTATAGTAGCTTCTGAAAGGTGGACTCAAGGTAATATTTTTCAGACTTAATGTCACAGGATCTGTTCCTATGTGACTCCTCCCCTCATACTACTTAAGCTTTTCCTGGACTGTTTTTATCTGGTTGCCTTGCCTGCTAAATACAGGTCAGTTTTCTAAGACTCAGTATAGTACAGAGTCCAACAAGTATCAGGAAAAATGATGCTACAAATTTGTGACTCAGTGTCCATTAAGCTTACTTCCATGAACATCCATTCCTGCTTGCACTTTGATTTAAGATCAGTGTTGATATAACTGCAGAATGTTTATGCAGCCACAGGTCCCTGTACTATTTCTTCTGAAATCCATTACTAAAAGACTCAGAAGGAGTTGTCCTGCCATTATAGCTTTGGAAAATTTTAAAATACACTTCAGAATCTATTAAATAATAATTAGCTTTAGAAATTACTTTACCAGAGAGGGTTATTTCTTCTGACAACATTTGCAGAACAGAATAAAGTAAAATGTTGTTGTTGTTGATGATGATGATGATGATAATAATAATAAAGGTCTATTAATATATTACTTTTCTTACTCTTTGTCTATATAGGTGCAGGATATGCAGCTTGATACTATTTCAGCTGCACAATTTTACAGACCTTTGTAATTTATATTAAGCACTCCTTTGCTTTTAGTTTTTAATAATTATAAAAAGATCTTTAGTTTTTAAAAAAAACGGAATATGCATAGCTATAGTTTCTAATTAAATGGAAAAGGTTTTTAAAGATCGTATCAAGAGTGGCTGTGGTAAACTGGTATATATAAATGTGTCTCATCGTTCTCCCTCTGTCTATAGTGTCAGTTCAAGGGTCAGTCAAGCAATGTGAAAAAAAAAATACCTTTTATTCCAAAGAATCCCCAGCATACAGATTGTTTTAAAGCTCATCTTTGGATGTTTTATGTTGATGGGAGAATATTCTTCTTACAAATATCTCTCGTTATCTGTTTCAGTCTAAAAGCATTTATTTAAAGTTTATGCTATAAATATGACAAAGAATAGATAACACGATTTGAAACACTCTAATTTGAAAGAGTTAGTGGAGCTTGTTTTATCTTTTGGCAGTTTTATTGGAGGTGTCCTCTGGTTGAAGTTAAATAAATAAATAAATGATATTTTTTAACCAGTGAATTGATAGTTGTTGGGATTCTGATGAAATTTTTCTCATAAATTTTATAGATATTAATGAGTGCAATGAGGACCCCAACATCTGTCTCTTTGGCTCTTGTACAAACACTCCAGGAGGTTTCCAGTGCATTTGTCCTACAGGTTTTGTGCTGTCTGATAATGGAAGGAGATGTTTTGGTAAGTTTAACAATTAAGGAAGGTAATAGCTAATTTTAACAGATAACAGATACCCTGTGAAAAGGGTAAAAAGGGACTTTGGAAGGTCCATTCCAAATTTTACAAGAGTTGGAAAGTGCATTCAAAATTATAAGAAAAATACAGGCCTATCATTCCTTTCAGGACTAGACACACATTGTTTAACCTGGTAGAAGGTGTGAGCTCCACATAACTGAATATTCTTTTTCAGATACTCGCCAGAGCTTCTGTTTCACTAATTTTGAGAACGGGAAGTGCTCAGTGCCAAAGGCTTTCAACACCACAAAGGCAAAGTGTTGCTGCAGTAAAATGCCAGGAGAAGGATGGGGTGATCCTTGTGAGCTCTGCCCAAAGGAAGAAGAAGGTACACATGAAGGTTAAAGTCTTTTAGCTGGGAGAAACAGAGAAACACATTCATGTAGTACCTTTTCAATCAGTAGAAGGAGGGATCTGTTTGGTGTTCTCTCTTACAGCCTTTTCTAGAATCATTCTGAGGTGAACAAATGGAACGAAATTACATAGGAGAAACTAAAGAAAAACAGCCTGTTACTGTTTTGGCTCTGTAGAGAAATGAACTAGTATCCTCCAACTGTATCATGAATCATACATAGGTCATATATATATATACTGATGGATCTCACCTGCTTTAGGAAAAGCAAAAGAGTAAAATGGGACAGTGCTGAGGCTCCCTGAAGTAATTGGCAGTTTTCAGTTCTTGGTTTTCTCCAAGTTCCAAGTGCAGAAAGAGAAAGGCACCAAGCATGTGCACATGGAAGTTGGACACATTCTAGTACCACTACCCTGCCCTAGAGACAGCATTGCTTTAGCCTCTGGCAAGACAGTGTAATGGCCATGCTTTAAATGGTTGAGTATTGAAAAGTGTGTTATAGAAGATACGTGATTTTTTTGTAGGTTTAACCATTTATCCTGATTCTCTCACTTGCTCATTTCTTTCTTTCTTTTTTTTTTTTTTTTTTTTTTTTAAAAATGAACTCCCACAGTTGCTTTTCAGGACCTGTGTCCTTACGGTCATGGGACTATTCCTGGAATTGATGATACACGTGAAGGTAGGTATGCTTCTTCCTCATAATTCAAAAAGTTTTTATTTATATTTAAAACTAGACTTGAATATTGTAGTGTATGGTGGCTTATTCCCCACAGCCCACACGTGACAAGGGGCTGACTTAAAATAGATGTGGGCCATATGAGATAGATAAGAGATACCTTTAAAAATGCATTGGTAGAGACCAACAGAATGGGGCACTTTATTTTTAAAAATGATCTATGGAGACTTGATACAAGAACACATCAGCTAATAAGTGATTGCCAATGTCTTCCTACCTTTTAGATGTTAATGAATGCCTTGAAAGCCCAGGGATTTGTTCGAATGGACACTGCATCAACACTGATGGATCCTTCCGCTGCGAGTGCCCAATGGGATACAACTTAGATTTCACTGGAGTACACTGTATTGGTGCGTCCCTGTTTCATAAATGCTAAGAATTATAGCACTTGAATTTGAAACACAATTTGAAATGTGTCCCAGTTCTCTTCAGCTTACATTTACTCATTATACACAGATACCGATGAATGTTCAATTGGCAACCCATGTGGAAACGGTACATGCACTAATGTGATCGGCAGTTTTGAATGCAACTGTCATGACGGATTTGAGCCAGGCCCAATGATGAATTGTGAAGGTACTTTGTCTTCTACTTTTTTTGCCTTTAGTTCCTGTCCATTAGATGATTTTATTCACTAGGCCTTTGGTGCTATAATAACCAGGAGGGAAAAAGCTTCTTGGATTGAAATACCTTATAGAGAAAGCAAGTCATTAATTGATTTAAGCATTATTTTTAGTTTTTCACAGGGCTTCTGAAATCGCATGTTGTGGTAGTCAATGCAGTGGTTAGCTGTATTTATTGCGAGGCTATTTTGGGGACCCAACAGTTATCATCTGTTATTTTTTTCCTCTCCAGCAAACAGCTGAATCAGTTACCACTGCAAAAATGCCTGAATTTGCAGAGCATTTTTCATAAGTGAGGCACCTCAGTTATGAACTGACCCATTCATCGTAATTATAGTAACAAATGAATTAAATTGGACACAATAAGCTGAAGTCAGACCTCTGATCCATCTAGTCCTTTATTTCATCCTTCACAGCTGAAATGCTAATTCAGGACAGCATATGAGCATGACTAACAACTTTCAGCAGCTCACTCCTCTCATGAATATATGGGAAAATATGATGCAGACTGGAAGATGTGTTCCTGCAGAGTGGGTTTAGCATCCATTTATGGATCTGTTGTCCAAGAATCTGTCTAGTACATTCTTCAAACTACTGATACCATCTGCATCTAAAGCCTCTTGTGATAGCAAAATGCAGTTCACTACTCTCACAACTTAGAGAAGTATTTTATTTAATTTATTTTAAACTAATCCTCTATTAGTTTCACTAAATAAGTTTCATTCCATAAGTTTCAATAAGTTTCATAGTGTGGGGTGTAGGTACAATCATTCTAATCTCATCAGATCCTTATCAGGATCCTTCTTAAAAATTTTGTCTTTTACAAATCTTAAGTTTCCTTTCTAAAGCAAGAATGCATTTTCTTGTAGTTGAAAAAAAGGCAGACATCTGTCATCACACAGAAATACATTTTTAAAATTTCATTTAATAAAAATGTAAAATAGAGCAGTCCCAGCTTGCCATTTTAAGTTCTAGTTTCATATTATTTCTGTAACTATTTTTACACAGAGCTTTGTACAGTTTTCTATGACTATTCATAACCAAGCATCTGTAAGTTTCTGGTTTGCATTATATTACATTTCTGATAGTTTTTAGCTGATTAAATACATACATACATACATACATACACATATATATATGTAGAAGTGCAGGTGTAAAAACTTCTGGGTGATTGTTTTAAAACTTAGTGGAGAATGATGTTTCTGTTCCTTTCTGTTCAGATATAAATGAGTGTGCTCAGAATCCTTTGCTGTGCGCTTTTCGTTGTATCAATACTTACGGTTTCTATGAATGCACCTGTCCAGTCGGCTATGAACTGAGAGAAGACCAAAAGATGTGCAAAGGTAATGACTATAATATGAACTCCCCAACTTCTATCACCCTATGCTGGCCAAAGCATACTCCAGATATTTCTGTACATCTTGTGTTCATCCTCTTAGTGAAAAATAGCAAACAGCACAGCAGATAATTTACTCCTTCAAAACTCACATAATGCCAGCGTCTAGTGCTTTTTGTGTTCTTGATGGGGAATGTAAAGACAAGAATGTCAAGACAGTGAAGTTGTCTTCAAGCTCACAAAGATTACTTTGACAACTGCAGTTAGGCACAGCACTCAGTTTTGTTCTGTTTTTTAGTTCTTGTTTGGTAGGAAAATCTGGATGCACTTTTTCATGAGAAAGTGCTGGTGGTCTTCAGTAAATGAAGGATGCTCAAATACAAAATAAATGTATTTTTACAGATCTAGATGAATGCGCTGAAGGTCTCCATGACTGTGAATCAAGAGGCATGATGTGCAAAAATTTGATTGGTACTTTCATGTGCATTTGTCCTCCTGGAATGACCCGAAGACCTGATGGAGAAGGCTGCACAGGTACAGCTTAGAAAAGGAAGAAGACATCTACTGCAATTAAAAAAAAAAAAAAAAGAAAAAGCTCTTTATGTGTATATAGTAAGATAGAAAATTAGAAAATTGCAGTTCATAAAGGACACTTAAGATAGCCGATTGTGCCTAACATCTTAAATTTACTTTTTGTTTCAATTTTTGAGCCCTACCTGAAAATAGGTATAAAGAACTAGGAAGTATTTTAGAAGAAAAACTCTGGTTTTATTTACTTCATTGATGAGTACAAAGCAAAATTTTTGTAAATAAAAAGTTAAACTTCCTTCAGCTTTAATACTGTTTATAAATAATGTGGCAGTTTCTTGAAGAATTACAACTGTGAGATTCTGAAACAATATATAAAAGCCACAAGGAGAAGAACGTGTGAAAACTGCCATACTTCACAATAATTCTCTGTATCTCCTCCATTATTTTTGGAATTGGTTGAGAGTGAAATGATAGCTACATGTTGGCAAATTACACTTTTCTAATGGGTAAAAAACTCAAGACCATTCAGAAGTTCTCTTTGAAAAGAAGTACCTGAGGCTATCATTGGCTCAGAGAAAAAAAAATACATCTCAGGGAATGCTTTAAATGAAAATATTTCAAAACAAAATTCCTTCAGCAGCAGAATGACCTCTCTTCTTTACATAACTTGATGAATTTACTCAGAGGAAAGAATGTACTAACAAGAGCTTTGTCTTTTTCTCTATTTAATACTGCCTTTAAATGACCTGAGGTTATTTTTCAGTTAAATTTTAAGCATCTGTAGAGGTATTTAATTGCTTACAGTGTCTATGCCATTAGCTATGGAAGAAAATAAACTGGGATTGTAAAGTGTTTCAGGGAAATGATGTGCTGACTGAATTGTGACTGATTGCAGAAGGAAGTTAAATGTACTCAGACTCCTTCTTAATGATTACAAAGTGAAAATGTGTTACACAAATCATGCACGTGTTCCAATTTTATTTAAATGCTATTTGCCAGGTAAAAATTGCGGATAGGACTTCTCTGCTGCAAGTGTTTTCTGCTTTTTGTTACTTGCAGAGCACAAAAAGGTCTAAAGCCTTCATCCTAGATGCAGCATGTAAGGCATGGAATAGGAAGGATATCATTACTACAAAAGTCCTTCTCACGCTTAATGAGTTGTTGATGTTCCACTTCTTCCAAATATTACGCAAAATGCTGAATACATTCTGCAAGTCTGACACATCTTCTTGTAACAATAACCTGCATTTGATATTTTTGTAAAGACGAAAATGAATGCCGTACCAAGCCAGGTATCTGTGAAAATGGTCGCTGCATGAATGTAATTGGGAGCTACCGATGTGAATGTAATGAAGGATTCCTGTCAAGCCCGTCAGGCATCGAATGTCTTGGTAAGTCCCTCCCTCCTTCATATGCATTCCATCCTACATGAAAAAGTGTGTTGGTGCTGGGATTTAGAGTGTAAATTGGGGTTTTGATTATCTCTAACAGCTCTCTTAGGTGAGACAAATAATGTTCCTGATTAATTAAAATAATTAAATGATATTAAATGATATATAATGACAGGAATGAGAAGCTTCTTGAGAATGTCAGCTTAATCAAGCTACAAAGCGTCTCACATGGAGGTATCTATATTCCACAGGGCATAAACATGGTGTGGAGCAACACTATCCAGATGAACTATAGGTATTTTTAAAGAAGCAGAATTTAGTTATCTTAGGTAGATGAAAAACTGGGATGCACAGCAAACTAAAGTTTTAGCAAACTAATCATATTAAGAACATGATTTCAAGCTCCACAATATTGCAACGAGGCTTATGAATTTTCTGTATTTTTAATGTAGATAGTAAATATGAATAAAAATATTAGGATTTCACAAAACAAATGCAAAATTATGTTGAAAAGTTATTGAGGCATGTCCATACATTAAACACTGATGAAGGGTTTAATATTCATCAACCTATATTTCCTTTTTCAATATGTTCAGACTTGTCATTTGCATTATAAAATTCTTACTTTTTAAAAAATCAAACAAAACTGCGGAATCTCACCTTTTTCATGACCGGTGCTCAAGTGTAAATACTTAAAAGTGTTTTTACAATACCAACATGTGAAATTGCAGGAGTATTTAGAAATGTATAAAGAACACCTGCATTAAAACTACTTAAATATTATTTTATGTATGTACTATATAACCAGCTCTCTGTAAGTTGCCATCAGTAGTGTGCTGACTTCATGGCAAAGCAATAATGTATTTCCTAAGTATTTCCTAAGGATTAGGACCAGATGGGAGTGGGATGTTGCAGACTTTTAACCCCAGCCAGTCATTAATGCCATGGAAATACCCCGTTTTTATTATTACTTTCTTATATTTTATATATGTATATAAATAATGCACATATAATATACATATGCACCCATGCACACACATATATTTATATACATATTTTTTTAACAAACTATGCTTGGGATTAGTTTGCTCATTGCTGCTTTTCCTTTACGGCTGTCCAGGTCAGACAAGACTGAAAAATTAGTCTGGCAGAAACAAACTGCATCTTCAGAATTAAAGAACAAACATTAAGTCTTAGATGACACTATTTTAAATTTATTGTGCAAACCTTTATATTCTGTTCACATTAAAGTATATTCCACATCTCAAATTGGAGACTAAGCATTGCATGGTCTTCAAGTTATAAGGGGCGTAAAGACCTGCCCAATATACCTGCTTACAAGAACAGAAATCTGCTGAGTTTTGTAAGTCATCACAATGAACATGCTGTCTTACACAAGTGGCCCTTTCTGTGAGGACAGCTTTCTCTGCTGTAACCAGTTAAGTTACCAGGCACCCAAAGCAATATTCACCTAAAGTCAAAGATTAATTTTTACCTGATTCATGTGAGAAATCTGCAGATTATACTCCTTACACTTGCATACCACATGGTCAGCTTGGTGTTCAAAAATGTACGCATTCTTAGGGATCTGAAAGATTTTAACTTTAAGCTTTAAGACAAAAGATCTTTCATTAAAAACATAAGCATCTGTCAGACTAGTTGAAAATATCTTCATTTTTATTAATAAATATGACAACTGACATATAACCTATTTAGAAGTATCATCTCTGCAAAATCCAGTTTCCATGATCACTGGAAGCTGGGATCTCTTCCCTCTTCATCTGCCTGTTTGAAGGAAACATAGAATCATAGAATCATAGAATATCCTGAGTTGGAAGGGACCCTTAAGGATCATCAAGTCCAACTCTTGACACCGCACAGGTCCATCCAAAAGTTCAAGCCATGTGACTAAGTGCACAGTCCAATCTCCTCTTAAATTCAGTCAGGCTCGGTGCAGTGACCACTTCCCTGGGGAGCCTGTTCCAGTGTGCAACCACCCTCTCTGTGAAGAACCTCCTCCTGATGTCAAGCCTAAATTTCCCCTGCCTCAGCTTAACCCCGTTCCCGCGGGTCCTGTCACTGATGTTAATGGAGAAAAGGTCTCCTGCCTCTCGACACCCCCTTACGAGGAAGTTGTAGACTGTGATGAGGTCTCCTCTCAGTCTCCTCTTCTCCAGGCTGAACAGGCCCAGTGACCTCAGCCGTTCTTCGTACGTCTTCCCCTCCAGGCCTTTCACCATCTTCGTAGCCCTCCTCTGGACACTCTCCAACAGTTTAATGTCCTTTTTGTACTGTGGTGCCCAGAACTGCACACAGTACTCGAGGTGAGGCCGCACCAGCGCAGAGTAGAGCGGGACAATCACCTCCCTTGACCTACTAGCGATGCCGTGCTTGATGCACCCCAGGACACGGTTGGCCCTCCTGGCTGCCAGGGCACACTGCTGGCTCATGTTCAACTTGCTGTCTACCACGACCCCCAGATCCCTCTCTTCTAGGCTGCTCTCCAGCGTCTCATCGCCCAGTCTGTACGTGCAGCCAGGGTTTCCTCGTCCCAGGTGCAGGACCCGGCACTTGCTCTTATTGAACTTCATGCGGTTGGTGATCGCCCAGCTCTCCAACCTGTCCAGATCCCTCTGCAAGGCCTTTCCACCCTCATTCGAGTCCACAACTCCTCCAAGTTTGGTGTCATCAGCAAACTTGCTCAAAATACCTTCTATTCCTACATCCAGATCGTTTATAAAAATATTGAAAAGTACCGGCCCTAAAATGGAGCCTTGAGGGACCCCACTGGTGACCGCCCGCCAGCCTGACGCAGCCCCATTTACCATAACCCTTTGGGCCCTGCCCGTTAGCCAATTGCTCACCCATCGGATGATGTTTTTATTTAGCTGTATGGTGGACATTTTGTCCAGTAGGATCCTATGGGAAACCGTGTCAAAAGCCTTGCTGAAGTCCAAAAAAATCACATCAGCTGGTTTCCCTTGGTCCACCATACGGGTGATCTTATCATAAAAGGAAATCAGGTTAGTTAGGCAGGACCTACCCTTCACAAACCCATGCTGGCTGGGACCAATGACTGCTTTGTCCCCCAGGTGCGCCTCAATAAGTTCGAGAACCATCTTCTCCATGATTTTACCAGGCACTGACGTGAGACTGACAGGCCTGTAATTGCTTGGGTCTTCTTTCTGACCCTTCTTGAAAATCGGCACAACATTTGCCAGCTTCCAGTCTACTGGGACCTCTCCAGATTCCCAGGATCGTTGAAAAATATTTGAGAGAGGTTCCGTGATGACGTCCGCCAGCTCTTTCAGCACCCGGGGATGAATCCCATCCGGACCCATGGACTTGTAGGGATCCAGGTGGAGTAGCAAATCCCGCACACGTTCAGGGTCGGTTGGGAGTTTGTCATCCCCACCGTCCCGGTCCTCCAGCTCGGGGCACCCTGGGTCCCGAAGCCCATCATCGGCATTGAAGACAGAGGCAAAGAAGGCGTTAAGCGTCTCTGCTTTGCCTATGTCATTGTCTGTGAGGAGACCATCCCTATCAAGGAGCGGCCCTATGTATTCTTTAGTTCTCCTTTTTCCATTCACATATCTAAAAAAAAACTTTTTGTTTTCTTTCACAGACACAGCCAGCTTCAACTCTAGGTGTGCTTTGGCCCCACGAACTTTCTCCCTACAAACACGAACAGCATCCCTGTATTCTTTCCATGACACCTGGCCCTCCTTCCAGTAGCGAAACACTCTCTGTTTCCGCCTAATCTCCATTAGAATGTTCCTGGTCAGCCACGCCGGCCTCCTCCCCGCTTGCCTGATTTGCAATATTTAGGAATTGCCTGATCTTGTGCTTCTAGGAGGCATCGCTTAAAGAATGACCAGCACTGGTGGACATCGAGGCCTTCAAGAGCAGTTTCCCAGGGGACCTTGCTGACTAGTTCCCTGAGCAGCCTGAAGTCCGCTTTCCCCATATCTAGGGATGAGGTTTTGGTGGCACTTTTCCTTCTGTCACCGTAAATTTTGAACTCAACCACTTCATGGTCGCTATGACCAAGGCGGCCACCAATCAGCACATCTCCCACCAGACCCTCTCTGTTTTCTAGCAACAGGTCTAGGAGGGCACCTTTCCTAGTTGGCTCTGTTAGCACCTGCACCAAGAAGTTATCATCTAGGTGCTTCATGAACCTCCTGGACTTGCTCGTGTCAGCTGTGTGGCACTCCCAGTTAACGTCTGGCAAGTTGAAGTCCCCCATAAGGACAAGGGGAGTTAATCTCGAGGCCTCTCTTAGTTCTGTAAAGAATAATTTATCGGCGCTATCGTCCTGGCCAGGCGGTCTGTAATAGACTCCCACAACGACATCCCCTTTATTCGTTCGTCCCTTGATCCTTACCCAGAGGCTCTCAACTTTGCCGTTGCCGACCTGAAGTTCCACACAGTTCAGCCCCTGCTTCACATACATCGCCACCCCACCACCTCGCCTACCCTGCCTGTCCCTCCTGAAGAGCCTGTAACCATCTATCGCAACACCCCAGTCACACGACTCATCCCACCAGGTTTCGCTTATGCCGATGATGTCGTAGTTGCGGGACTGGGCCAGGACTTCTAGCTCATCCATTTTATTCCTCATGCTGCGTGTGTTCGTGTAGAAGCACTTCAGGTGCGTCTCCTTACACTCAGCACCTTGTGGATCTGACCGAAGGACCTCACTGGCACACAGCCCCTCTGATTCTAGCGTACCATCCCTTAGGTCTTCACCGGCGTGCCTGGTTTTAGCCCCTTCCCCCTTCGACTCTAGTTTAAAGCCCTGTCTATCAGCCCTGCCAACTCCTGACCAAAGATCCTTACTCCTCTCCGAGAGAGGCGCGTCCCATCCGGTGCCATCAGGCCCGGTGTAGCATAGACCTTCCCGTGATCAAAGAACCCAAAATTCTGCCGGTCACACCAGTCTCGAAGCCACGAGTTTATGTGAACAGCATAAACTCCATAAACATGGAGGAAGTTAATGATTGTGTAGTTTCACTCCTCTTTCATGATTGACATGTATTAATCAAAAGGTTCAAAAATGAAGGAAAATGGGTTAAGAAAGGGACAGATTAATCGTACAGCTATATAAAACCATTTTTCCACCCTGCAAAGTAGGAGTGCCACTTAAAAAGACTAGTGAATAGCAGACTTAGAGACTTCTAAGTGCTAAGGCTTTTGTCATTTAAATCACACCAGGGTATATATAGATGGTCAGACACACTATTTTTACCAGGAAATAAAAAAAAATAATAATAATAAAAAAAACAAACACAAAACAAACAAAACAGAACAAACAAACAACAACAACAACAAAAAAGAACAAGAAAGAAAGAAGCCAAAGCCCTAACCCCACTACTCCAAGTAAATCTGTTAAATGCAAGCCAAATATAGGTAGCTTAAGAGGGAGCTCAGTTTGGCTTGCAGCCTGTTCTACTATCAAGTAAGCTTGCCAAGGATGCCTAAAGGCAAATCCTTCCTAGAAGTAAAAGTCACATCACGTCCTAGAGTACTGAACTTTGGAGATGTCTGGAATAAACTTGGAATGGCAACAAATGTTCAGAAGACATGACAAATTTTTGAAAGGCTAAGTCAAAACAGACTTCACAGACTGGTTTCTAGTAATCTAGTGCTTGAGAGTTGACAGAGAGCCAGAATAATATATTAGATGCTCAATGGTTCAGACATTTATCTCTTGTTCTTTCTTAGTCTCTCCTATTCTTCCTTACAGATAATCGTCAAGGCTTTTGCTTTGCTGAAGTTCTACAGACTATGTGTCAGATGGCTTCAAGCAGCCGCAATCTTGTCACTAAATCTGAGTGCTGCTGTGATGGAGGCCGGGGCTGGGGTAATCAGTGTGAGCTCTGCCCTCTTCCTGGAACCACCCAATATAAGAAGCTCTGTCCGCACGGTCCAGGATATACTACAGATGGAAGAGGTATTTGCAAAGATGAAAGGATGTAGAAAACTGTGAAGGAATACACTTACATACTTAAGAAAATGCAGTATTCTCTTTGAAGCTCCTTTGAAGAATTTCCTGTGAAACAACAGAGCTTGATTTTGCAAATACTACTGTGTGATCAGAAATTAAAAACACCTTTAAACAGTAGCTGCACCAGGAATACTCACAGCTGTGCAGAATTTTCAGGGTTAGGATCTAAAACAGGATCAACCAGTCCTAAGTCCTAAAAGCTAGAAATTATCCCAAAGCTTTGGTATGCTGAGATGTTACATGCAAGGCAAAAGGTAACAGCAGTAGTTCTAACTGGCACATATTTTTAAATTTTGGTGAAAATTTTTTATGATCTTACCAGTCATAACAAACTTCACTTCTATGATTTTTGTTTGTTTTTTATTTTTTTTCCGAGTTACAAAACTAGAAACAGACTACCCAATGAAATAGCGGGAAACTTTAAATGCAGAAAACAATACTAAAAATTGGAAAAATATTTGCTTGTGTTTTCAGGCCCATTTTAAAGAGAAAGAAAGGTTAAAGTTACTATCAGAAGCATGATGATCAGGAACTGTGGAAAAAATTGAAGATTTTTTTTTTCCATCCCCAGTAAGATTCCCATGATACACAATCACAGAATGGCTGAGGTGGGAAGGGACCTCTGGAGGTTGTCTGGTCCAACCTCCCTGATCAAGTAGGGACACCCGGAGCAGGTTGCCCAAGACCATGACTAGGCAGCTTTTGGAGATCGCCAAGGAGGGAGACTCCAAAACCTCTCTGGGCAACATATTCCAGTGCTCAGTCACCCAGTAAAGTGCTTCCTGATGTTTAGATGGAACCTCCAGTGTTACAGTTTGTGCCCCATTCCTCTTGTCCTGGCATTGGGCACAAAGGAAGGAGCCTGGCCTCTTCCCTTCAGCTATTTATAGTCACTGATGAGGTCACCCCAAGCCTTCTCTTCTCCAGGCTGAACAATCCCAGCTCTCTCAGCCTTTCTTCATAAGAGAGCTACACAACTCCCCTGATCATTGTGGTGGCCCTCTGTTGGACACCTTCCAGTATGTCCAGCTTTCTGTTGTTCTGGAGGGCCCAGAACTGAACACAGTACTCCAGGTTCAGTCTCACCAGTGCTGAGTAGATTGTTGGTAGAATCTGGTCTTTTTTCTTTGAATTTCTTATTCAGAAGGAAAACTCAACAAATGCCAAATTCAAAGCTAGCATCTTTTTTTTTTTTTTTGAAATATCATAATTTTAATATTTTCCCTACAGATATTGACGAATGTAAGGTCATGCCAAACCTATGTAGAAATGGACAATGTATCAACACTATGGGCTCCTTTCGCTGCTTTTGCAAAGTTGGCTATACGACTGACATAAGCAGCACATCCTGTGTTGGTAAGATTCAGCCTCTTAATCCTCAATATTTTTTTAAATGGTACATAATTACACAGTGCAACTATCAGTCTCCCTCCGTAAGCCTTTGAATATCTCTTTTATCTCTTAACTCTTTTCTTTCTTTACCTTCCTAATATGCCCTTCTGATTTTGTGTTTCATTTTGCAAAGTAGGGAAACAAGCTGTACTGACAATATTCCTTTGGAATATGTTTTCAGCTGTATAACCGTGTTGACTGACAAAGCAGCCAGCTCACTGCTTTGTTTTTGCCACTTTCCTGTTGGTTAACTCATTTAAGTATATCCTAGTATGCCTGAAAAGAAATGCTTTGTCCATAGATGAAAATATTAATGTGACTGTTACTCCAGTGTGTCACTCTTTCAGGAGATTCAGTTTGCCACAGCAGAGGTGACTCCAAAGTGACAGACACATAGGGAAAGAAATGGAAATGCTGCAAAAATGTTAAACATACTTTTTCTGCAAATGTTTTTCTCTTAAATATAGTGCTGTTCAGGAAACATCTTTCAAAGAATTCAGTACAGCAAATCTTTAACAGCCTCTCTTTTTAGATCTTGATGAGTGCTCCCAGTCTCCCAAACCATGCAATTTTATCTGCAAGAACTCAGAAGGGAGCTATCAGTGCTCATGTCCTCGGGGCTACATCCTTCAAGAAGATGGAAAGACATGTAAAGGTAAAGGAAGCTGTACACAGTAACTTTAATTTTGTTGCACTTTGACTTAAAAGGAAATAATTTTGAAGTGTGATTTTTTTTTTTGCAAGTTAGACTAAATGTACTTCATATTTGTTGACTTTTGTTAAGGCAACATCATCTCTTACTTTCAGATCTTGATGAATGTCAAACTAAACAACACAATTGTCAGTTTCTCTGTGTCAACACCCTTGGAGGCTTCACATGCAAATGTCCATCTGGTTTTACTCAACATCACACAGCCTGTATTGGTAAGAAAAACATGAGTTTTCATGCATTAATTTTTTCTATAAGAGGAACATTCTCAATTCTTACCCTTTTGCATCATATAAACAATAGTAATACAGAGCAATAATGTCAGCAGTCCAGAAAACAGATTTTGAAAAGCAGCAATTACAGCTAAAGAAATATCAAAGTATATCCACCATTTGTATTTTCTTGCTTAGTAAAAAGTTATATATATTTAGTACATGTTATTATATGCTAAGTATAACCATATGGACACAAAGGAGTAGAGTATTAAAATCTGATTTTAAATGTAGTTAAAAGAAAAACAGACTGCCTTTTCTTCTTTAATAGATACAGATGTCTTTAGATCTTAAGCACATGTATGAATCTTGCCAACTGAAACTATTTTAGTTAAGCTAATACATAGGTGCAGCCTTTTTCCACTGTCAGCAATTACGTACCTGGGTCTTTCACACTCATAACTGAATTACAACCTGTGCTTCCAATTTATTAAGTACTTTTAGATCTGCATGAGTCATCAGGTCATCTGAAATTTGAATATGGAAAATAACATTTTTAAAATAAATTTTTGCATCTCTTTGGTTTTCAACCTCTAAGGAAGTGTTATATGAACATACCTAACATCTTACCCCAAGGTAAGATGCTGACCTTCTTCTCTCTGCCCTGTTAAAGATAACAATGAATGTGGTTCTCAGCCATTGCTTTGTGGATCAAAAGGAATTTGCCAAAACACTCCTGGAAGTTTTACCTGTGAATGTCAAAGGGGATTTTCTCTGGATTCTACTGGATTAAACTGTGAAGGTAACTAATAAAAGTCAAATTATTTTATGGTGCAGATTCTTACCTCTGTGTCTAGGGAATCCTATGATGTCAAAGACAAATCACAGTCATAAAACAGAGAAGCAGACATAGTGAAAGTACATACCAAAAATAAATAGGAATGTATTTGAGGAATTTAAAACATAAATGTATGTAAGAGCATACTGTCTAACTCTTTTTTACACAAGTTAGAATAAAAAATTACTGTTAATCTGAACTCTCAAACAACTCTTTCCAGATTGCTTTCACCTTCACATAGGTTTATGCATCAAAAAGTCTGGTTATTTTTTCTTTTTAATTTCCACGTACTCTAAAAGGAATCTAGCTCCTTTTTTTTTTTTCCCTTCTTTCAGCTAATTGTAATCATCTGCCTGAAGGTATCTAAGATCAGATTCTAAATTCCATACTTTTATCTCTCCTTCCATAGCTTTATTTCTCTGTGTTGGCCTAAAAGGGAGCCCCAGTGAGGAAATCTATATTTGAGAGTTGCAGTGTCTTTAGTTGGTCTCAGATACTGTGAAACAAAAAATTAAAAGGCAAAGGTATATATGCACAGATTTATGACATCTCAAAATGTCAGCTACCTGGACAAAATGATTTAACAGGAATTGATATTTGGAATGCATTTCTAAAGTAACAGTGCAGAATTTGCCCATCTAGAAGTTTTAGAAAGCATTATCATCTGTCAGGTTACTTTATTCTCTTCAAGTACATACATCCACCTTTGTACTTTATCCAGCACTAAATTACACATACCGAACCATTCACAAGATAGGTACATTATTAGAATATCAGAACTGCTCTATATGTTTTTACTGATGAAAGCACAAGTTTCAGTTCCTGGCAGTAGTTTTCTAGACCTCATGCTTTGGGACAGCCCAGTTCCATGGAATTTGTGGACAACTGTGTACAATTAGAGTGTAACTTGGAATCTGTGGTGTCGTGTACAATTTCTTATTTTCTGCTAGCATTGCATACTGTACCATACACATTGGGGTGCTTACAGTGGCTTAGTATGTACTTATTTCTTATAGCAGACACTATTTCTAATGACCAGATTTTTACATTTTGGTTTTAATTTCTGGGTTTATTCTTTATTTACACGTTCATCGGAGACTTTTTAGATGGCTTTTTAATTGCAAAGGTGAACAAGTGTACTACAGACAAATTTGGTATGTGTTCCTCACATTCAAACACTTCAGTATGTGCCAGGAAACTGAAGTCCTACATAGTTGGTTTAGCAACTGAAATCCAAAAACATTCATGTTTTGAATATTACATCAAAGCAACATTGTGTGTGATTAGGAATAGTGTTTCTTCTCCAAATCTGAGTTAAAGTTTTGAAAGCTTTACTTGGATTATTGATAGATACAGAGAAAACTGCATAAATATGAGCTTCAGACCTTCCAAAAAAAAAAACCCTGAACAGTACTGCCATCTTAGAACAGTATTTCTCTGTCATAAATATGGGTGTTTAGGCGATTGTTATCAAAGTGAGTAACATATTTTGCAACATGTATATTGATTGATGTGTTCTCTCTGTTCTACTTCTCTCCCCAATGCAAAGATGTGGATGAATGTGATGGAAATCACAGGTGCCAGCATGGCTGTCAAAACATCCTAGGTGGATATAGATGTGGATGCCCACAAGGGTATATACAGCATTACCAGTGGAATCAATGTGTTGGTAAGGAAACCAAATGCATAGAAAACATTTGCAGTGACAACTGCCAAGTAAGGGCGAGAATGCGCAGGACAAAGGATATGCAGACAGATCTCTCCTCTTTCTCTCTCTCCCCCCTTCTCTCCATCCACTTACTACTGTTAATGTAAAACAATGACAGATGGTGATGAGAAAACTCACTCAGCCTGTTAAAACTCTGTGTGACAAGGCCTTTTTCCTAGTCATTCTATGTTCTGACTCCCTTCTCCTCAAGAAAATCTCCATCTTAGAAAGGTGGAAAGGCTTTCATTTAATTCCTTCAGGCTCGATATAGATACCTCTCTTGAAAAAAGAAAAAATTAATCCTACATTTCATCAGTGAGAATCAGTCAACACGATCAGCATTTTGAGAATACTACAGAGTAGTACCTATAGTGAATAGGAAGAAAAAGATACCAACATAATCATTCCAAAATACAGTGTTAAGGCTACCATTTGTTCACTGGGCAGAGAACAGGAACAAATGAATCAGCTCAGCACTTTTCTTCTACATCTGGCTGATTCAGTCCATCATTTTTTTTTCTGTATTACAAGACAAACCCCATACCAAACAGAATGTGGGAAATTAAAAAACAAAAATAAAAACCAACACAACCAAACAACCCTATCCTGTACTGTTCACAAAGCACCATAACAACATACTTTTCAAGTTTGCTTTCATGGTTCTACTTCAATGGTGTCACCATCAGAGGATAGCTGTGAGCCCTGCCTTAGATCTCCTATAGGCTGATCTTACTGCCCTGATATGAGACATCAAAATTAGTTTATTACACCCATTTTACACTAAATAGTACACCAGGCAGTTTTTTCTGAAGGCCCAGACACCAGTATTACTCCTTACTTAGTACTGATCTTCAACTAAGAAGGCTAATGAAGGAGGTGGGAGTGACAGGAAAACACAAGTAGCAACTCCCACAAATTTCCAAAACAGCTACAGTCTCTGAATGCAGAATAAAGATAGATAGTCCTCAGAAGAACATGTCTTCCAGTAACTGCAGACAAAAATGGTAATGCATGCACCAATGATACTGGAGAGGAAAACTATACCTTGGTAAGGTAAATAAAATAAGCAGAATATTTGCTAATTATCCAATGCATAATCTTTCAATACAACCAGCTACTTTACTCACTCATTTTTCACAAGATAACCTGGAACTAAATCCATCAGACTGACTGGAGAATCTTCCCTTTATGCGTCCATAAGGTGAAGACAATTCTTTTTCTCTCCACTTCATCTGGAGTGGCTTTTCAGGTTGTCTTTTCCCTCACAGAGCCTGTAGGTTTCTCCTACAAGTAGGTACTAAGCTCACCCCATCTCTTGGTGTCCGTGAACACTGTCATGGTTGAAGTATGACTGGAGTTCCAGTTCATTTCTCTTCCATGGATCTTGTGTGGTAGGAGTGTAAGGAGTATTGGTAAGAGAATGAGTATTGACAAGTACCCCTAAGCAAAACAGGAGACATGCCTTGAAAGAAGGGGAAGCGTTGAGAGAATATAAACTTGACAGTAACAGTATCCTAAAACATCTTTACAGTCCAGATATATATATTTGGGATTTTTGCCAGTGTACTTTTACTTCGGGGACCACATCTTTTTAGGTTGGTAAGGTCAAGGACGTAGCAGAGCCCTAGGACTTGCAGATACTCTGATTTGTTAGCTACATCCTGCTTGGCTGATCTTTGTCCAGATTAAGGATACCAATGCACTTTTGTTTGCTTACTAGATGAAAATGAATGTTCCAATCCTAACACATGTGGCTCTGCTTCTTGCTACAACACACTTGGGAGTTACAAGTGTGCCTGCCCTTCTGGATTTTCTTACGACCAATTCTCCAGTGCATGCCATGATGTGAATGAGTGTTCTTCTACCAAGAACCCCTGCAATTACGGTTGTTCCAACACTGAAGGTGGTTATCTTTGTGGCTGTCCACCAGGCTATTACAGAGTTGGACAAGGGTGAGTATCTCACACAGTTATTCATCAGAGGCACATTCAGAGAGTGACAAAAAGTCTAGGAAGTAATTAGACTGAAGAGCAGAGGTGCAAATGAAGGAGAGGTTAATAAGTCATGTTTTTTCTACATTTCCTGTGCACAATGTACACAAGAGGTGCATAAATACCTGTAGTATTAGGGAAAAAAAAGAAAAAAGACGTCTGCATCTGCAGTATGACACTCATTTGAATTCTAACATATAAGCAGCATTACTCAGTTCTGCTTTCTCCACCAGTATCAGCACAAAAACTCCAAGTCTGCTCAGTGAGGACTGTTACTGCATAAGGATAGGTATAATCCTCACTGAGTTAAGGGATTTAAGCCGTACTGGTCAACCCAAAATGTTAAACAAATTAACATCATTCTGGTACGTGATAAATGCTAAAATCTTTATTTCCAGAGTCAGGACAGGTTGGATTTGTTCTGTTTCTTCACGGTACTTGTGAATGAAAATTAAAAAAACCTACAGACCTTCAGCCAGCAGTTGCATTTCATTCAGTATGTGAATGTATTTCACTCACTAGTGTGAAGAACATTAATTCAGTCATCCTGGTGAGGAAGGAGAAGGGGATGGGATACTGGTGCTATGGTACAGATTACATACACTCACTTTCCATTTAACTGGACTGTTCATAAAACTGCAAGAACTAAAACAGCTGCTTTTATTCAACAGTCATTGTGTCTCAGGGATGGGATTTAACAAAGGCCAGTACCTGCCACTGGATGGAGATGCTGATGAAGAAAATGCTTTATCCCCTGAAGCATGTTACGAGTGCAAAATCAATGGCTATTCAAAAAAAGAGAACAGGAAAAAGAGAAGTATTAATGACACAGTACGTACCAAGATAAATAAACGCTATATTGTACTTTAAAGTATTTTTAGAGATTAAATATTCAATGCTATCAGTAAGCTGAGGGAGTTTTACTACAGGCCACATTCAATAACCAAAATTATATTTTTCCTGTCCCCCCCTTGTGTCTTGTTGTTGGGAGTGGTGTGACAGGAAGACATCAGCAGTTATGAACAGCAGAAGTTTTTAAAGCCTGTAGAGTCTTCTATAGTCTAAGATGCAGTGTAGTCCCTCAGAATATCTCAAAATCAGGTTTCCTGTAATTACAGAGAGCTACGACATTGGTCATTTCTGCAATCTGTTCTGCTGAAAGGAGGAGTTTGGATAGTGTTGTATGGTCTTAGTCACCTAAATAGATCTTGCAGATTGTTTAAATTGAAGCCTCTGTTCCTGGTTGCTCATAATCATGGGAGACGAGAGTCCATGACCTAGCTGATACCTACATGACAACCTAGCTTAAGTCCTACATTTGCAAAATTGTTGAGGGTGTTAGAGAATTACACTTACGATTTTTTTTTCTTACTGCCTTTTTAGGCTTATATGGGATGTTCATGAAAGGCAAGCCCTAGTATTTATTTTAGATACTTTTTTTTTGAGTTAAACAAGAATATACCTGCACAAGTGTTACCTGCATTGTCTGTATGATAGAACTTGTAGCATTAGCTTGTCTTGTAGCATTAGCACTGGTCTGGAAATCTGCAGTAATGGGAAACTGACTAGGTGGGGGGAGAAATTTTCCTTCAGTAATCCAAGAGCTGTGTAATGCAAACAGGCAAAATGCAAACTCTCATAAAATGGTGAAGCATGCTGAACACACAAGTTACACTGAAGGAATGAGGAAACAAGTCTCCTTTCTAAAAGGGTAAGAACTTAATATGATCATGAGTACACACTACTTCTCATGACTGTTGCCATCAAAGCCAGTTCTGATATTGGTAGAGTTTCTAAAGAAGACAGCAATTGTGTAACTGCTGCTTTGGAGCTTAAAAACTAAATGTTTGATTTCCTCCCAGGCACATAAGGCACATACTTCACACAAATACCACTTTGTCCTTTCCACCCCACTCCTACTGGGTCTGTTCCAATCTGAATTCTCTGGTTAACGCATCACAGAAATACCTGGATGTTTTTGAAAAACATTTCTTCCATTGCACAATTAATTTCATATCTTGTTCAGAATTATTATATCTTATTACATTTTTTGTAGCAGTAAGCTTTCTTGCTGTCTGAGCAGCAAGAATGGAAGATTTCACATCCATAAAAGGATGGGGAAAAATAATAATCTCATCACTAACGATGTGTATAGGGTGTGGTATTTAATACTCTTCTGTACTTGCCCCCATCACAAATTTTCCTTATTTTCACCGTGTGTTTTTAATTACATTACATAGTAGTACACATATATAATCACATGTGATTGGGATTCCCTCAGAGAGAGAAAAAATCCCTTCCAATATTTAAAAGTGCAAAAGGAATCTTGACAAGTAGGCTAGATACCCAACTTAGGTTTCCTGAAGAAGACTAAGGCCTATAAACCATTCTGTGTATTTTAGGTTGAAGTGCTTTTAAAGCTGTTCTTTGTTAGATGGCTTTTGTAGGAATGCACTCATTCTCGACCTCCCACCCCCAAGTGTGTTCACAGCTCACACCTCTGGAACAGATTTACATGTGTAGCAGAACTATACTGAAGCTTACATAAAAAAAAAAACACGACTGATTAGTCAGAAAAACAATGCCAGGACATTCTTCTGCACTCTTCTCAGTGGTGAAAGTACAATGTAATTGGACATGACATACCAGCCCTTTTTGTAGAATACAAACAATACAGGAGTACTCTCCTTGCTTCAGTTTCCATTTTTGTCATCATACTTGATCACCAAATGCCAAGCCTGTCTTTTTTAGAAGCCAGGACTGATTAAAACAGTTTTATCAGAAGTTCAGGAAATTCCTGTACAGTACTGTGTCAAGACTCCTGTTCTGGTTCTGTAATGTTCCACATTCACATTGATCATAAGAACAAAACTGTGCCTCACTTACAGTCTTCACTGCAATACTAAACATATGTCTCTTCTTTACACGGGCTTTTTGCAAGCATGAAGTTAAACAGATTCTGAAAAGAGACTGAAATCTGAGCCCCCTCTATAGACTTGATGCTGTAACTTTAATTATCCTGTTAAGCCTGTGAGAGAAGCCCTTAAGATTTACAGGGTGTGTTATATGGAAGCAAGCAGTTCTCCCAGCTGGAAAGGATTTACAATGGCTTCTTTAACAGCTAGAGTTTGAGAAATGTAGAAACTGTTGCTAATCACTTACTCTTCTGTCAATGCAAAAGTGAATATCTGTTTCTCTCCTGCTCTAAACATCCTTTCCTCCTTTACTTCAGATTGAGCAGATTAGCTTGGAAAGTCTGGACATGGATAGTCCTTTGAAGATGAGAGTCAACATTTCCAGGCTTGACAACAAGGAGCACATCCTAGAACTCATGCCAGCCATTGAGCCTCTTACCAACCACGTGCGCTACATCATCTCACATGGCAACGATGATGGCATCTTTCAAATCCATCAGAGGGATGGACTCAGTTATTTGCACACAGCTAAGAAAAAGTCAGTGCCTGGAACGTACACACTGGAAATCACTAGCATTCCTCTATATAAGAAAAAGGAGTTAAAGAAACTGGAAGACAGCAATGAGGACAACTACCTCCTAGGAGAGCTCGGGGAAGCTCTCAGAATGAGGCTGTGGCTAGAACTCTACTAGCCATCTTCCATACAGAGTCCAGTTCTTCAGTCACTTCTGTTCACCTATTTACCCACCTGAACATATCTGCTTTTCAAAGGCTTTGAAACAGTCACTGACTTTTGGGGGAGGAAGGGAGAAGGGAAGACTTCTTTCTCTCCATCCTGCTGAGATTGCAGAACCACCCTTGCAAGAGGGGTAACTTGTGGGAATCATGGTTACTGTATCTTTTATATAACCTCAATTTAAAAATATATTAAAAAGCTAAAGTTCAAGAGATCATCATATGGCACTAAATGGCACAAAAAAATGTGAGCTATTTTTATTTCCTGTTAGCAGTCTGTAACACTTTGGGTATTTTGCTATAGTTCCTAATTAAAAAAAAATATAGATGTTTATTTATTTTTAATGCAGTAATATATGGAGAGAATAACAAATTATGTAAACAAAAAGGGAAACATGCTTGTTTTTCTTTAGATTTATAAATTTGAACTATAACATTTTAGAGGTACTTTTTAAAAAAAAAAAAAAAAAAGATTTGAAAGATGTTTCCTTTTGTACTTGTGCCAGTCATCCAGATAGTATATAAGCAATTTTTAAATTTATCAGAGCTGAAAGAGCACTATGATACATCTTCTGGCTATTCTAAAGTGCTCCAGTGAAACTTGAGTATTTAAAAAAATAAAGTCTTGAAGGACAAGAATTACAATACTAGTCTCAGCAAAGATCATATTTCACAGCAGGTCAATAGGATTGTATTCTGAATCAACCACGTCAAATAAAGTAAGAGGCACAACCACTGTAGCAAAATACCTTGACTGCTTTTAATACCATTAGAATTGCAGAACCAAACTGTACTGTACTTCCTTTCAATAACCTCAAGGAACCACACATGCTACCACACCTCATTCTCAGAAAGGGTGCTCTACATACTTGCATTACTGTAGGCAGCTGAAGAAAATGTCACTCTGAAGGGGACACATGATGTTTCATACTGTTTGGTGCTGGCTTGAATTAATGGTGCATTTAGTAAAAATTGAGAGCTGTATCAGGACTGCCATATGTGCAAACTAATTATTCAGTGCAGACAAGGAAAATGTGTATTTGAAATCCATTTTTAGAAGTTTCATTAATACTGTAGTTATACACCGTACGCCTCATTTTATCATAGCTTATTTTGTAAGAACGATGTGTGTACAATGAGTTGACATTTAGTTTACTTTAGTAATTTTTTTTTAATGTTGTACCATTATGTGTTAAGTGTATGTCTCAATGGTGCTTTTTTTGACAGCTGGTGCCTGTAACTAGTCATGTAACAGAATCTCAGATGTGAAAATAGCCAAAGCACACGCTGACTCCAGGATTGTTTCACTCGCCTATCAGTGCTGACCAAAGATTAGTATCAAGTTATACTCAGTGGTTTTTCTTTACTTTTGTTCTTATGGGGATTTTTGAAAAAAGAAACATTGTACATTTTTATTAAAATGTTTTTAAGAAAAAAAGTTTTGTTTGTAAGTCTGTATAAGTATGACAACACTTTTCTTGCAATAAAGCTTATTTTCGGGTAGTTTTTTTTCTGAAATGTCTGTATTTACAGTAAATAAGCATGCAATTGTAAACTTGAAGGATTTCAGAGACAGAAAAAGGAGGTGGTATGGAGCAAGGGCTTCTTCACTTACAAATAAGGTTATGCAGCATTTGCTGAATAAGTTTATCAGCACAGAACCTAAACACAGCAATTAAACTGTCCTTAGGCAATTAGAACTCTGCATCAATTACCTCAGAAACAGTCATCATGCATTTTGTTCAGGGAGGCCAGCCTTGAAAAAGATCACACTTAACCCATGTAATGAGGGTTGTAGGACCATCACAATTTGTTTGACAATTAAGCTCTAAAAAACTCCCAGTACATTTTAGAGTGTAAAAACCACCCTCCTACCTGAATACCGAAGAATATGTTAAGACCATCAATGGGGGTACTTTTGCTTGTTGGCAGTCCTTTCTTTGAATGCCCTTAATTAGGTATACAGTCAAGCTGAAATAAATGCAGAAATGTTTTTTTATTCAAGTATTCAAGGTTTCCACAAAGACCTCTCTAAGAAAGCTACACTGTCTTTTTATTCCATTCTGGATTAAACTGGTGATCATTTTTAAGTAATAGCCAATACTGAATGTATGATTTTGTCATACCAGTAATAGCCAGAGAAGGGGAAATCAGAAACATTGGATTAAACATTGAATCAAGATGTGCAATGTCCTGTTTTAGATGTTTAGGCTCCTTAGTTGCTGAAGTTACAGACACATAGAATAACAATACTTAAACATTCTACACCAGCAAAAATAGCCCTACATATGTCATTGCTGCTCATCTGGAGAAGGGGCATTTCACAAGGTAATGGCATTAAAAGACAAGTTGCCAGCTTAAGATTCTAATTTTAGGATGCAGTAGCAACAAGTCTCCCTAGCGTATGGGATTTTTTTTCAGCATAGCATTGCTCTTCCCAGGGTTTCAAAGATCCAGGCTAACAAACTTTTCCTGCCACCTTATTGTCCTTTTCTGACACTCCAAAAAGTCATAAAGTAATAAATGTATGTTTTTTAAGGACTCATACACTTGAATTTCACTTCAGAAAGAAAATTAGCAGGAATTACGGCATTTTAATTATTCTCAGAATTACTGAGTTATTTGGTATTCCTTGAAGGCTGTGTATTTGTTCAGATTCATTTGACATCAGCTGTTGTCATGCACGTTTTATTGATTCAGAGCTGCTTTGGGGTAAAATAACTGAAGTCTACAGAAATAAAAAACCCTTCAGAAGTCGGAGAAATATCCAGCACAGCACTGACCTGACTTAACAACTCTAACAGCTAGTTTCCAAGAAGAGTACTATTTGTCCAAATGGGAGCTTTCCAGGAAACACTTACTGCAAGAAAAGCCATCAGACAGAACCCAGTAGAGCATTACCCTCTGCTGCCAACTCTGAAACAAGGAGAGAAAATAGTAGCAACACGCTTACTAATGACTCCTCCGAGGCTACAATTTTTGGAGGATTTCGCTGTTAAACACGTTACTTGCATGACCTATGAGCACAGCACATTTGAAAAGCCAAGCTCAAGCATTACATCCTTTTTTTCTGAACAAGAACTTTTCCAGCAGATACATCCATGTTAACTAATCAGTTAACAAAGTATGAAAAAGCTTTACACGTTTACTAGAAAGGCAGTATTACCTGCTACCAATTCAAAATACACAAGAAAGCTATGCACAGTAGCCAGAAAAGTTGTCCCCTTCTTCCCCTCAACTTCAAATCCATATGAAAAAAAGAAAAAAAAAAAAAAGCTGAAGCAAAAAAAATCCAAAACAGAACCATTTCCTCCCCAGACTACCATAGTAGATAATTCTATACCTATTTCTCCAAAGTACTGTACACGCTAGCCCTTTAATTTCTAAATATTAAATAGAAAAGCTGATTACACGTGCAAAGAAAGACTAGTGCTTGAGAAAGCTACAAAAATAAATAAATAAAAATAACACCAACCTTTTGTTAACAGTAATATAGAAATCATCTTTCTGTTTAAGAGAAATTGCAGTATAAATCACTCAGGAATTTGATGCTAAAATTGTAGAGAGTACAGGTAACTCCTAGGCCAGGCCTAGGCAGTGGAGACTGAAGCACTAGGGTTTAGCTATTCGAGCAAGTTACTAGTGTCATGTTTCAACACAGTCTTTTTCCACGAGTACACAAGCTGTCATTTTATTCCTTTCCCCTGTTAAAGAAAAAAAAAAAAAAAAAAAAGGTGAGCTAATATGTTTCAAAGCTACATTTCACTCCTGTGCTTACAGTAATTTGACAATTTTTCCATTTGTCACCATGAAATACACCTCTTCTTATGATACTTCCTCGTTACAATCATTTAAAAATGTGTATATACACATGTAAGGAATTTTAGCTAAAACTATTTTTTGAGGAAAGTCTTTTGGTTCTTTTTAGCCTTACTGCAAGGAATCAGCTCTTCAACTCTAGCTCTAGGCACAGGCTTTCCTCACCTGCCAGCACTAAGGCTCAGCACTGCTAACTCTCTACACAATGCTACTAGACCCATCAAAGAATGCATGCTGCTGCCTCTTCCATCTCCAAATGCTCCACAGCATTTGACCTCTTTGTATGTGTCAAAGTGTGTAAGAATTGTACATTGCCTTTTTAGGGCTTCTCCTCTCTCCTCAAGCGTGGCTCTAGTTCAGTGGCCAGGCTAGCACTGCTGTGGGTATTGCTGAGTTTAAGCATCCAGTGGTTTTTCCAGTGTTCCATGCTCACTCTTCATAGCCACGACTCTTAATGTAGCCAACAGCAATGCCACAGCTATTCAAACATCCAGTATTTCATGCTCCTTCTCTGAAAGGACAAACCTGTAGAATATATCTATATACTTTTCTTTTCTTTTCTTTTCTTTTCTTTTCTTTTCTTTTCTTTTCTTTTCTTTTCTTTTCTTTTTTTTCTACAGGGTTTTATTAGACTGACAGTTTAACAACAGTTTAACTTCGGTGCAATTAATGTGGCTTGCAGGCTGACGGCTGAAGAACCTGCCTTTGTGCTAAGCCCACAGAAGAACTTGGGACTGGCAATGTACTGCAAAAACCAAATACAGCAAAAAATCTCAGTGCCCCAGGTGTGTTTCTTAATTCTTTCCATAAATTATACATGAAGGCTAAGCACCTAAACTAACTAATGCTGCAAAACACATTTTAAATCCAAGAAAGGGGTTAGATTTATGAAATCTATTCTGAGAGTCCAAAGCTTTGTAATGCTGTAGTCATACTTTTTAAAGCAGGAGAGAAGGAAAACGTGAACAAGCAAAAGCAAAAGACTTCATATCTAGAATAAAATTCCAGTCCCTATCATGATGGCTTATGTGTTTGACACCAAATTGCTAGAGCAGAGAGAGAATATATATTCTTTTTTTCCATAGCTTTACAGAATAGTCTCTCCTCCACTCTGATAAAGAAGGTGGTTTCTCACCTGCCCCATTAAGATTGTTTCAGGAATGCCAACCAGTTTGTCAGCGGGGGTGACTGCAGAAATTTTTAAACTGTGCGTTTGGACATTACTTCAGTGTAAGCAGGCTCTCCTCGCTGCCTGAGCTTGTCAAAAATGAGGCATTTCTACCTATGGCCAAAACCAGATCTTGAGACACAACCAACTGCAGCAGAAACTGCTGGTGATGTGCCATCATGTAGAAGCCTCCACTGCTACATAAGAACAATAAGTTCCTGCTGTATCTGAACCAGAAAAATAAATAAATAAAAATAAAAATAAATAAAAAGGAACAGCACTGTAATGGTTTATGGTGCAGCATACATTTTAAAGTCCTACAACTAAAAAAGATTCTTGATTTTTACTGTCCTGGTTTGGGCTAGGATAGAGTTAATTTTCCTCATAGCAGCTGGTTCAGTGCTGTGTTTTGGATTTTGGATGAGCATAATGTTGTTAATACACTGATGTTTTACTTGCTGCCAAGCAGTGCTTGCACAGAGCCAAGGACTTTTCAGCTCCTCATGCTGCCCTGCCAGCGAGGAGGCTAGGGGTGCATGAGGAGCTGGGAGGGGACAGCACCAGGACAGCTGGCCCAGACCGTCCAGAGGAATATCCTATACCATGTGGTATCACACTGGACAATGCTGGCCAGGGTGGGAGAGAACACTGCTCAGGGACAGGCTGGGCATCAGTCAGCATGTGTTGAGCAATTGCACTGTGCATCACTTGTTTCATAGTACTATTACTTGTATCATTATTACAATTTTTCATCCTTTTCTGCCTTATTAAACTGTTTTTATCTCAATCCACAAACTTTTCCTTTTTTTTTCCTGATTCTCTCCCCTATCCCACTGGAGGTGTGAGCTGTGTGGTGCTGAGCTGCCTGCTGGGTTAAACCGCAACACTTATATAAATTAAATCTGAAAGACTTCTATTAAGTTTCCATTAACTGTAACACATCATCTATCTTTAAGCTGGTTGTATGGCATTACTACAGTTTTATCTGATATTGGTGTTTTATCTGGTAATTTTATATTTTATCGTGTCCACTGCAAACTCAACAAAATAGTATGAGTTTCTACTAACTATTCAACAGGATTGACCACGGGCAAGACTACCAAGAAGCTGCCAAAAAGAAAAAAAAAAATCCAAAACAAAACAAAGAATATGCATATACATATAGCCACACAGACATGCCGTCAACCACATCAACTGCAGTGAAGACAACTAACAAATTACTTTCTCTGCTAGGCAAGAATTCCAGAAAGGTTTTGAATTTTAGGCCAGATCACTAAACTGACATCTGAATACCCAACACATGCTCTCAAGGCCTGGGCTCTGTTTTGAAACCAAGGAGTATATATGCTTTCAAGAAGAAAACATCCAAACCCCAGTATATTTCTTTAGCAAAAATAATGCACTATATATCCAGGTGATGCAAATACAAGGGCCTAAACCTCAGTCTCTGAATTCCCTAAGATAATAGCCATAGCTCTGGGTCTCACTGTTCCTTGTGTGGAGACAGCTTGGGGAAGTTCATTGATATTCTCTCTGCCCTATGCTCTTAAAGCTCTATTCATCTCTGAGAAAGTAAAAAAGGAAGAAGAAAAATATCAAATAACTACAACTTATGCTATGATTTTCAACTGTGTATTCAATTTTTTGTGAAACATTAGTTTTAAGACAAAAATTACCACACTTATCAACCACATTACCAAAACTCACCAGGTTCATTGCTGTCCTGGCTGTTAAAGAAAAATCACATAGCAGAAAGCTCAAAGTATGCAAGAAACAACTGATTAAGAAGTTGCTAGTTCAAAAGAAACTCTGCAAAGTAGTTTGCCCCTGAGCTTAAAAGATAATTGCACTGTTCTCCTCCATTTATATAACATTTCTGGAAGTCATCAATTCTTTAAAAAATCTGAAAAAAAGCAATTATGAGCATCTGAGATAGGAAAGAATAATGAAAACATTTGAACGGTATGTCTTACACAAGACATGCACAAACGAGCTATGGATGGAGATACCTGTAACCATTTAAGGTTAACATCAACGTGGAAAAGTTGTTTAGTACAAATACAACACATCTGGTATGTTACAATGAGTTTGAAAGTTTACATCACCATTTTTACATATATTTTCACTTGGATGCGTGCACAATTAACCTATGATTGCTTCGTGCAAGAAGATTCAGGGTTTAGAAACCCATAAACAATAACATATAGGAAACAATCATTCAAATACCTCTGATGGAAATCATTCCAGAGATGGCAATTAGCTGAACTGACTTATTTATTGGAACATAAAATTCAACATGAAGAAGCCTGCACAGACTACTTGGTGGTCTTCACAACTTTGTTTATAAATCTGTGCTTAAAGGAAAGCAGACATTAGTCTTTGCAAAAGGAATCATATTGTGGAAGAGAAAATCTCTCTTCCACTACACCCAAATCCCAGGAGAAGATTAGGTCTGAATCCTTTTTTAACCGTTACTTCTCCACTCAGCCTCCCCAGTATATTCTCTAAAATAATTGATTTGCATACCTGCATTGCATGAATATACAATTCCACAGCTTCAGAATTATATTTTCCATTAAGTTATACAATGGTTGCATAATGTGTTCATTCCATATCACATCCCTTTCCCTTTGTTTTATCAGGACATAATATACAACCTCAAAAAAAAAAAAAAAAAAAAAAAGGTCTGGTTTCTCCAATGTTCTGTGCCCTTCCACACCCTTCCACAGCAAAACACTTACTGTATAGCACGGTGAATGAGGATTCAATGAGGATTCATCAATTATTCATTGCCTTTTCCAATACAAGAGTAGAGGTGCAAAGAAATCTGTCAGCTTTAAAAGACAGCTATTTCTCTTTCCAGGTAGTTATCTACTGAGTAAAGGACAAAATTGTAGAACTACTCACAACACGATAGTGTGGTTTCTGAAAAGTCCAAGGTGGCGTCCAAAGAAGATGCTTATATTAATGGAATATAAATCAGATGGAATACATGAAAATCACAAAAAGATGCAGCTATCTCAGGAAGCTGCCAAGATGAGAAATTTTCAAGATTACTAAGAGCATTATGGAGAAGTTTTATTGGACGACTGCCCTCCAAAACTTTTTCAAAGACATAATATTAGTTTGCTAATGCAGTCATTGATACTCTGTTGTGGTGGTTTTACCCTGCTGCGCAGCTAAACTCCACCGTGTCGCTCTTTTCCTTCCCCTCCTCCAAGGAAGAAGGGGAAAAAAATATGATGATATGTTCCAATAGGGGTCCCCCATGGGTGGCAGCTCCTCCATGGAATTTGTGGCTTGTTTTAAATGCACAACAGTCAGAACATTAACACCTGAACAAAGCTGAAACCATAACAAAAAACAAAGTGTTTGTCTTCCCAAGAAACCATTATGCATGATGAGCCCTGCTTTGCTGAGAGTGGCTGATGCCTGCCTGCCAATGGGAAGTAGGAAACGAATTCCTTGTTTTGCTTTGCTTGTGCAGGTGGCTTTTGTTTTGCCTAGTAAACTGTCTGTATCTCGAGCCATGAGTTCTCACACTTTCACCTTCCTGATCCCCCCATCCCGCTGTGGGGGGTGAGCTTTGTGCTTTGTGCTGCATTGTGCTGAGTGGCCTGCTGGGGTTAAACCACAGTAAGTAGATAGCAACAACTCCCACCCTGCCAGTTATTTCAGATAGTTTCTAACCTTAGGTGCATTAACAGCATCAGCCTTGTGCACCGTGCAGCTCAACATTTTTTCTGTAAAAATAATGCTTTTTGGCATCTGTTTTGAATTGGTTCCCTCTAAAATTTCCATACATGTCCCTATCTCTCAGTATTTTCTTTACAATTAAAGTAATAACTGGGGTTTATAACATCTATGCCTACTTAAACTGACGGAGTCATCCTGACATTGGAGGGTTAATAAAGGTATTATTTTAGCATTTACCAGCTTGTATGCATCACTCCTGGCATAAGCTTTTATTGCCTTCATATTTTTATACAAGCAGTGATGAGAACAGAGCATAATTACAAATGCACCATTCCTACCACAACAATGAAGCCCCTGTCAGCATTTCCCAAATAAAAGCCTATACTCAGTCTTGTTACACTGCTGTATTAATGCTCCAAACTGAGTTTATAAGGCTGATGTAGGGGAGTATGTGCTTCTTTTCCTTTTCACTTCCAAAGGTATATTAGTTCATCAAATGTCTATTGATTAAGAACAAAAGTAAATTAGTTGACTTATGAATGATGCACTCAGACATAGGTCAATTTAAAAAGAAAACAAACTGGATAACAAAATGAATCCAACTGCCTTTTTAAAACAAGTTTTAGAAAAAGCCTTTTTTTTTTTTTAAAAAAAAAAAAGCCTATTTTTCTAAAACAAGTTTTTGAAAAAGTATTTTTTAAATGGTCACAAGGACTCTACTTTTGGATTAATGAACACTTTTTCCATTTATATTCCACAATAATCTTGAATACTGGACCTAATATAAATGCACAACAATCTACACATTTAATAATGCATACTACTTAAAGATTTAAAGGAATTGAATTCAATTAGATCTAAAATGAGTTTTATTCCAATAGTTTTTTTATTTCCAGTAGTTTTAAGTCATCAAATGAAAATGAAAGGTAAAAAACTGAGAAGACCTGATGCTTGCTGGCTGAGAGGCTGAAAATTCATAGTTAAGAATCAAGTTTCAGCTTGAAATGCTCATCCATCAGTAGATTTATTGATCAGTGCATAACCCACACAGCTTAAAAAAGACAAATTTAAAACAAAACAAAACAAAACAAAAATACTACAATATTTTTAATGTCTCTCACTCTTGATCAACAAGACCAACATCACTAGGCAGCGTAGTCAACAGCAGCCCCGTCACTGGGGAGTGCAATGTGCCTCTGAAGTGTGTAGGAAAGCACTTTTCTGTATCATTCAGTGAATTGTTAAAAGACACATAATACACAATATTTTAAGCCTCTGGTTTCAGTATGCCACAAATCCAAGGAAATTCTTACACTGTATTCTATTGTTACACTGATAAAAGTACATAAAGATGGTCAAAAATAGCTGCTTTTGAATCAGAGCTGAGCTCCAGTAGGATAGCTCATAATGCGGTCCATGTACTAAATACTAATCCATGGAAAATACCAAGTATACCAGGCAAGCTGTTAATTACATGGATTGAAATTCCTTTTCCTGTTTACTATGGGATGCAAAGAAACATTGTTCCTAAGTATCCCACATAATAATAATAACCATTCAATCTTAATACAGCTGTTTTTTGGCTAAACAGTAGCTGTCTGGAAATCCAGTTTTAAAGCTAGGATGAAAGCAAAAGAAGAGTGAAAGGAAAATTCATAGTTATAAAAATTACTTTAATTAATAGTTACAGAAATTACTCAACTGGTGAGAAGACAGATGAAAATTTTAAAAATGTGCCCACTTCAAAATACAAGAGTCTGTGGAATATGGAGCTAACCACAGATGAGTCTTGTTTCCTTCTCAATGAAAGGAACCCACCACTTCTTTGGTCTAGCTTTCTCTCCTGAGAAGAGCAGCAACACTTGCTTCACGCAACATGGAACAGAATGTGAGAACATTACTCACAGTCAGATTATTTATGTGAATCCAACATGCTGTAAGGCATTTCAGTGTCTTCCCTTCCTCTCCTCTCCTTTTCAAATGGACTAAACAAGCTCTTGTGTATTTGTGTTTGTATTTAACATCCTATCTACCCATATATGTTCTCCAATCTCTTTCAATGAAATGAAAACTAAACTACCCTTCATCAGGACACATGCTCTCAGGAAAGCACAGTCCAAAGGAAACATCCAAGAAAAACAAACCACAGTAACCAGTGCATGAATTGAGCACAACCAAAGCAAATAATTGAAAAGCTCTTGTTCCCATAAATTTACATTAAAAACCCACCAAAATATTGCTGCTTGCAAGACAAAAGCCAGTAAAAGTGAACATGAAATGGACCTCAAATATGTATATAACTTGGTATGGTTAATACCAAAAAGAGTAACCACCCCCAAACCAGTCTTTTGGGAAAGCAGCACTTTTTAAAACAACGTTTCTGAGGTTTCAAGACTGACCCTCACAGAAAATGAGGTCATATCTATTTGCCCACAGAACATGAAAAAAGGGGCAGTCACAGTGTCAGGTTGACCTTTTCTATTGTTCAGATAACGCTTTCCTAAATTAATAAAATAGAAATATCTTTCAGGCATGAGAAAGAAACATTCTTAATACTTGCAGTCTCTTATTTCTCTTCAGACTAGCAACAGCATCAGTTAATATAATATACACTTTTGTGTAATATCCATCAGCTTGTTAGGAAACCAAATGTTTTTTTTTTTTAAATGTTTCACATTCACCTATTTTTTTTTTTTTTAATTACCTCCCTATTTCCTAGTGTCAGGACATTTCCCAGATTTTCCTCCATAATAGCCACAAGTTTCATCTCCAAAAGTAGTACAACCATCACCAAATCTCATAAATACGGAGACTCCACCATCTGCTGCTGTGGTAACATTCCAAAGAACTATGCATTCATTCATAGAACACAGTCTACCTCAAACAAGCATGCAAGAAGGAAAGCTGATTATGAAAGCAACCAGGAACAAGTATTTTCAAGTGACTAAGATTCTCATGAAAATCAAGATGTGTTAAAAAGCAAGAGGAAGCACACACCAGAATATGGGCCACATAAGATGTCATACCCACAAGAACACTTTCAATGATGCAAGGAGCACCAAGCATTCCATAACTAAATGGTTAATTCTGAAAAAAGAAAAGAAAAAAAAAAGACAAAAAACAGCAAAGAAAAAAATAGCAAAATACATTAAGCACTTCCCTAGTATACTGTGCTTCTTCAAAAATAATTAGCACGCACAGAGGGCATTTATTCCCCCCACCCATTAGCTCTGATAGAAAATGGAAATAACAAGGAAAATTATTCAAAACATCAAGCTCCATTATAAAGTTTCTTCCCTCACATGTACTCTCATTTGGATAAGACTCCACATCTACACATAGAGGTGGTCTGGAACTCTTCTCAAATGCCTTTTTATGCCCACTTATCTTTCCACACAATACTTCAATTTCTCCAAAAGAGTAGAAGAAAAAATGACAAAATAAGGGGACAAAGTCATGGTCCTCATCCTCTTCACAAATGCAGGAATTTATCATTTTGATCTGCACTCATTTATTTATGCCAGCTGAATTTTACGTTCCATTTATTTTCTATATCTACCCCACTTTTTTTTTTTTCCATTAACCTTTGACTTCACAATTCTCTTTTCACACTCAAAACACATTCATCTTTCTAATCCCTGTTCTACCTTTCATTTTGAGGTGATTCTAATGTGCCTGTTACTGGTTTCCATTTAGATTCCCATAATCTTAAAATTCCTTGTCATTTTTGCAGTTACCTAAAACAATTCTAGCCAAAGCCTACAATGTCTACAAAGCCTACAAAGTAGAACTCAGAGCCATAGGATCTCATTCATGTGCATTCATCTTCTGCCAGTCAGCTTTAACATATTATTAACAACCCCAGCTCCCTCAGCCTGTCTTCGTAGGAGAGGTGCTCCAGCCCTTTGATCATCCTCATGGCCCTTCTCTGGACTTGTTCTCCTTTCCTAGGAGTATTATCTGTAATGTCTCAGAGCATACTTGACAATGAAATAGACAGCAGAAAGAGGCCACCTGATCACAAGCTCTGGTAGATACAGAATATTTTAAACAGCAATACCTGCTGGAAGGGAAATACGCGTAGGAAAAACCAATTCCATGTTTCTTGAGTGTCTTGATAATTTCTTGATGTAGTTGCTCAAAAAGCCACTTAGAACAAATTCTCTACTGAATCTGTTTTCTCAATAGAAAGAATTGGCTGGGGATGTGAAGGCCAAAAGCAGTCTTGGCTGCGGTGACTATGACAGAGAGTGGAGTTTTAAATCCTGAGAGATGTAAGCAAAACAATAAGCAGAATTACAACCCTAGGTTTCAGGAGAGCAGATGTTGGCTTTGAAGATCTGTGTAGCAGTTTCCTACAGAAGACTGCCCTGTTTCAAAGTTAGAAGTAATTACAAATAATAATAATAATAATAATTTATAAGTATTTCCCATGAAGACAAAGAGAGAATATTCCTAGTACTTGCAGCAAAACATAGAAATTAGGATTTAATCTGAATTCTGAATCTGCCACTAAGTCACTTCCAGGTACAAAAACTGCTATATAATATCGCTAATTACTGCCAGCACAGGGAGAGGACTAGAAGCTCAGAATATATCACTCTTTATTTAGAGGCTGACTACCCATAGTCAAAGTTACAACAGGAGAAGATGCATTTTATTACTAATCTGGCTTTATCCTGGGAAAGTGAAAATTTCTCGATTAGGTCTGGAGTGATGGCCCAGAGATTCAGAAAGACAGGCTCCAAATCATAAATGAATACTGGAGTGTTTGGTGTCTGTGGCAGAATGAGCTTTCTACTACGACCTAATAGTCCCAGGGCCGGCCAGCACAGAAAAAGATCACTTTTCTGAGTAGAAAAAAAGCCCAGTTCCCAGAGTCAACAAGTAATCATAACTTCTATTTTTTTTTTAATCTGTTGGAATTATTTGCATCATGGTGACTCCGAGGCCCCAGCTAAAAATCAAGCCTCATTTTGATAGGTGCACACAAACATGGCAAGAAAGTAGCTAAAATCCTGCAATCCAATTAAAATAAAGATACCACAGATAAAGAGTACTTAGCAGGGTTTGGTGTGTATTTGCCAAAGCTTGAGTTTTCCCAATAAATCCTACCTTGTCTGAAATACTACCACCGCTAGCAGAAGGATACACAAAGATTTTAATGAGAATAAACCCTTAAAATTAACAACACTCAACTGTGCAATCAGAAGTAAAATGAAATTCTATATGAGGTTAGCCAAAATCCCATGGGAAAGCCCACATTTTATTCTGTGGTTAGCCTTGATTTCATATGTTAATAATATGAATGGCTGTTGTTGGTTGACTCCATAAAATGTCATTTCCTTTGAGGTGCAGGCTCCTCTTGGCAGGAACTGTGTTTTGACCCACTGTGATTTCTAGGTTACTGGTGCTTAAATTACTATGTTTTGCTACAAGCAACAACGCTTAGTCTTGTCCTTTTATTTTTGCACTTTACATCTGTTTTAATTTTTCTTTACCCATTGCTCATCAAAGATGAGCTGCATTAAATAGACCAACACATTTATTGAACACATAGGTTAACACTGAATAATCAGCAAAATTCTTTTGTAAGTACATCCCATCCCCTGCTTCATATACAGTTTTTTAATACAGTTCTTAATCTATGCAATCGGTAACAGTAATAAAAAGGAGTTCCTATAATTTGCAAATGATCAAACAGGGCTGGGAGTGAGCATGTTTCAAGGCTAATACCAGCTCTCCAGTTTTTCACCAAGAGCCTGTGGAAATCCTTTACTTGTGACTCCATTTCACCATCTGTTTTGCAGAGACAAATTTAATTGCTGAGAGATGTTCCAAGATTTAGTTATTAGTTGTAAAACACTTCAACAGAGCGATAAAGTTAGTGTCAAGCTTAATAAGCTTGAAAATGCCAAATGCTACACTATTCAGTCTCCTCCAATACTTTAAATAGCCAGTACTGGAACATTTAGGGATGACATGAGACAAAGCTTTTATCTTTTTCCTTCTACCTCTCTACTGCTAAAAGGTGGTAGACATTTGTCTTGCTTGTTACTTATGAAGCAAAAATATCTTGCTGAAATGTTATTGATCACTCTGAAACTAGGTGGGACACTAATCAAACCTCTCTGTTTCAAAGGTCGCCTCCTCTGCCTAGAGCTTTTATCCTTCTGGCTCACTAAGGTTAAGACAACTAGAAATAACCATTAAGAAAAATGAGCATCACTCAGTGTTTTACAAAATGGTGGTTACCTCCAACATGCTGTCTGAACTCAACAGGAAATATTTACATGGAGATTTGCACATCCTTTAGAACACAATCAGAGTAATTTGCCCACAACAGAAGGGGTAAAGTAGCATTAGTCTATTTCTTTTCTCCAATTCACAGTCAACATTATGATATATATATATATGAAATGCGTAAGAGTCCTACTATGCTGACATGTGTGAAGTTTATTCAAAGCACTGAGTCATTTACCCATGAAATCATAGGAACAGTGCAAGAAATGAGTATTTGATACTGCAGATTAACTCATTATCTGAAGTACCGAAAGACAACAGTGCCACCTTGTGTTATTATTATTTGAATTACTCACAAATTGGAGAGAAAATTTTTCCTACCTCTTTCACTAAACCCCAGGTTTTATTAGTAAGATTTCGTAATTATTATTTTGTCATTACTAATGTGGATGGAAACTGAAGGACTAGGGAGATGAGGATCCTAGACCCAACACTTCCCACTAGGCTTTGATTTGGCTGCAGATTTTCAGGCTCTGCTTGCACCAGCGCCCGGGGAGGTGGGAACATGGGGCCCTTCTTCCCTTACACATGGATGCCAGTGGTATTAGACACTGGTTAGTAGCGCATTTTTCAAGATTTCACCAAAACACACACACACACAAACACATATTTGCATTACACACCACCATACATTAGCAAACACCAGAGCATGTTACAAAATATCCTTAAGCTGATGACCTTAATACCTTTCCTGCACATTATCGGTGTTGGATTGGCGACTTGTTTAACATCCACAAAGCAAATTGGCTGAGCTATCGCCAACCTCTTAGGACTCCGATGTTCATCCAACCCACACTGGGTATAACGCATTAGGGAACGTTTAGGCTCTTTCTTCCTAGCAAGTGTTTGCGTGAAGCTAGGTTTTCCCTTTGTGTGACCGTTTATAGCCCGCATTCCTTCCGTGAATGATCCCCCGACCACCTCTGTGCCCAGGAGCTGGTAAGCAGGGAATGTCGGCTAAACACGGAGGCAAACAAGCAAAACGTGCTCCTAAGGTCCCAAGCCAGCGGAGGGATTCGTGTGGCGACTCAACAACGGGAGCCGCTCGCGGGGTGCCGCGCACACAGCGTCCTACACGAGCACCACTCCCGCGTGCCCCTCTAACAGGGAAGCCGCCATCACGGCAGCCACGCCCCCAGTCCAGCCGGCCGCCAACGACAGTTTAACGGCCGCCGGGAGCTTCCCGCTCCCCGCAGCAGCCAATAAGAGGAGGAGGGAAGGCGGCCGCAGCCAATAGGAGTGCGGGGCTGGCGGGAGGGGCGGGGCCGGGCTGAGGGCGGCTCTGGGGGAAGGGGTGGTTACAAGTTGAATCCGCCCGTTCAGCCCGCGGGTTCCGGGAGCCTTCGTGAGAGCTTTTGGTTACGCACCCTGTCAGGGGCTGCGGTCCACAGTGCACATAGGATGGAGCACAGTGTATCATGTCCGAACTGAGCTCTGGGCGTATAAGGCTGGTGTTTTAACAGAAATGTCTTTTGTTTTGAGGAGGCAGGCGCTGCTGCTTCAGCATCAGCTGATCTTCTTCAGAAGTTAAATTGACTCCTGCTATCTTGTTTCTTCCCATCCTAAACACAGACATCAGCTCATATGAAACTAACCCCGTCTTAACTTGGAAAAATCTCTTGACTGCCCCTCTGTCAAGAGCAGCAAGAGATTTGATAATGCATTGTTAAGTCTTCTGAAAACCAAACCTGCTGTTTTCACCCTGCACCAAAAGAAGTAAGTTAGTGTTACAGAAGCACCATTCAACACCTACCTACATAGCCACACAGACATTAAGCCTGCAGCTGAAAGTAAAGCAGGTTTTAAGTGCACAAAGGCAAGGTTTACAGGATCCCAGAGAGGTTATATGAGAACTGTAACCAGACTGGTAGTCACTAAGGTGAAGGGAGTCCTGCTTTCCTGTTCCACAACAGAACAGCTAACTATGCAGTGTGATCATTTATTTGATTTTTGTAGGCAAGTAATGAGAACAACCTTGGCCAAAGCTTGTAAATCATATGTGAAGTCAGTTATCTATGAATTCAGGTAAGGGTGGTGTATGACTATTTAGATCAACACGTTCTTTAGCACACGAAATCCAGAAAAGCCATTGCATACCATAGCCTGTAGCTCTTTTACCAACCAAAAGATAGGTTAGAGCCAACAGCACAGAAGTTTGCAGCATACTCTAAACAAGAGTTCCCTTTCCACTGGCCTCTAAATCTCCCTCTCAAGGCTTACTTTTAAATACATGGGAAAGATATTTAGTAAATTGAGGACAGATTAACCCCTAATAATTTCAAATCACTAATTTTTAAATAAGTTAATGGTCATCAAGCTGTACTAGGAAAGACTAAAATTTATGAGGTTAAGAAGTTCTCTAGTGATTCTAAGTATTATCTATGAGAACACAACTTAAAATTTGTAATTTTGCTTTCAAGCTTACATTTCACAACTAGTTCCTAGCTGAATATATGTAATGTAGTTAAAGCCAAGCTTGTCTTGCTTACAAGCAGCTTTGGCACTGAATATCAAAATTATTTTCCCAACTTACTTCCTCACATCCCAGTGGACAACTACCTTAAGAGAAGAGTTAGACAGCCCTTCACAAGTTCCATTTGTAATAGGAACAGATTTTCTGATACCACTATTCCAGCTTAAACATACTGCATATTGCTGATTGGTCCTCATTGTCTGTTCTGCTCTCGAAAATTTCTAAAGATATATCCAAGTGTTGGTTGCATATGAAAAATAATCCTTCCAGCTAGTGGCAAGCATTCCACCTGTGAACAAATATATATATATATATTCCTTATACCCACATTATACCTTATACTTATATACCTATATTCCTTTTAGTAATAGTCCCATACAAATTCCACAATAACAGGTAAAATATCAATGTATACAATAAGCAGATCCATGTATCAGGTAACATTTTCATAATTCATTTGCATAATTACTTGGTTAAATTATGAGCACGATTCACTATCCTTCACCAATAAAAGTTTTTTTTTGTTTGTTTTTTTTTTTTTTTTTTTTTAGACAAGACAGTTGTATTGAATTCACTTCCTTTTATTGCAGTGACATCCCCATGGTACAAAGTATTAACTGCAATAGTTACGTTAAAACATTAGAAAAGCATTTGTGTGTGACAGTTACAGTACAGTATCAAATATTACATCTTCAAACCAAGTGGGTCATTACCCACTAACGCTCAAATCTTTAAATTATTTTCAGTTATTTTTAAATATGTGATGTCAGAAAAGCATATAAAAAGAATGTATGTAAAAGGAAACCTAAATACAAATAGAGTGAGCAAATAAATAATTGATTTTCACCAGCTATTACTGACTTTCTAAACCCATACAAAGAAACCTAATCTATAGAAAGTATGAATTTTCATGTGTCAGTGATATTTCATTTTTCAAGTAATTAACAATTGGAACATAACTAAATTTGGCATCAAAATCAAAGCAGAAGTTGGAATGACTGCCACTAACTGGCATTTGTTGCTAACAATTACTATTAATTGTTGAAGTTTTAGTGTAGCAAATAATCTTGAAACTTGACCTTGTGCCTAGCGTTAGTGGACTTCTGAGAGTGCATATGTGAAAAGCATCCTACATATTTCACAGACATTACCCTAACTATCCCCATATGCATATTTAGATATATTTTATATAATTTTATACACATATATGCATGTATACACACACTTCATTTGGTTTCTGTGTTACAGATCACAAGCAATGGTTTCCTGAATGGGCAAAAAAATTAAATAAGTGTACCTGTGCACTTTTTTTTTTAAAGATAGCAGCACTAAGTCCATGCCTTACTGTCCATCTGTTCAAAATAATGTAACCCACAAAACAAGAAGAAACATGACAATGATTCCGTATTCACAATGTGACATCCATATCCCCCAACCACCATGGTAAAACCTGTAATAGACACAATGGTTATTTTAATTTCCACTCCCTCACTTGGGATGAAGTAGTACTTTTACTGCAAACTGTCTTATGTTTATTTTAACAAGCTGGGTTCATGCTGGCATCAGTTATCTCACACTTAACAGCAAAACATGCATGTTCTTGTTTTTTTAAAGTGAAATGATTCAATAGATTCAAATCCAATTGATAGAAACAAATGGAAAAAAATTGCAGTTCAACAATAAATTGACAACAGCATACACTGCACTGTGTATTTTTTTTTTATCTTGAATCATAACAACTTGAAGCTCTACCTTGCCACATAATGACTAATTGCTTTGTCCTTCAAAAAGAAATGGGTACATTTCAATTTGATCTCGTATTTAGCATAATACACCTTTTCTGTGCATCCTTAAATGAAAGTCACTGAAGCACTGGTAAACTGATCCAGTAGCATGTCCAACGCTAATATCAAAAGCTTGTGAAATGTTTTTAGGCAATCCTTTCTATCCAAAATATATAGGAATTTAAAAACAGTTCACATTTTACCTTTGTATAAAGGTTCAAGTGTAATTTCTTGTGTTGGTGTTCATAGTAGACTAAATTATGAAGTTGTATATATGATGAAAGGGCACACAAGATTGGCAGTTTCTTGATTAAACATAGAAAATGTATAAAGTAGAATGTATGGAAAAAATCTAAACTGGCAGATGATCAAACCTGAGTATCTTTTGATAAGACTATGTGTATTTTTTCACAACTTGAATGAATTGACTAAAAACATCTCCCCTAGTAACTAGTGGTCCTTTTAACCATTTGTTGAAAAATGCGAGAGAACTTTAGCTTTTGCTTTTTATATCGGATAGCTAGATTCCACATAGTGTTTACTGTTTTCTGTTAGATAGTATCACATTGCTCATATTATCCCCATTTAAGCCTTAAGTTGAGTTTTGTTTCAAACTAAGTTGTAAGTGACACCAAAACATAGGCCAAGAACTAGGACAGGTTTTTTTTCTTTCTTCCAATTTTTCAGGAGATAAATGGCCTTAGTCTGTTAAGATGAATTGCTTCTAACTAGCGCTATAGATTTACACAGCATCCTTCACCAAGTCAGCTAAGCTTAGCTGTGTATTTCAGACTAATGCCAAAGAAGTTCACAATGTTAAATTTGAGAAGAGGATCTTCTGACAATATAGTTTTATTTTAAGTGTTACAAAATTTGGTAGTACAGAGTCCTGACATCAGGAATTTGTCTTAGTTCAATTGACCTGCCCCAATTCTCACCTTTAAATCTAACAGATATAATAACAATAATAAAAAAAACCAAAACTTTCTGACAATAGAAAACATACAGTACTAAAAACTAATAGCTCAATGGAAGACTGAAAAGCAGCATTCATTTTTATTGTAATATGGAAGAGATTAAAAACTAAAGAAAGTCTGATCTAAAGTCTTAGTTGAAGGCAGATTCTGACATTCTATATAAATTTACAAAATAGGATGTATGTGGATGAGATTTGGTTAATTTCAGAAGGCACCTCAAGGCTAAAAGGCTTTTATAAATCTATAATCCTTTCATTGATTAAAAATAAAACACTTTTATTGCTGCTATTCAAATAGCAAACAAAAAGCTTGTCTTGTTCTTCAGTCTAACAAGGAATCCTCCCCCATTAAGCAAGATTAAATTACAGAAAATATAAAATAAACTGAAGATGTCACAACTTTAGAAATACATTGACTTTCCTTGTGTGCTTTCAAGTCAGTGAAATAGTGAAAGAAGAGTCAGTCACTTTTTGCCTTTGTGATGTTAAGAATCTATAGACCATGTCAGTCACTCTCCCCAGGCACTGAAGTACCATGTCATCATTGCTGTCCCCTGTGCAGTACTCTTAGGAATAAAAGGTAAGAACACTCTGATGATTCCCACGAACAAGGAGAATTGGTGGCAGATCTTTAGAAAGAGCTTCTAACCAGGCCATGTATAGTGCACTAGAAACTGCACCTTTTCGTGCAACTGGCAAACTCCTAAAACACAAAAAAAGAACAGTTAAACCTGTAACAAGTACAAGTCATATCATACGAAAATGAAAGTACGATTCTGCAAAGAGATAGATATTAAGTCAAATTTCCTAACCTTTTTAGTTTTTGCTTTTTCCTCAGAACTTAATGAGTTAAAGAGCTTGTTATCTTAAGCACTACAGGATCTACTCACACCTCACTTTTGGCTTCTCACCACCATCTAATTTAGACAGCTTCAGGGGAAATTCTCCTCAATGAGACATACATATATATTTAAAGACTCCTGAGGATTTTAAAATACTGCTTTTTCTTATGATACTAGGTTGGATGCAGTCAAATACTCCTTCTCAGAGTCTCTCTCTCTTTCCAAAGCATGCCATACTATTTTCTTTCAAAAAAAAAAAAAACCACACACTACTGGAAGTCTGTTTGCCCTATAGTGTTGTATCACTTCATAGAGCTCTGAAGCTGCATCCTCAAGGAAATCAGTGAAAGAACACATTGTGTTTTGCTTGCTTATCCCAAAAGTAGTTCCATGGAAGTCCATCATCAGACAACACTGCTACCACTGTCTACAGAAATCACCTACAAAAAAATTTAGATGAAGGGCTTGAGAAAGGTGGGGATAGTTGGCATGCAGGAGTAGAACCAATGTGAGAATCCCAAGCTGCACCAGGAATGTGGAGGTAATCATCTGAAGTAGCATATCAGAATCAAGCTACACAGGCCATTTTGCATGGATCATACTAGTTCTGTATTTCTAAAACACTTCCAGCTCTGAAACCTCCTTGAGTATTTTTCCATACTTCAATGCCAAACCAGTCTTTTTCCTGACCTGTACTTACACATATTTACAGTACACACAGTTCTGCATCAATTAATAATAAAAATAATTTACTTACATTACAATTATGTTAGCTGTACTTGAATGTTCTTTCAGCAACTCATTTAGCCTAATCTGACGATAAGTCTGTAATTAAAATGAAACTTGTTAGGAAAATCCTCTACAGAAAGTGCAAAAGTATCATTTAATCAATATAAGAACGGTTATAGTTAATTGGTGCGAGTCATTTCTAGAAAGCATGTGCTTGCCCCTCAGGTTGGCATCTTGCTTGCTTTCCTGAAGTCTCTATGGTTCCAAAGCTGAGAGAAAAGAAAGCGGTAAGCCTAACGTGCAAATAAACCAAGTACCTTGTAAGCTAAGTTTAAGATTGTTCTTCTAATGATACCGTCCCTCCACAGCTGCTGGAAGCAAGAGCCCTCTATGCTCTCCTCAAGGTTCCCTTAGCTATATCCTGTAAGCTCAGAGCAAGGTGGTGTTACTGCAATGAAGCCCTTCTCCATAATGTATCTCCTGATTGAGTACTCTGTCTTTTCTTAACATCTTAAGCAGCTCTTCCCCTTCCTCCTACTGATGATTTTTCTTAGCTTGTATTCATAGTCATTTTTACTTCTCTTTTATGTTAACTAACTTGCAGCTATTTCTTACAGTTCTGCTGTTCTCGTGTCAGCAGAAGTCCTGCTAGCCTGCTGGATAGTGTTGGCAGAAACAAATAAGCTATCAGGAGACAAAAGAATACATCACTGATATTATCTCATTGAAAAAGAGTTTGGTGGTAAGGCATAAGGCACAGCAAGGCATCATGCAGTTCATTAATTATAAAAACTTTCCTCTAGTCCCTGCATAATACGCAGTTACAAGATCCTGCCCTCAGCTGCCAATCTGTACCTACATGTTTATTATATCCCTGCTTTTTACACTTACAATACAGAGTGACCGATTATTCCTGTTTCTTCTCTACTGCAAATCCTCACAGAAGTTGTAAAAATCCAGACAGGAATACAAAAAAGGTAAAAGTGAAAAAAAGTGAAGAACTTCAGATCGCTGAAGCTTTAACCAATCTTTTCTTTAGATAGATGAGTGTATCCTGTTATTTCTTTAGATACATGGGTGTATCTGTATCCTGTTATAGGATGCTGCTTGAGTGTCCTCCACAGATGGAGGAATGAGGAATGCCTCATGTCTACAGTGCACAATCATTTGGGAAAAAAAGTCAAACCTTTAACTGCTCCTTAACAACACAATTAGGTGTGTGTTGATTTTAAATAATAAAGCACCAAAGGGTAGTCTGGGCTCAACTAAACAAAACATCAGGAAGAGCTGAATATAGCCTAGTGTTCTAAATGAACTGCAGAAACCCTGTGGGTTCTAAGTTTAGAAATGCTAAAACCCTGTGGGATATCAGTTTAGAAGCTGCAATAACAGAAACCAGAAACAGTTTTTTTTTTTTTTTTTTTTTTTACGGTGCCCCCTCCCTAACTGGTTTTAGATGCTGTTTTCCCCTGATTATTCATAAATGCTGCTATGAAAGAGGTAAAATAGCAAGAGTCAGTTTGACAATATCACATGCACAAATACAGTAGAAAAAAACACTTTACATTTTTTAACATAAGAAGCTAAGGAATACAGAACCTTTGTTTTATAAAGCTCAAGTTCATTATCTGTTATCCTCCATGGTTCATCCTCCTTCATTTTATCTGCAACTTCTTGTTCTTTATCATCTTCATGAAGTCTGAAAGGTTCTATCATTTCCTCAAAAGCTGCAATACTGGAATGATTACATGAACAGACATTAAAACATATATGACACTAGTCTGTATGTCAGCAATTACTTTCTTGCTATTAGAAAGTAAATTTTAATACCACATAAAAATGAACAAACTATTTGCACATAGCATCAGCTGTGCATAGGCCATACAAAATGTAAAGGCAAACATTACAATTTGACATGCAATTAGTGACATCTGTTGGAGTTTTCACTATTCACTGCAGAAAAGTTTTGCTAAATAATTTTACTGTAACAGTGCTAAAGCTGAAGATACTAGCATGGAAAATGTATAGTAATGAATCACTAACAATAGGTTCTTCCAAATTAAGTTCGAAAGAGAAGTTTACATGTCACACAGTAAAAAGCACCCGTCTACTATCAGGTCTCATGCTAGTGCCTTTAGCGTTTTTAGCTACATTTTCATGTTGCTTTTTTGGTCTTCCCAATACAGGCTGAGAGCTACATTCAAATCCCAATACGCAGAGCCATCTTGTCTATAGTCTTGCTGTTATATTTCTTTTTAGAATGCGAACTGTTACTTTGATTTCACCTGGATGTTTTAGCAGGAACTTTAAAAGAAAACCTTCCAAAGACCAAAAAAGGCATTCATTTCTATTAAAAGCAGTGTTTTCTACCCATATTTTGATCCTTCTCATCAACTTTCTCTATCCATATTACAATACTTAAGCATCAAACTAAGGCTGCTTGCAGAGAGATAACCTGTCTTTGAATAGCCCCAAGATGTGAGAAGTCAGAAAAGTAAAGGAAAGATTTCACAGAGCACAGTGAAATGTATGCTTTATGTCCAATGGAATAAGGAATTTTGACTTTTTTTTTTCCTTTCATAAAGGACACAAGATATTGACAATCTTCTGTAGTTGCTAATTATACTTTGGAAAGTTAAAAAAACTACTACTACTTACTATATACTGTAATATCATTATGTGTAACACCTAAACTTCCACGCAGTTACAGTAGTTGCTCCCCATGACCATTTTCACCCTGAGGTGTTCCGGTCCTCTAGTAAACTGCCACATAAGGGTATTTTTTTTTCTTGCCCTTGGTGGCCTTTACTGAGTTAGTTGACACAATGACTTCACCTTCATTACCAAAAAAAAAATGCAAACTGCTACTTTTTGACAGAACAAAATGAAGCACTAACAATATTCTATTGTACAGCAAGAAAATATTACTGATACATCTTTTTTTCTAGTTAATTTACAGCTATTGTTAACTCCAACTGGATTTCTTAAGCAGCTTTTGGATTTATTGTGGAAAATATTTCCATTGAGACAACTAAAAATGCTCTCAGAAGAAATAATTTTCATCCACAGAAGTTATTCATGAGTTCTCTGAAATTCGACAGTCTCAACTTTTAATGTATAATTGAGAATTAATTTTAAGTCTATGCATTTCACAGTAGCAGACTCCCAAGAACAAAGATCCAAACATATCAGTGCCAGAAGTACTCTACCATTTTAGTTACTTGATATATTTTTATATAACTAGCATTTTTTTAAAATGGAAAATCAGTATCACATATACAATCATAGACTTGCAACTTAAATATCAATGCGAATTTAAAACAAGACAGAAAAATAGACCAGGCTATTTGAAGACATCGTTACATATAAGCATCCACATAAGATTAAGTCCATTTTCCTACCTGCCTCCCTTTTCAAGTTTAAGGTTACAATCTAAGGGCAAGAGATTTAAAAATACATAAAAAGCAAAACTGTATATTCTTGAGTATAAGAGTTTTTGCTTAGTTTATTTCCTTGATTTTTGTGAACATGTAACACCAAATGTTATATAGGAAGTAACTCTGTATTCTAATTCATGAAATAGATCAAGAATTCAACTAACAAATAAGCATTTTTCTTTGTTTTGAGACTTACTTTTCTTTCTTTGGCTTAGTATTAATATCTCCAAGAACCATGATGTCTGAGAAGTCTATCCGAAATTTGCTGAGCAGGGTAGCCATCCTGTATCAGAAAAGCAAGCCTTTAGGCATGTTCAGATTTTTAATTATTTAACAGGGTAAACAGATAAAAATAGCTTTAAAAGGCAACTGAAATGTTAAATCGTCTGAATAATATTACACAAACCTGGCTTACAGCTATAAATCAACACCACACTATTTTTTTTCCAAAATAAAGTAAGAACTCCCCTTAAGGCTCTCCTAAACAATATTTAACAAATAGAGAAAACAGTGTCAGACAATGCTGCAGAAACACTAATTTGAGGTAACTCATCCAACATAATCTGGTGGCAATGGAACTTTCTTGGAGAGCAAGAATAGAATATGGTTACATCTCTGCCAAATAACAATTGAAAGAAGGCTACTCATAACAGCAAGCCATCCACTGTTTAACATGTTCTGCTAGCATTTTAAATTAAAATTATAAAGGTAAACTTACGCTCTTCTATCATGATCAATTCTGTTTATTTTTCCACCAATGAACACTCTGATCTTACAGTCTTTCCATTTTTTCTTGGTTGTAATAAGATACGGAATCAACAGTGTCAAACCTGCATTTTAACCACAATTTGAGAATGTATCAGAAAACACAGCATCATATGAAGAGTTTAACAGTACAAACTTTTAACCTATATATGAACTGACTGAAAAATAATCATTAGCAATTAATTAAAAATCACTAATTCTTCTCAACACATGCTTTAGAAGTATTAAGTATGTTACCTCCGTCATCAAATAGCCACCAGACATCAATATTGCTTTTGCCCTGTTTCTTCTGAAACTGAGTACTAGCATCAAGAAGTCTTTGGTCAGCCACATTTAAAGGAGAAGATGGACTCTTTGAATCTGGAAAGCAAGTGTGATGGCATTTCATTTTTAAAGTGTTTTTCTTAATAACACCTAAATTCAAATGCAACATAACTTATTTGATTATAACTTCTCCAAGTTATAAATTAAATAAAAAACATTTAAACTATTTTCCCCAGACTCCACTATTCATTAAATGGATATCAGTTGAGCTGTATTTACGGAGTCCACAAACTCTCTAAATTAATTTTAGTAGTTAAAGATTTAAGCCTCCAATTTATTTAGCACACTTGACAAACAAGAGATTTGCAAGGTTTTTATAAACTCATTTGCCCGGACACTAACATTTCGTACACACTTCATAGCATTCAGTAATGCGCTGTTGCTACCTCTTGTAGGTAAGAATTTCCCTGAAACTCATCTTGATGCTGATGTAAAAGGAAACACTACCTCCTACGCACTGTTCTTTCTTAAAATCCATTTTACCTTTAAGTGCACGGGTGAAAGAACTAATTCATCTTTTTACAAAAGATAGGATTTACTTAAGTTAGTTTTGCATGTGCAAGGCTCTGAAGCACAATATAATCTATTTTGTGTAATGAAGTTATTGGATTTGCTGAGAACACTAAAATATTGGCATTTTCAATGAGATTATACAAATAAATTTTTAATTATTTTAAAAAAACTTAACTCCTTTCCTTTAGCTAAAGCTTGAATTTTAACAAGAACCAGGAGTTTAATATTCATCTCAGTCTTTATTTTATTAGGAATTTTTAAATTTAGAGTACATCTGACTGATCTGTATTAATATTCTACTTTACTGTACACTGGGACTTCTTCCAAACTGCCATCTGGTGGTTCAAGATGTAATATCACTTTTCATAATTAAAACATAACAGCTTATGGCTTTTGAAATTATGAAGAAAACATCAAAAAAGTTAGAAGCATCTTTGGTAAAGCAAAAAAACTTGTGCATAATTCTCAAAAGTCTGAAATAAACCAGTATGTGAAAGCTGTTTAATTCACCTCTGAAAATGCTCTTTATTTAAATCACAACTGCACATTATTTCAGATGTTAATCTCACTGACTGACTGTCTTTGCTTTGCAAGATTTTGAGTAATTCTGAACAGACCAACAGCTATGGCTTTAGAATATTTCTGAGCAGACTGATAAAGCTCTTCCACTACACCTAAATCAAGTAAGGACCCAGACAGATACATTTATATCTTAGACACATGCATGATCCTTTCTCAGTAGCAACTTCTTCTGGTAATTTCCAAAAGCTTTATTTTTCCACAACATAATCCCTACAGATGAAGCGCATTCTCAATCAAATATGAAAAAAAATAAGCTTGCATGGCTGATATTTTTCTTTCTCAAATTTATGTGTAGAAAGAAGTACAAAAGGAAAACTGAAATTAACAATGCAAAAGAATGATTTAACAAAAAGGTGGAAAATGCCTGCCTTTTTTCAACAGTGGTTGTGTTGGAGTCTTTCCATCCTCGTCCTCCTCTGGAAGATTTTTAAAGATACAAAATAAAAAGGTTAATTTTCTTTGTGATGTTAATGAAAATACTACTAGTCTATAAAGCAAACAAAAAGAAAATAAAGATGTAGAATGAAATGAGCTTTCATACAAAGAAAATCAGAGTCCTGAGAATCATGTCCTGATAATTGATTTGTATTTTAAAAAAATTACTCATATTTCTCACTCAAATACTTCAGTTAATTCAAGGTTTTACTTTAAAGAGAAGAAAGTTGGTTATTGTCATATGTCAAAGAATCCTGAATGATTTGTGTCTGTTAACAGGTATATATAATAAAATGTTCTAGTCTGAGGTAAAAAGCACCTTCATGAAGTTAGCAGCCTTAAAAAACATGCAATACATAGCTGCATGGCCTGATTCTCAAGCAATTTTTAATACTACTCAATCTCATTAACAAAAACAAAAAGTGTATTGTAGATCATAATCCACCACCTGTTTTTATTTAGGTCATGAAGATTTATTTTACATCCTGTAGTCTCTAAAGCAAAATATGAGTTATTAGACATCAACAGCTAGAAAAGCATGACATGCTTCTCTGTTCCACAAACACAACAAAAACCATTTTAATTCCTTGGAAGGGTGAAAGGGACTGAAGAAGGCACAAGATAGAAAAAGAATAAGAACTACAAGGAATAAGAACTCAAATTTCACTGCTAACTAGGAAGTTACCTTTACGTAGTGCAGGAGTTCTCTCACTAGACGATGGAACAAAAGCTATAGAAGTGTCTGTCTCAGCCTTCTTGCTATAATCCACTTTTACTATGACATCCTTGGAACATGGAGATTTTTCTTGAGATGATAGTAACTCTTCTTTGGGAAAGCAAAGAACCACATTATAAATTACTTATTTGTCCCAAATGGAGTAAGACAGAGACATGTGACTATTAAGGAGGTTTGCAGTTGGTTAAACTGCACCACAACTAGCATGCTGTTACAAGCAAAAAAAGGCACATTATATGTACAAACTGTTTCAAAGTACAAAGAGGCACCTCTTCTGATCAGAGCTTTTACTTTCTGCTACTTCCTTCACGGATTGAGTTTTAATTGCATTACCACAGGCTAAACCTAAAACAGAGCTACCTAATATCAATTCCCTGGTGGGAACGACAATCGTCATGCTTATACTAATTACCATTATAATAATTGATTTTTTTACATGTTGATTTTTTTTTTTAAAGTGTAGAACTGTGAAGACAGTACATCTAGCATAAATAAGATTTGAAAATAGGAGCTAAATAGAAACATTAGCTAGAGGTATTTCATATGGTAGCAAACATTTCCGTCCTTTGAAGGAAACAAAAAGCCTTTTACAAAAATTTTAGTATGAAAAACACTAAGTACAAGAGACAACTGATGATGCCAGAGTATCACCAGTATCACCAATCACAGAAGACCGGACAGCGTGAACCTAGTGTTGTCAAAATGGCCTAAGTTTGAAATGCATAGTAAAGGTATTGCATTTTCTACTGTTAGATTAATTGCATTACACTACTAATAACATCTGACATCAAGATCATCTTTTTATTTACAACCATAAAGGAAAAAAAAATGGTGAATTATTTTCCACATAAAAGACAACTATAAACTAACTCCAAGTAAAGGATGAGCTTTACACAAGGCAGAGACCAGAAAGTGTCTCACAGCTTTTTTTCAGGCTTGGCTTCAGTAGAACTACTTGATGGCTGCCAGAGTTGAAGCAACCTAGGAATTCATGGATATCAGTGAATGCAAAGACCTTCCTGATATAATTCCAAACTTAGGGCTGACAACTGTTGAAGTCTCCAAACTACACTGGGATAGGAGGGAAGAAGGAACACATTACACCTGACCCGGAGTATCTGATCATACAACCCAAGTCTAGAAGTTTTAAGTACTTGATGCTAATTTGGTAGCCTCTTTGTTTCAGTAAAATATTAAGTCTTTGGGAAGCAACAGCTTACGAAAACAGATAGTTGAAATGCACAGAAAAATTCTGTTGTTAAACATGTTATTTTTATTACACATTTCAGGCTTACTCATTTCAATGATTTTTATTCTATGAAGAGTAGTTTGTGGGTTTTTTTTTTTTTTTTTTTGCATTTTTGCATTTTTCTCTAAATAATTTATCTTCATTAGTATCTTCATGAAATGGTACTAAGAGGGAAAAAATACTTATAAGCTGAAGAAAGCAATAAATCTTACCTTGTCCCTGAAGGTGGGAAATGTCCAAGCCCTCCTTCAGGCGAATGACAACCACACCATACTGAATGTCAAAAGCATCACTAAACAAAACAAAAATAAAACATTTTACAACCTTTTCCTTCCCAAAAGATCTACTATACACATCCTGTGTGATCAGATTTCAGTGTTTATATGTTGCCATTTAAACTCTCAAATCACACATTTATGTAATAAATTTCAGTTCCTCTCAAATCACACATTTATGTAATAAATTTCAGTTCCAAACCACCAACCTTATACTTTGTGTGCTGCTTTTCAAGATTTCTATCTCCTTTTCCTCTCTCCCTTATATAAAACAGCGATTAAATAAACGTAAATCAAGTACTTATTTAGTACTTATAAGACATCAACTGAGATCTGCACTGATGACAAGATACATAGGGAAATATAGTTATTGATGTCAGGTGAGATTTCAGATTTCTTTTGAGATCTCCTTCATCTGAGAGTTATGAATTTCCAAGACATCTGGGTATTAAAGGAAGCCATGAAGTTTTAAGTTATAATCAAAATAGTTACAAGTTAACTATCACATGCTTATTTCCATTATATCTGGAGGGGAAGGAACTTGCTGTTTTAAAAAAGGAACTAAAAGAAAAAACTTCATGATTGTAGAAACAAGCAAAAGGACTGAATAAAAGCCTGGATTAAAGTCTGAGTAAAATGAAGGACAAAGAAATCCCCAAAGATTTAAGACTGAAAACATAATAAACTTAAATCTATCCTCTTTTATGATATTGTTTACATTACATATTCAGAAGAAATTCTTCACTCTGGGGGTGGTGAGGCACTGGAGCAGGTTGCCCAGAGAAATCATGGATACCCCACCCCATTCCTGAAAGTGTTCAAGGCCAGGCTGGATGGGGCTTTGAGCAACCTGGGCTGGTGGGAGGTGTCCCTGCCTATGGCAGAGGTCCCTTCCAACCCAAAGCATTCTGTGATTCTATGATACAGTTTGCATTAGTCATTAATCATCAGTCTTATAAATACTTCTGAATTAGTTACTGTAATGAAAACTCCACATTATTCACATGGACAGAAATTCCACAAGATTTCACTCATTGAACACTTTTTATCAAGCCTTAGTGATTTTAAAGAAAAGTGTTCAAAGTATCAACAGATTTTATTGTTACGGTTGTGGCTTGGATAGAGCTAGTTTTCTTTGTAGAGGCTCAAATGATGCTGTGTTTTGGAATTTTAATGAAAATAGTGCTGATTACACACCAATGTTTTTAGTTGTTGCAGAGGAGTGCTTACACAGAGCCAAGGACTTTTCAGCTTCTCGTGCCACCCTGACAGCATTGAGGCGGGGGGCGCACAAGATGAAGCTAGGACACAGCCAGAACAGCTGGCAAAAATTGGTAAAAGGGATGTCCCATACCACATGTTGCCATGCTCTGCAATAGAAGCTGAGGTAAAGAAGGAGGAATGGAGAGACGTTTGAAGTGATGATGCTTGTCTTCCCAAGAAACCAGTATGCGTGATGAGCCTGGCTTTGCTGGAAGTAGCTGAACACCTGCCTGCTGATGGGAAGCAGTGAATGAATTCCTTGTTTTGTTTTGCTTGCAACTGCAGCTTTTGCTTTACCTTGTAAACTGTCTTCATCTCAAGCCATGAGTTCTTGCACTTTCATCTGATTGCTCCCCATCCTGACAGGACTAAACCACAAGTGGTCATATTGCTTTTAAAGAAAAGTGTTCAAAGTATCAACATATTTTATAATAAATATTAGAAAGCAGACTGGTGTGAATTTTGTCCATTAGCGGACAATTTAAATTCATTATTTAATTTGTTAGGTCTCTACATACTAAGTGTATTCTTATTGTGAACTTTAGTAACATTCAATTTCCCAGGAAATTTCTGAAAAAATACTTGAAATACAGTGTTTACCTCCTAAGGTTTCTCTTTGGGATGTGGAGAACCACTTGCCTTTGTAGGCCCTGCCCTGAGAGTTCTTCTAGTACAAGCCATTCCAAATGAAGTTAGGAAAAAAAAAAAAACACACAAAAAAGAGGCAACATGTTGCCTTATTTTTTCATTGCATTTGGTTCTCCTGCTTTTCTCTTAAATAACTGCGAGAGTGTGTTTGTGTGTGTTTTTCCTTTTCTTATCTCTGTCTGTAACCCCCTTCCCAACTTTTTTTAGGCATAGTAAATTAGAAATGTAAAGCAATAATAGAACAAGTTAAACAGCATATAAAGAAAACAAAAAAGTCTAAGTGAGAAAAGCTAGTTCTATTTTTCTTAAATTTTAGCAACACAAGTCATTGTATTAAGTTTTTCAGCCAGAACTGGACTGACTTTCAGTACTGGCAAAGTAAACTGGGGACTTCCTTTCCCATGTACTTTTTTTTTTGCTGCTTTATTACGTTGAGTGTCATGCAGCTGCAAAAAATACTTTACTTACATTAGGGCAAGGTTTAATGAAGACAGAGCTTCAGCATAGTTCATTTTGTCTGAAAAGTGTAGAGTGAAAGTAAGGGAAAAAACCCTGCTTTCAATATAAAATACTGTTTAATGAATTCAGCAGACATGTAAGGCACTAATTCCCTTTCTAAAGGCAGTAACTCTTAAATTTCAGACCACTGCCACAACTTCTACATGCAGAAAGTGACTATATAGAGATCTCATCTGCTTAAGCTATCAAGAGTTGCTTATTAGTTTCTGTATCAGGAAAAGGTATATTCACAATATGGAAAATCTGAATCGACCTGACAGAGACAAGAGCTTATACAAAGACCTAATTGAGGTAAGAGTTTTCACTTATTTCCAAGTGTACTGAAATGGCACACAAATGCTACATACCCACATCTACTTACTGGAATAAATTGATGTAGGTTTCAACATCTCTCATATCACCTTGTCTCCAGTTTTTCTTAAACCCAACAACAAGGGTGTTAGGTCTCATTCTCCCCAGACCAGCAGCCTAAAGAAAACATAAAATGTTTGTCTTTTTTTGTCTATTTTTTTTTTTTTTACAAAAATAAAACACCCAACATATCACTGAAACAAACTATTTTTTTTTTTAATCAGAAAACAAAGTTTTAAGATAACTTCACATAATGAAATACTCCAGCATGCAAATTACCAAACATTTCCACTTTTGACCACTGCTTTCGTTAAGAAAAATGAATGGAGAGATGTACCTGCATTAAGTATTGTCCCCCATCTCTCAAATCCTCTGCATGTACTGGTGCATAGAAGGCCTTCATCTTGTTTTTAATTAGCCATCGTTGATATTTGGCCAAATCAGTGGACAGCTCTTTCATGGCTTGCCTCCGAGGACCCTTTCAAAATAAGGAAATATGGAGGAAAGTGAGTAAGAATTATGAGCATTGAGTAGTTAACACCCCGTTTATTTTTTCTGCCAGCTACCTCAGCAATTGTGGGTGCATCCCAGGGTCCACATAATTAATGTCCAGTTTGCTGAAGTTTTCCCTACACTTGTAGTTTACCACAAGGGAAGTGTGATTATCTACTATTTTCTGAGGGGATTGTTGACAGTCTAACTTATTCCTCATTTGTGAGAAGCTAATTAAGGCTCCATGCATTTGTTTATGACAAATCCCAGCCTTCTTAGAAGGTTATCTAAAATAGGGCCAAAATTCTGTCTATGATGTTAAGAAATGTTTTGCCAAAGTCATCTTCTCTTTAAATACTTTTTTTTTTTACTACCTGCACCAGGATGAATCATTGTGTTCCTCCAAGATATCTAAATGTTGAAATTAAAAGGTTCTCAAGACCGAACTGATCAATTTTGCTTAATTAAAAACATTCTGTTGACTGCACTAACTCGATTCATTCTCTTCAGAATCAGATCAGAAGCTAGTCTTATTCAGCAAATTTGGTAAGTCTAAGCATATATAAATACAAAACTTGATTGAACTTAAAGTTACACTTGCTTAAGTGATCTTAATGATGCATCAGAAAGTCTGGAGTTAAAATGTCTACCAACAACTACATAAACCTAACATACTGAAGTATATTTAGTAATGTTTACCAAAGATGCAACAGCTACTCTGTAGTTAACTGCAGTTTTGTTACAGGTCATAGTATAACAGCCACCTTGTATTACATAAGACAACTCCTGACAATGCAATTTTGAAAAATGGTTGCATGAAGCTTGCTTCCTTCCCCCCCACCATCCCAAAACCCTTTCTGGTCTTCCATACAAGATATCAGACGTGTTCTGTTCTTCTGCTTAAAGGGACCTTTTAGATTTTGTAGTTTTTTGTTTGTTTGTTTTTTCCTGTTGTTTGTTTTCAAGTAGTAAGAACTGCTGAAATTACATCCTTATGGAACAACCCTTCACTCCCTACCCAGAATCATCATATCCTGATGGAAACGAGGAAAAGCTAGTGAATTACCCAGGCCTGGTCAGAAACAGCAAAAAGGTAGAAAATAATTACTCATATTGCTGTTTCACCTCACCAATGAAACCAATTAGATAACTGCAGGGATAAAAACCTAGCTGAAAGGTAAAAACAATTTTAAACTGCTGGCTAAATTGATACTTAATTTACTGCTCAGTAAGATTTTAGAACACTATCTGTAAGAAGTATCTACACGGGAATCAATCTACCTGTTTCACAGGAGCACTGAAAAGAAACCTAGCCATACACTGTCATTTTGACAAACTACTCTGTCCAAAGCATGACAGAGTAAATAATACTGAATGAGACAAGGTCAGAAAGAGACCCAGGTTGTAATTCAGTATTCCCTTTGCTCCTACAAAGCTTCCTAAGTATTTAGAAGTCAACTGATTAAAGACACTGCTTTTGCAAACTTTCCCCAACTCCCACCACAGATCCTACAGCAAAACTGTCAGTGCAAGACTTTCCTTTTACTAGAAGTGGATGATGCAAAGCATACCACATTGAAAGTCATGGCAGCTAACATAACTTTCAAAGCTTCCCTAATGTGGCAGCACAGCTCACTGGGAATGGGGATGACCCCTACATGAGTATATGCTATTAGTAAGTCTCTTTTTGCACATCTCAGGATACAAATACCTTTCACTTAAAATGACAGAGACAGATTTGTTGAAATAAAAAAGGAGAAAAGAAAGGTCACAGTAAGGTAACTTTAAAGTTAGATAGAATACACTTACCATATGTACATGACCACAGATCATCAAGCCCACATTTTTGGTGAAAGCATGGACAAGGTGAAGCAAAGCTGGACGTGCATTTGGAGCACCTGTCATAATTAAGCACTGAGGCCTACAATTGTGAATACAGTTGGGGGGAAGTTAGAATTCATTTTATCTAAAGGTTTAGTTAATTGAAAAGTTTCTTCTAAATATTGGTCCTAAAAGCACAATCCTTACTGGTGATGTAGTAACCTCATCTATTTTTAAAACATTTAAATTAAGAGAAGTATCCAAGTATTAAGTATCTTGTTCATTTCAGAAGATTTTTTTTAGATCATAAGAATCACTGAATGTTATCTGTCTCTATCTCTCCAGACTTTTTTTTTAAATATTAAACTACTTGGTTTTACAAGGTATCTCTAAAATCCATAAGACTTTTTGCCATAGGTTAGAAGCCAGTATCAGGCCAAAAATACTACTGCTAAAGCTACTCTGCTTAAAACTGACAAGATCCATACCCCCTTTGCAAAACAATTAGTGAAGTTTACAACTCAAAAAGCTACATATTAGCTTCTCAAATAAAAGAGTTGAAGTACTTCCAATGCAATCTGAAATGCATCAGAATGATCAGAGCATTCACTTACTCTACTTACTGTCAGCACACTAACATTTAGTAAGAATTTTCCTATGCCTGTTTCTTCGTCTAAGTTTGCTATCCAAAATAAACTTCTGTCAACTGCAAGTCTCAGCAGAGACAGTTCAACACTGACTACAATAAAATATTATAAATTACTTATGCCAGCCTTCATATTTGCATGAAGATTAAGAATTGCTGCTCTTGATAGCTAAGCAACCAACGAGTTTCTGAAGTCACTGATATTTCCTGGTAAAAATGCAACTCAGGGTAATATAGGTAATACAGTGTTTGTAAATAATCAGAAATTGTCATGTAGATCTGAGGATTTCAGATAAGAGCTGTTTCATAATTAGACTGAGTTTTGTAACTGGACTTTAAGGAAATAGTTTCAGTCAGTATTTTCTAAATTTCTCTCTTGAAGCATGTTTCATGTAGAATAGCCTACTCCAGAAAAGCAGCACGGATACTATAGGATTGAAGTACTGCCTACTTCAGTAGGACCATCCTAGGCAGCTATGTTGGATAACAAAAAAAATCAGTTCTCCCCTTTCAGTTGTGTAAAACACTCATGTAGTCCATTTACCATTACAATGATAATGACCAAATGTTTAACGTGAAACAGCCTGTGCTGATGACATCCACAGTATACACATTTCAGGGATATCAGCTTAAACCAGTTTTAGCCTTATGCGGACCAAATGCTGGTTAGCAGTTTGGAGGTCATCTTTCAGTCCAGTTTCATCAGAAATGAATACAATTAACAGTTCATTCTGCCAGCCACAAAAACCATGATGCATGAATGACAACAAACAGGCATCATCCATCAACTTGCTTCTGAATTGCCCTCTTAATCTGAAATAAAATACTAATGTAGTTACATCCAGAGGGTGTCCATGACAGTGAAATTCAAAGCTGTTAAAACCCACAGGAGGTAAACAGTCAATTTAATAACAGTAAACACCATGAGTCTACCCTACTAACTATACAACGTATTTTTTTGTCTTTAAGACATTACCTGAAGTTTTTCACATGATCTTCCACTCCTGATAGACGAATAGAATGCTGTAGTGCATTCAAGTAAGTTAAAGCTTGTGTTGATGATCCCCAGTTCACATCTGTGAAATGTGAAGTTTCAATATCTTAGTTGTTCAATATAGAACTACATGATCACAAAACAGTTGTTGATACCAACTCAAAAACACACAATACAAACACTCCATCTCAGTACATTCTACACTATTCTAGTCAACAAACCCTGCAGTTAAATAGACAATTGCACTTGAAGATAAGATTTCTATAGAAATTTTAACAAATAAGAGTTCATTTTACAATTAGGAAGTGATTTTTTTCCAATATTATGAAGACCGAATTCGAAGTTCAAAAATAACACTTAAGGAGAAAAGGTGATTAGTTATTTTACATCACAGAAAAGGTGAAATTCACCTCAAAATATTTCCTAACCAAAGTCAAATACTTTTAGTGAATAACTGCTGCAATAACGACAAGGAAATGACCTAGATTAAGCAGTTCCTTATGAAAAATAAATCTAAAATGAAACAAGAGTTCCAGTATCCTCTCTATTTGTTTCCATTTACTGTTGATAGCTACAGTGAACTTGTCTTCCAAGTACTTAATTTTCATGGCCCAAGATTTAGGATTTTCCTCGTTGTCAACTATACAAACACTTCGTGGCTCAGTTCCGCTTCATCTTTTACTTAAGATCATAAAGTATTCTTAGAGGAAGGTAGAGCGTATAAATTGTTGTTCAAAACTACAAGAATGGTTTACTGAAAGAACAAGTACTACTCAAATCCTTTTTCAAACCGTAAAGGTTAAGTACCCCCTTTCACTTCCTGACAAAAACATGCTTTCTTGGTGCCTTCAGCACTGTAATCCATTTGTATCTCTTCATCTTTTTTCAATTGTTTAGATAAGATTGATCATATGTGATTGAGAGGCATGTTGTTGAGGGATGGGGGAAAGAACAACAGCAGTGAATATACAGGTGTAATTACATTTCACTACAAATGAAAAGCTTGAAAAAAAAAGTTTGAACTAATCAGCATCAAGGTTTTTAGTCCTGTCCATCCATCCATCCAGCAGCCCTCCCTGTCCCCAAAGGTCACACTTCTACCTCTTCCTCCCACCAGAACCAAAAGCAACCCCCATACATACCTGGCTTCTTGTATGTGACATAAATGTAGAGTCCAAGGACTATGACATACGTCAGAAGTGCTGCCCACCAATTAATGACAAACATCACAATGCAGCAGAGAATAGCTCCAACAAGAGAAATCCACATATTGTAGTATTTGAAAGCAGGGCGCCAACCTAGTCAAAATGTAGTTTAGAGGATAGGGAAGATAAGAGTGGCAAAGAATTTAATCTTCAAGAGAAGAAAGGTGTTGTTTGTCTTTTCCTTTGTGTGCTTTCAATCACATTTCATAAGGCACGGCAATTCCAGTAACATATCAAATAGAGACTTTGACACATTTAAGCTTTTAATCTTTCAACACCTTTCAAATTCACATCTTATATGCAACAGCTCTATGTTGCGTATGCTGACCTCTAAAAGCTATCTCAAAAGTAAAGTTTGAAGATGCTTGTGCCAGCATGTTTACTGAATCAGGCTAAAAGAACCTTTGACAACAACTTGACTGACAATTGATTTTTGCTTTCAAAGATAGCATAACACAAATCGTCAGTAAGTGTCTCTCTCTCATAGTATTGTTTCTAGGTGTGTACTTTTATTATTTGCACATGGCCAGAAATTTTCACCACACAAAAAGAACAGACAAATCTAAGCAGAGTCTAAGTATGTCAAAGTGCTGGACTGTCACAGTTTATTTTACATCCTTCGTCAATCCGCACATCCACTTTACAAGTGTATTTTGCATAGAGTTGTGTAGACAGTTACACACGCGCTCCCAAAAAACAGCGATACCTAATAAGAAACTTTTAGGGGCATTCCAACACAAATGCATGGCAGACCAGGTCTGTATTGTCATTTGGCTTAGTCCTACATCCTAACTAGCCTCTCACACCAAGCAAAAGCTGTGAAAATATGGCAATACTACCTGCAATACCAAAAAAATGCAAAATACCATAAAAGTGCAAAGCCAAAATCAAGAAGTATGGCAATACCACTTTCTTCTGGGCTAGAAGGCTAAACTCATTAGGAGAGAAACCCAAACATAACAAAAGGGTGGGCCCTGAAGACCTGAAATTGAATTAGCAAGAAAGCTTTCTTAAGCAATAGTTCTTAAGGATAGGTAATAATGGAAGTGAGATACAGAGACAAATCAGAGATCTATTTGAGAATCTCTGAATAAAAACTGTTATCTCTTTCCTCAGCAAAGATACCAAACATCTGTAGCTCTCAAGCCTTTCTAGTTCATTCAATCCTCCAAATTTTGGAAGACTCGAGCACACACCACGTGGTAGTGTCCCAGCACCAGAGCAGCCAGGTGACAAGCTGCTCACCTATGCAGTGACCAAAATCTTTTTGCACATCTTGTAGCTCACACTGGTATAGGTTTCAGGTAATTACTGTTGATTTTTCAACATCCTTATCTTCATCCTCCTGCATCCCTGATGGCCCAGCTTCATCTTCTCTATACTTAGACCTAGCAGGGGACTGTGTTCTAAACGACCTGAATCTCTATACCATTTTTTCACCTCGTCTACAGGGGCAACTTCTACTGCTACAGCTTGTTTCTCTGACCCAGCCACAGAAGCTGCCACAAGGTTTGGAATACCCTCTGCAGGGTATTCCATACCTCATACTATACCTCAGATGCACCATGAAAGTCAAATAGACATTTAATTAAACCAGACTTTCATTTATATGAGCAGCTTTTAAATTTATTTCTGCATTTAGAAATTGGAAGCTTAATTCTCAACCCCAAGATGTGTTTCGTACCTGGAGATTTTGCGAGAGAAGCATGGAACACAGAGAAGTTAATCAAGGCATATGAAGCCAAGAAGAAATTAGAGATAATAGGTGCAATGACATTCAGTTCAGCTGTAAAACAAGAACAAAGCAGGCTGTTATGAAACATATCATCCAATGTCTTTGGTTGTAACAGAATTGACTTTGAAATGTACAATCTTATTTTACGTTATCTAGGCAGAAGCAGTTTGTCCTTTCTATTCAAGAAAGAGAGCTATTAACTTGCAGTCTCTTATTTACAGAGTTATCTGATAGTCAGGAAGTTCAACTTTCTGTTTAAAAAAGTTAAACATTTTTCCGTGCCATCTAGTATTCCAGGACTGCCTCTAAGCATTATGTACTTTCTCAAAATAATTCATGGAGATAATTCCTTTCCCACCATGATTTGATTAAACAGTGCAGCAATCAGAACCCCAAGACTACTAGATCATTAATATATGCCAATGCAACAAACATGTTCATCTGTCTGCCATTAAAAGTTGAATTGATGGTACCGTTAATGCATTATAATGTATCAATACCGTTGCAACAGTGATGAATACTGTCACTATTGAAAGAGATGGAACAGCTTGACATTTCTTTTTCAATTAAGAGGTATAGCGTAAAACATTCGTATGCACTCTCACCATCAAATAACTGCAATCAAAATGCAGAACTTGCCATGTTAATCTGCAAGTTTTCATTTGTTATAATCAGGTTTCCAGTCAGCGTGCTGTAGTTGACTACTGCATGACTGTACCTCCTCTAAGCAGAGACAGGGAAGGATAGAACAAAATCAGGAAGAGTTTAACAGCACTAGCACAGGTCACATGGGTGGACACAGCACAATTAGTTCACCATCCACATAGAATACATGTAATCCTAGCTAGACTATCTTTACCTTTGCCAACAGCAATGTGAGTGTTGTAGCATAACAGAAGAACATACTCTAACAAGTTCTGTTCATTAAGTGTGCCATTTACTGAAGCTGTTTGTAATTATGAAAGTTCATTTCAGATTTTTAATCTTTATAGCTTATTGCATCTCTACCTCAAGCAAAATGTATTTTTTCTTTCATTGATGGTATCTAAAAACAGATACCTGAAGTGACTAGGAAAAGTGTAGTATTCCTACTGATCAATTCAAATTTATTCTAGCTCTATACAAAGACATACCTAGGAGACAGGAGAAAATCCTCAAACTAAACAAATTTAAAATGCTCACATAGAAACAAGCAGTGTATTAGACCTCAAGGACATTGTCATCGTCATGAGATGGAATAGAATGCTTCATGAAGGACAAAAGGATATTGAGATTTATTGTAATTTCAAACTAACCAATTAGTATGAATCCAAGAGCAATTAAAAATGTTAGAAGATATCCTCTCAGTGGTTCATTGTTCTTCCCATAGCCTTTAGCAAACATCTGAAATCCTGGATAGATGTTGTCCTTGCACAAAGCCTAAGAAAAATAAAATGCAAAAGTCAGCATCTACATTTTGTTCAAAATGTATCCTCATTTATGTTTGTTAATGCTGTCTTTTCAATGCACATATTCTCTTCCTAAAAGAAGGAATATTTGTAGTTAACATAATAATTCCTTTTGCAATTGCCTTTGCATTTTGCATTTCCTGTATTCTGTCTTTCAGTGATTACTATCTGTAAGAACAAGCTCCGCTCTTCTCTAAGTGGTTGACTACTGTGCTTTAGCAGTCTTACAATCATGCTTTTCAGAGACAAAAGATGTTTCCTCAGAAAGTGGAAAGTTTGCCCAATGTTTACACCAGTTCTCTGCACTGACACTTGTGTTTATATTCTGCAAAGCCCCTTCTGTGTTGAACTCCATACCGAATTTTTGAGGAAGAATGCCCATTCGCAAACAGTGAAGTTTTACTGAATTAGAAAGAACTTACACTTTAAAGAGATTAAAGTGTTAAAAAGGTAAAGCAAAATTCATTCAGAAATGCCAACAAAAATCAATGGAAAGTGATTCACTGAAGAAGTGGTTCACAGTCATACTATTTTGATGAAGTATTCTGTACAGATGAATATTCAGCAGCTACAGGTACTAATTCATGCTATCTCCTTCTGATTACTTTGAAAAATGAACAAATCTATTTTTGTTGTATGTGCTCCATTTGTACTTCATTTTAATGCTTTCTAGTTCCAAGGCAAAGCAATTTCTTGATTATAGATGCTATGTTTTCATCACTCTTCATAGCAGAAAGAAGGACAGCAGAAAATCTGGCTGCCACTTATAAAATTCTGTTTCAAAATTTATTTTGAATAATTCTTTAAGAGATTGTGGTTTTGCTTCCATACATACCTGGAAGATCTTAGGTGCACTCACAAGAGATGCTAATGCAGATGACAAAGTGGCTGAAAAAATACCTGCAGAAATCAGCGGTGCAAATCCTGACACCATGCTCATTACCTGCAAACAGAACATTTTCTTTTTTTAAACAAAGTGGAAAAGGGTACTATACAGATGGATGACAATATTCACTACACAAACAGAAAAATAAAAACACTTCTTACTCGACTCAAAAGCCATTAAGTATCATGCATTCATAGCAATGAATTAACTAGGGGAAAAGTCAGGACACAAACAGATCCTAGTTTCAGAACAAGAGAAAGTGGCTTATCACACAATATGTAATAAAATCAAATAAAATAATTGATGGTGGAAGTCTCCATGAGCTCATAAAAGGACTGGAAAGTAAGTCACGGAAGAAAAAACGCATTGGTAATAGTTACATTATTTGACTAACGTACCACTGAATAACATGGCCACAGAAAGCCAAGGTGACAAAGCAGCTGAAGTTGAACAACTTGGGTAGGTTTATCTTGTCTTTCTCAACATCTCTATTGCTCTAAGTTAGGCTTGTTTCCCATTCAAAACCACAATGACAGGACAAGTTTGCTTCCTATCTCCCCAAGATCACATCCTTGGACAATTCTGTAACCTCAATGAGTGAAATACATTATGTAGTTCTTGGCAGACTGGATGACTAACAAAGAAAGGGACGCTCAGGAAGTTAAATATGAAGGAAAAATGTTGGTATGATAAAAAAAATCCTAGATTAAAACCAAGGCAGCTTCTAGTTGTCATAAACCCTAAAAACCTTTGTCAGCCATTTTACTGCTCTATTCCCTTACCATAGCTGCATATGGCTTTTCATGCAGCAAGTCAATTAAGATATAGAACCACGTACTGACGAACAGTCATGGTTTAATAGAATATACATGTTCAAAGGAGGTTTGCATCATTTACACTAAACAGGTAATTCATTCATTCTGGCCACCTCGTCCACAATACATGGATTGGGGCTGTAGAAGCAGGAAAAGTATCGTGCAGAAGTGTCAATTTTTATAATTTCTTCCACTTGAAATTGTGAAATCCAGTTGTCTAAAGCAATATTAGTAAGTAAAATGTGCTCTCAAAAACAACATACAGAAGGCTGCTGAAGTTTTATTCATACACCTAGTGCTAAACTAGTGATAAAAATTTAGCATTTTTCTCTATATCAGATCAAAGACTGCTGGGTCTCTCAAACAGAATTAAATCTCTAGATTGCATCAGGTTTCATTTGTAAGTTCAAGGCAAGCCTTGTCTACAAAAATAGAAAATGAAAATTATAGACAAGATGAGAATGAAGCAGCTGTCATAGCTGGTAGCATGAAGAATGAGAGGTGGGATTCCCTCAAGTATATCTTAAGCTTACAAGAAAATAGTTTATGGTAGGACAGGTTTTTATTCATACATGAACAAAACTAATGATAAGTTATGTGTATCAGGAATGCGTTCATACTCCTAGTATTTCCTTAATTTTTTCCCTTGAGTTAACTCAGTACTTTCACACTTGCTTACACAAGATTAAGCTATCCCTCCTATGCCCAGGATTAGGTCAGTTTTACAATAAAAAAGAAATTACAGTCTGGCATTTACAGCTGTGATAACACTATACTGTACATTCTGAATTCCTCTTCTGGAAATAAGTTATTTACTGATTGATTTATTTTTTGAAAAATCTATGCTTTGACAACATAAGAAACAGAATAGTCTTTGTAGAAACAGCATGAAAGTTTTCTTCGTTGCAATGGTTGCTTGATCACTTTCATCTTCCCTGGAAGGACTTCTTAGACAGAATGTGTTTTCAAGTCACCCTTACTTTTCTTCCCTGGCAATTTAAAACATCTCTTCCTAGGCCTTCACTCTACTACACTTGCTTTGAGACTTTTCAACTTAGTCCTTACCTACTCCAATTTTATATTCTTTCTAGATGCTGTTCACTGTTTATTTACACTATTTTTTATTTATTATTTACTGCCTCTGTTTATTTACACTATTTTTGAATCTTACATCTGTTTTATGAATTTGAAAGAAATCCAAGATGCATGCAGATTGTGTTTGTCCATTTTAAAAGCCTGCAAGTTACAGCTTAGGTTACTATAGTAGAAGCCGTTAAGAAACTTCTGAATTGGGGAGGAAGTAAAGAGGAACCAGTTCCAGCTGAACCAGCGTGCTAGCATTAAGAAAACCCACACAATATACAGACTATAATCTAAAAGCCAGGACCACAAAACCAAGGAGCCCACATACACAGTTGCTGTAGCAATGAAATCTTCATCCTTGAAAGAACACAGAATTGGAAGTACAGACATCCAGTAAGAACTGCCCTATTTCAGTTGGTGCTGTGAGAAATACATTGTTACTGCTGCTAAGGGACTCCTTATGTTTGCTTGGCTTTTCCTCTTTAGACAGTTTCTTAATGAAAGATTTGGCATATTGAAATATTCTATTTTGACTGCAATTTCAGTTCTTCAGTCCAACCATTGTGGAGCAGAAAAAATGCCAAATGAATACAAACTCCAGTAAAGATAACTTTAAAGTTAACTCTTCAAAATGAATTTGCACAAAATGCTATTCAACCCATTTCTTTCAGATATTGCTTTACAGTCTCCTTCCTTTACAGGAAGAATGTTTTAGCAGAACTTTTACACTGTTTCTGAAATTGTATACTTCCATTCATGCTACTTCCAATATTCATCCAAAGTTAAACATTTTAATAAAGATAATTTCTATATACAGAGTGAGTATTTATAAACACCTGTATATAAACACCCCAAAATTTAAGTTACCTTGCCCTTGATGCTAGATAGAGTGTACCACTTAAATATAAAGTTATGTGGAACAGTTACGTAAAAAAGAATTTTGAGTGTATGATTTTCTCCTCAATAAGCAATTAAAAGAGATCAAAAAATCCAATGCACAGATTTAAGAAAAAGTTTCATACCTGGAAATTGTTCATCAGCCCATACTGACACCCTGCCCCTGCCTGACAGGATGAGAAATCATAGTTTAACTTGCAAGCTGCAGTAGTGCAATTCGTCAGCTCAGTGATAATGGTGTTATTAACATTCCCTGTGGCATCTCGAACAACACAGGAACCTACAATGGACCCAACAACAACAACAAAAAAATCAGACTAAACCTAAATTTAGGGATGTGTCAACCTCAACTTCCTTTTTAAGTATATTCTTTCAGATGAAAATTAAATACAGCATTTACGGTTCTAATACATCTCAGATTTAAGCATATGTTCACCATGAAGAATAAAAACAAGCTAACTAGCAGTTTACTTACCTGAGAAGTTCTTAAGCTTTAGAAATAAAGTGAGTCTAACAAGGAAAACTTTAGCACAGAGGAACACTACATCAATAAAACTGATGAAGTTTAAATGCACAGTTTTAACTGAACATGTTACTTTGAATCACGTGTTTCCCCATAACTTAGTAAACAATGCTAATTACAAATACAAACTTTTATCACTTGAGTTAGTGTGGTTTTTTTTTCAGTCTTCCTAGAGGAATGAAATTTCGTATTTACATGCGGACAGGTATACACAGCACTGCAGCTTTACCTTTCCTAGAAACTGAACTGTGACAATCTCCACAGTAGAAGTTGTTCAGCTGTAGTGACCAAAAAGGTTGGTCTCTTTGCTAACAGGTAAATCACATGAGAAAGTAAATGTTCCTAGATTACTTCATAAGTAGTAGTCCTGGAATTTTCCCCTTACCCTCCACTCTCAGTGAGATACTAAGATCTATAAGAAGACTTGTTATAAAGTTTTACATACATGCTTCAGTTTTTAGATTGTACTACTACATATTCCCCAAGGAAGCATGTTCTTGCAGAACTCTTACAAGTTTTAATCTTCTTGTAACGTACAGATTTCTGTTTTGCTAGGTATACAAACAGGCTGCACAGCTTAGTCAACATGTCCCAGCCATTCAAAACAAATGAAGTGCTTTTCATGAAAGCCTTGCAAGCCCCATTTCTGATACTACCCACATCCTATGATGACTGTGGTATTTTAAAAATTGGTGTCTTGGTGAAATACTAAACCACAGCCCCACAGCTACCACATTTTTTGTGTTCAAGTCCTATCACAAACTGCTATCTTCAATTTGTCTATGATTATATGCTATTTCACTGGCTCAAGAAAACCATAGACACAGCATTTCAGCCTTTGAACACTAAGAATGCTCATCTAATTAACAAGATTTTGTTTTGTTCTTTTTAAAAGTGTAGAACAGACTTACCATTATTTAAATACCTCAACTGTTAAAACAGCATTAAGTCATTAAGACAGTATTTCAAGAAATTAAATACAGAATAGGAAGAGACAAAGGAACCCTACAAAGCAAAAAGTTTGAGAGAAATCCCTTAATCTGGTCTTCTAGGAATTTAAACAACAAGGAGGTCCTGGGAAAAGAAGCATGTGACTACTGATGGCTTCAATGACTTACTTGCAAAATAGTAATAAAAAGCAGAGCACAGATATGCAACAAGATTAAGTTTCTCAAATGAGAGCGACTGTTTTCTGAAGTAATTTCTCCCTGCCAGTCGATAAAATAAACTCTTAAAATACCTGTAGCATATTGCTGCCGAACCTTTAGAACTTCAGTAATAGTCTAGAATACCTAGTCCTGGTAGGTGGACGTTACTCATTGCTTCCAGTTATTTTTCAGATGCTTAATAAGACTGTTTGATTAAATTTCAACAGGTGTTTCCTACACCAATTACTTCTCCCATGCTTTTTTTTGGGGGGGGTATGTGGAAGGGTTGGGTTTTTATTTTGTTTTAATTGAGATTAATAGATCTGCACGAGACAAAGCTGGCTGGCAGCTCTTTCACACAGGGATTCAAAGTACAATGGAAAGGTTCAAGAGCACTGTGAGCAAACGTGATGTGAGGAATAGTCTGCAGGGGAAGGAACAAGAATACTTCCATTTGCCTGATTCCTGATCCAAAGCCTCAAAAGGACTAGACTTCACTCATTTCATAATCTCTATCTTCTGCAATCACACTGGTCTTTAATTACCAGAAATCTAATTTTAAGTTATAAGCAACAACTAGGGCACAGCATTTCTGATGCAAACAATTTCATGATCAGTTAGTTCTGTAAAGTGTTCTTTTCGTAATATGAAAATTGAAGTTTTTCATGTCTGAAAGATGATCAAAGTATTCTATTAACAAATTAATATTAATAAGTATTTTACTCTCATGTGGTTTCAAGTTCTAAAGTATTCAGATTTGGTAGCAGGAGCCTGTGGTCAATCTAATTAGAAAATAATGTAGATCATTATGTTGCATAAGGCTCAATTGCTACGGAGCAAGTATTTGGCAGAGCTACAGGACAACATTAGCCAACAGAGGCAGACTAGCAAGATTAGCATCTTTGGAAAGGAAATACCATTAGCGGTAAGATCAATGGAACTTTTATAAATGTCAATTTCATTCAAACAGCAGTGTAGCTAAGATAAAGCAAGGTCTTTCATATAAGAAAACTGATTAGCACTGCAAAAAACTTATTAGTCTGACATGCATAAAAATATTTCCAATTATAGGCAAAAAATATTAGAGACATGCTTATATTCTTAAGATTACTATAATAAATTATGGATCAGGAAAAACCTGGATGACCATTGAAGCCCTGGAGCAGAACAGACAGAACATCCAACACCAAGCCAAGTTCTACTGAGAATATTCAAACTACTGTGGGTGAAGGGAAGAAAGCCTCAGAAGGGAGGTTATAGAGTACTCAGACCAATCTAGGATTGTTTCTCCTCCCTGCTTGCTCTTCTCAGTCTTCTGGGGATTTACTGCTCATTCAACCTCTCCACGGAGCTGTGTAATCTTCCCACAATTTATTCCGATAAAGTAGCTGACTACCATCATCTTCGGATCAAAAGATGTTTGTTCAGTGAGTATTTCCTGAAAATACACTTTTCTAATCCAAGGATCATCCCATTGCTGAATTCTAAACATATTAATCTAAGTACCTGCAGCAAATTACAAAGTATCAGTGTAAAGTCTGTCATCTTTAGTCCGCTCTTCTCCTAAGACTAGTGACTGCTTCACTCATTTTAGAAAATAAGAACAGATTAAAATTCAATCTCCAACAGTAAAAATTAGACAGTTCCAACTGTTCCTTTCCCATGTATGAAAGACAAACTATATTACAAACTGTATCTAAACACACTCAAAGAATGTGAAAGGATAAAGCTAAAAATATTCACTGCTTACCTACAGATACTGCAATTCCCATGTAAACCAATGTGGTAATTAAGATGGCCAACAGTGTTCCTTTAGGTATGGCTGACTGAGGATCCTGAAACAAAAATTTCAGCAGTCATGACAGAGATAGATGTACATTCACTGGTTGTCAGAAGAAAAGTTTAATTTGCTTATTTACTACTCACCGCAAGATCACCTGAGATATTTGCTCCGGCAAGTATGCCAGTTGCAGCAGGGAAGAAAATCGCAAATACAGAGAAGAACGTTTCCTCCTTTCGGAAATCTGGTCCAAAATTCTCCATGAATATTTCAGCTGTAGAAAAAGATTTATTTATGTCTGCCAATGCTGATATAGAAACTACAGTATTAGCCAATTCTAGACATTAATAGCTCTGTGAAAAATCTAAAAAAAATCACAGCATTGTAACCTAACAAAAATCAACTGTAGAACATTAAGATAGAAAAGCCCTAATTTATCAAAATAAAGGTCACAGTAAACTTAAATAGCCTTTAAAACCAGAAGTACTTATATTCTCCTCCAGCTTTTAAAAAATAGTACAATATTTAGTAATTTTTATAATATGGCATTATAAAAATTATTTAGTATAATCAATATTAAGCAGGCAGAACCAATTCTGTGCCTTAAAACTTCAATAGAATAAAACAGCAGGAGTTTGAAAGAATCACAAGAAATAATCTCTGTACTTAAATAGGACTAAACTATTTTAGATGTTCACTCAATTATGACAGCAACCTTCCACACTGCAAAGATATGAACTGTTAATAAGTTACTAACTGTTCCAGCATACCTTTATAACCAAAAAAGCCTTTAGCCTTCTTGCTGTCCAAAGGAATAAATGTTCCTATAACAAAGTCTCCAATAGCAAGTACAAGGATCACCAATAAGACTATCTGTGCCTGAAATAGAAATATTAGTGTTACAGTCAGAAAGAACTTTCATTTCAGTTTAAGTTTCCATGTTATGAATGTGTTCTAAAATATGAATACTGACTTTATTCCCAATTCAGCTTGGTATTCTAATTTCCCCACCCCACACCCCAAATTAAAACATGATTGAGAGAACACATCAGGATTCGCAAGAAAGAAATATGAATAATTTGAAACTGGAAAGTATTTTTTGTATTATTATTACCATATAATCAAAAAATTATTCCTCTAAAGACAAAGTACTATTTTTTCCCATAAGCCTTCCAGAAGAAAAGGATTTGAGTAGATTGAATAAACTGACAGGAGAAGAATGTACACAAATGCCAGGACTATTAACTGTAATTACAATACATGTTATATGTGTATTACATTACTATTTTATATTTAGCAAGAATTCTATCACATCAGCAAACGAATGCTGTTGATTTCCTATTTGACACAATGGACTAGTGACAGACAATGAAACCATTACAAAATCCTACATTATGAACAAAAAGGTATTTTATACCATCCAAGTGTTTTTATACCATCCAAGAGCTCAAATGTGTGCATAATGACAAGCCTAGAGATCAGGACTTTGTATTTAACTTGCAAACACACTGATCCATTTTTTTGGGGTTGATTTCTTACAAGGTCATATACAGAGTCATAGAATGGCTTGGTGTGCTAGTGGATTGGGGGTAAAACTCTTCGTAGTTTGCCTTTTTTTTTCCAAGCCTGGGAAAATAAGTTTGTATATAACAGCACTGTGGCATTGCTGTTGTTAAAAAAAAAAAGTTCATGCAACCCTACAGGTCGAACAGGGTAGTAGAGAAACATACAGAGCAAGACAGCCTATAGTAATAGTTAGAAGACCACCTGAAGAAACCAGTTTGTGCATCATATTTGTATCTCGCCTTTGCCAAGCCTACAGAAGAATGAGTGAGGTGGAAGGATGCAGCTGGGTGCTTACAGAAGTCTTCAATAAGCCCAGAGAATTCAATATGAAGCTACCAAGAACAATTTCTGTAGATGGATTTATTCAAAAATGAACCACAGCTTCTCTACAAAGGTAAGAGCATTTTCCAAATCTCTTCTTTGCACTTAGAAGTCTCAGACCTTAAAAAGAATGGGCAAGAGCTGAATTAATTAATTTTTAAAAGTCATTTCTGAAGCGTGCTTTCCTGTTTTCCCAGTATCTTTATAGGCTTTTTGGTCTACTTAAAACCTACTATTATTGATTTGCTTGTTTCATTTTTCAAGGAATTCTCTAAGCCATTGAGAAGGCATGCAAGAACATCATAGACACTATTATCAAGAGGAAAGGATCAGTGTTTTGCTATGGTAGGCTGGATATTAACCCACATGAAGTGCTTGCTTGACAGGTTCAGTTGCTTACCATAGCTCCTATATATCTTCTTCCACGTTGCAGAAAACAAGCCAACAAGCCTTGATTTTTGCACTGAGCAGCATTTTTAAAATGCTACTGAATTCCTAATAAGGCTGCCAAATATGATGGCTCAGGTGTCATACAGAGACATGAAAAAAATGGGCCATTTCTCTGCAAGCTATTGTTACTGAATTTCTCATACTGCAGAGAAAAAGCAAGATGTTTCTCAAGACTTGAAATGACAAAGACCAGTCACTAACAAATAATTCCTTCAAAGCAAAAAATAAGTGGTTAGAAACTGGGTTGTTCAAAGCTGGGGGCATAGAGATACCATTAAGAACTGAAATTCACTGTCTGAGAAGGCAAACAATTTTTACAGAAACATGTTGTTTAAGTTAAAAGCACAAGCCAAAACTGGGTTCTGTAGATTCTTTCCTCTATGTGGTAGACCCAAGTAATGCACTTATTTTCACTGCCTGGTTCTACAATCCCTATTTCTAGGGCTGGAAGCAACAAGAACCCTCCTTCTGATTATGAGCATCATCAACTTGACAAGCACAAGAAACTTGTAACATCTGCATTAAGATCCTTCAGATGCCTCAGTGCAGAAAATAAGGATGATTCTCACTACAAAAAATATTTCGTTCACAATCACCTATAAATGGTAACAGAGACAAGTAAGCCTCTTCTCAATTCCTCTTCTCAATTATTTAAAAAGCATCAAGTGAACACACTATGGAGTGTGCAGAAAAAGCCTACCAGTCACACAAAAAAACTGAGCAAGCCAGACTGCCTATCGGAACACTAATAACATGGTTTATCTTAAGGTATCTTAGAATCTGTACATGTTTGCTTCCACAATCAGAGCTGACCTAAGACCATACAGCCACAAAAAGATAAGAAAAGTAGGTTACCCCTCCTACACATTCATCACTACCAGTGTTCACAAATCCCCTTGATGCTGGGCCGACTGACTGGCTGGCTGCTCCAAGTGAAAACAAATTCAAAAGAGAATACGAGAGAAGTCAGAATACTGGTTTTCAGTTAACAGTAACTACGTAACTTGGTTTCAATTCTGGCCATATATTCTCCAAGCAGAGAGCTCATGTGAAGTTCCCAATGAAAGAAAACTTCACTTTTATTACTCTTACTTTTTCTTGTGTTGAAATTGCTCAGAAAGTAATATTGTTAACGTTCTTGATGGAAGCATTAAAGGACAGATCTTGCTGTTTCTCAGTTGAAGACACCTAAGCTTGCAGTTCAGCAAAGTAGTTTGGATATCTGTACAGACCTATGCAAACTGGTGAGCTAGTGCTAGACAGAGTCATCATACCTAAAGGACAATTTGGTTATTGGTCATAGCCAACACAGGTTCACAACAGGACTGCCTAAAGAGAAGACAGAGGGGAGGCCTCACAGTGGCCTGCAGCTTCCTCACAAGGGGATCATAAGGGAAGATGCTGATCTCTGCTCTCTGGAAACCTGCAACAGGACCCAAGTCCTATTGTGACAGGGGGTGTTCTTGCTGGCTGTTAGGAAAAGGTTCTTCACTGAGAGGATGGTTAGGCACTTCAGACTCCCCAGGGAAGTGGTCAGAGCACCGAGCCTGCCAGAGTTGAAGAAGCATTTGTACAACGCTCCCAGGCATATAGTCTGACTTTGGGTGGTCCTGTGTGGATGCAGGAGTTGGACTCAATTATCCATGTGGGTCTATTTCCACTCAGGATATTCTATGATTCTATACATTAAAAAATGCCCACTGCTTGGCTCCTAACAAACTGCGTATGCAATACTGAGTGTGCTATATGTATTAAAAATTAATCAGGCAGCTGAGTAAAGAAATAAAAGCAGAAATACGAAGCAAAGCAAAAAAGAAAAAGTAGTAGTTCTTTACTTTTGCTTCCCATTCCATTCCTGCAACGGAAATTCCAAGTAATATAACCACTGTGATGGCTCCTATGATTCTGATGTCATTCATTTCATCAATCATCAATGTCCCATTTTCCTAAAAATGGAAACAAAAAGTCATATGCTTTTATCAAGTACCTACCTTTCCTATTACAGAATATAAATGTATTGAATATTATTTTAGATATAACCTCTATCACAAATGTGCTCACTTTAAATTCCCTGTAGAGATGCAATTTATTTTCATTTAGAATTATTCAGTGATATAAAACAAAGAAAAACCACTATTCTCATCATAACCCATCCCCAGAAAAAAATGGCTTATCTTCAACTGCCAGAGAATTAATCCGCATGGCAACAGCTACCATCCTGCATCTATAGATATATTTGTTGTTCACCATTACTCTTAATTCTTTCAATGCATTTCAGACATCTTCCCTTCTTTGGTAACTCTAGTTCAGTTCTTCCCTTATTTTATCAATAAATGCAACAGATAAATTGGTTGTGTTTATCTTAAGGAATTGCTTTTAACGAACAAAACTCTTTTGAAAAGGAACTTAATATAAACTGCTTTCAGTTAACAAAAAAATAGCTAACTAGGAATCTTAAATTATTAATGCTATGATTCTGCATCAGGTAGCTATATTTCCACTCTCCTCAACAGCCAGCAGTTTTAACTTCAGAATAAGTTCAGCATTTTTTTTCAGGGAAAAACAGTGAGTAAAGTTCCAGTTTGACATCAATGATAATCTGTTATACATTAAAAGGCTACTGAATTACTGTATTAATTTATTCATATATCAGTAGCAACCTTGTACCTCATTCCACATCTTGTTAACTATGAAGTCTTCTGCCATTAAATGACAGCACAAACCTGCATAGAGTGCAGCATAATCAATACAATCAGCATTATCCATATACCTTAAGCAGCTCCACAACTGTCTCTGCAAAGCCAACAACATACATTGCTACTGCAACAGCATTGGCAAATGCAAAAATAAGTCCAATGGCACCACCAAATTCCGGTCCCAAACTTCTGGAAATTAAGTAATATGCTCCTCCTGAAAGGAAAAAAAAATGAAAAACACTACAATAAAGAAACTAAAAAAAAAAATGTACAGGCATCAGCAACACAGTGTTTACATGAACATGATACATCAGGAAAGATACAAGAATAAATTGTATTATAAAAGAACCACAAACCCATTATTTCAGGAACAGGCATGCTGAAGTTACAGGAGTATATTTCAAGTTTCTAAGAAAAGGCATCAGTTGGAAGTTATCACCCAACTCAGGTACCACATCATATTATTCACCTATGCAACCAGTTCCATTGTTAAAAAAGGCCAGTAGTACAGCTGCCTGTACTCGACAATTTATTTGAAATTTAAAAGCAAGAATGCATATTTTTACTATTACAGTTTTATTAGCTATAGCTCAAGAAACTAGCAAAATAAAATATACTGTTACGAACCCACTCAAGTTCCAAACCTACATGACTTCTTTGTTAAAGCAGTATTATCATGAGAATTCTGTGCCGTGCAATGGGACCATCAAAACAATAACATACCAACTCAATTTTTCACAATCTACTCCTTGTATTCTCTGAACTTGAAAAATACAGCGTCTCAAATCCAACTTACAATAAACGGAAAATGGTATCTATACAGTATTATGGAAGGGTACATTCAAGAACAAATTTAGTGAAGGTACATTCCAATTTAAGACTTTTTTTTGGAGATTATCAAAAGAGTTTGGAGAAGTTCTTTTGTGCCTAAGAAAAGAAATCATGCTAGACCTAGAACATGTCCTTTTGTATGTTTATATATATATAGCACGTCCCTCTATAGGATTTACTTCTTCATTAGAAATACTATTTCAGGACACGAACACAAAAGCAACACATTCTTGACCAACCCATGCAGATGTAGGTGAATATCAAGACCCTGTTTGTTGCTGGATAAGTTTCTGAAAACGTTTGTATTCCAAAAACTGAAATAGATGATGTTTCTTCCATGTTACAAAAGAAAGCCACCAGTCAAATCAAGTTACTAGGCTAATTAATTGTTGGCTTTTCATTACATGACTGAAGTCAAATACAGAAAATTAGAAAGACTGCTCCTCAGAAAACTTAATTCCTCCCTATTTTTATCTATTCTGTTCTTACTCCCCTGCTAAAAGAAAATGGAAAATAAATTAGAGACTCCATCTTTAAAGTGTAGGCTTGAGAATGATAGTATACTTTAAAAGTTTCATGAAAGTAGCTTTACCTCCTCTTACAAATCCGTTTGTGGCTATAGCAGAAGTAGACAGTCCTGTAATAGTTGTCACAACTGTAGCCATTGCAATAACAACAACAGACAGACCTTTTGAAAAAAAGGAAGAGTTTAAGTCCAGCAGAATTCAAGCATACAGATCTTCAACTCAACTTTATCTAAAAAATTAGTCTTCTAGACCTGACACAAATTTACTCTATGTGGTCTGGTCCTGTACATTCAAGGCTTTATTTCTCCTTTGTACTGAAGTGTTTTATGGATACAAACAAAACTGGATAAATGGTATTTTCAATCAGAGTAAAAGCTGTACCCTAGAGCTTCAAGGAAACACATCCCTTTGGAAGGTGACAGATCTTTTGGAGTTCAAAGCTAACTTAAATAATTTTCTAACGCATATATCCTACATAGCCTCTATGCAGATTTTAATAACTAGAGACCAAAAGTTTCTCTCCACAATTCATTGAAGACCTGAAAAGATAATTTTTAAAATTATGTATCTTCTAGATAAATGGAAAGTAATTTCATATTGCTTAAACTTTTGATAAGGGTAAGATACTGACAATTTTAAAACAATTTTCTGTACCAGTCTAACAGCAAATTCAGGATGAAAGTCTCTTAGGTCACATTTCCACTGAAATAAAACCGTTTAATTTGTACACATACCTATCCCAGCTTGTCCTACAATCCATGATAGTCTGATGAAGAGCATCACACCCCAAATATTTAGCATACATCGTACCTAAGGTAATGAAACAGACATTTAACGTGAGTCTTACATCTGCAATCATTTCCACTAATTCTTCATTTTACTTTTAATATTGTCTGACTTACCTCGTAGTCCTTCCTCACCATTTTTCAAGTTGTTTTACAAGAATATTCTTTAATTAGACAAGTTAGTTTGATTAAAAATTAAAAGGAAACAATTAAAAAATTACTGCCTTGAACAGTTAGTTACATCTGACAGTTGTAGTGGTTCTTGATCAAACAACATAAGTAAGTAATTTAGACCCCAACCTTTAGGATCTAAAATTCATACTACAGAATACATCATTAACATTGTGAGGTCTTCAATACTCTTAGTCCAGATCTCCCACAACTCCTTTTTCAAGTACTAAAACAACAACCTACCAAATATTTTCTCCATTAAAAAAAAACAAACAAAAAAAGAAAACCCCCACAACTTGACAGCCCTTGAACTTCGTATCTTACAATGGAGCTGTACACTAACAGGATGGGGAAGTGAGGAATGTAGGAAGGGGGGAGGAGGGGGGGATAAAGTCTGTTCCTTCTCTTCCTCAATAAAATAGTTTGCAACATGCACAGTTTAGGCAGAAGACAAGCAGCAGGTCTTGTGTGAATCTCTCACCTGGAGAGTACAGCATCAACCCTGCAAAAGGTTTAGGTGGTCACTGAAGGCAGACAAGTACCTCTCCAAACCACAAAAGTAAGAATGTTTTCAGAGATGTTTATGCAGTCTTGCAAAATGCAAAAACGCCTGAGCTAGAAACATTCACCTCAGCAGCTTATGCCTATAAGGAAACACTAATTTTACATTTTTTAAAATTAACAATTTTAAAAATTTAAAAATGGAATTTTAAAACCTGCTTAAAACTTTTTAACAGACTTTGGAAGAAACAGGCCAGCAACATTTATCCCATGCTAACACGTAATATCAGCTTCAAAACAGCATACAGAACACATACTATCAGTATGTCTTCCAAACTTTAATACTTAGTATTGTTGCTTACAAAAATAGTACAATACAGAATTTGGGTATAGAGAAGTTCAAAGTCATTTTAAAGCAGGTAAGAAGCTGAACAACTCAGTCCTTGGTTGGGGTATATCAACAGGAGGTCCTAACATTGGCTACAAAGCTGCTGCCAGCACTCTTTCTCCCAAGAAAAATGGTATGGCTGCTTCAAGTCTTGTAAGGAAGTTGCTAAGGCACAGTGGAAGTTTCCTGAACTAAAATTAGGTATTCTGAATGCTTGAGTTCAATGTGTATTAACCGATTTTTGCATTTGCAGCCTCCACTACAGAATCTTATAGCTTTGCAGAGTACATGTATTAATCACGTTTCTTCTCTGCCAAAGTATTAAAAAAAATAAATGAATATGTACTTGAAATAAAAACCTTTGTGTTACCCTTACCTTTTTTTCCATTATTCTGAATGGGGACAGACTCAGAATCCACCCCCCTTCCTCCCCCCCCCCCTCAAAAAAATATTTAGTGTTGAGATCTCCACAGCTTAGGAGATGACAACTTTGTAACAGGTTCAACAAAATTTAAACACTGAATTCAAGCTTTACCATACACATGTAGATACTCTCCTCACAGTATTTTTTGCTTCTGTATAAGTAAATAAGAAAAATCATCTTTAAGTCACTAAGGCACAAATTATCAAACTTACCAATACACCTTTTATCCAGCCAAACTTGACTACCCCTTTGCTATCAGGTGTATAAGTGGCAGCTGCTTCCCCAGCAGGAGTTCCTTCCTCACCATTTGCATAGCCATCTTCAAAGGGTTCCTTGGGAAAAAAAAATAAATATTTTTTTTGAGGTTTAACAGCACAGAGGCAATCTGATACTCAAGTTTTAAAAATAGTGTACTTGTGCAAACAGAATAATTAAAAAATGACAAGGTAGAAGTTACCATTTACATTCCATCTACATTAGGCACATCTTACAGTTTTCAATGAATATACACCAAACTTAAGAGGACGACTTCAGTATTCCTTTTCAGTTACCAAAGTTACCTGTGAACAGTTACCACGCTGAGTAATAAATATTTTTAAAGAATGTGTCCTACAGTTAGAGATTTTTTCCTAAAAGAACTACGTAATTTTATATGCAGTGACTGCTGCCACATGGAAAATTTTATTTCTTAATCTTTATTTCTTAATCTGAAAGCATACTACCACAAGTTACTGGCCCTCATCTACACAATTTCCTGTAGTCTTAGCTGTCAGTTGATCAATTTTTCAGTACATTGACTTCCGTGTAAATTATTCTGCTATTCTTTGTAAGATGATGCTGCTAAAAAGGGAGGTAGAAGAGTGGCATCTCAGGAAGATGGAAGGAAGGAAGAGGAGTCTGCTCCCAGACATCCCAGCACTATTTAAAAGAGAAGGGTAACAGACAAAGTATCAGACCCATGCAAAACGCAGTTTGTGACTTTTTAAAGTTTAACTCAGACTTACAATGCAGAAGCCTCAACTGTTTGATGTACATAACTACATAAACACAAGTGTGCTCAAGCACACACTGTAGGCTTGCTCTTCAAAAAGCAGTTTTGTTTTGCCAAGCCAAACCAACACCTAAGCATTTAAGCCTAAGTATGTCCTACACTTGCTGTAAGAAACCTTCAGAAAGGACTCCAGGCAAAGTATGTTAGCTATCCAAGGCAACAAGTATATGGAATGAATACACTAGAAAAAAAAAAATGAGTGTCATTCAGAGGGTGCTATTCAACAAAACAGCTCAAGCAGTTTTTGCTAGGCAGCCTGCATCTTAACATGCTTAGAGAACACTTAAGCAGTTAGAGACTCAATCCCTATGAGGTAAAAAGGCAGAACTTACATCTGCTAATAAGACAAAACAGACTGGGCACAATTTACACTTTCAATAAGCATGTTCAGTGCTGAAGGCACGCAGTCAGGAAGTTTACTGTGAGAAGCTCCAAGTTCCTCCTTCTGATGTATTAATATCAAATATGTCATCAGCACAGATGTTTCCCAAGGAAACATTTACAGAGCTGTCACTTACAACAGGTGTCATCTATATTCCTTAATAATTAGAAGCAAACACATGAACAGATTAAAAAATACAATTATGTCAACCCTACTCAAAGATTGTTAGCTCAGATTCATGTCTGCTGTTTCCTTCAAGTGTCATAAAATTTGCACAAAAACAGATATACCTGCAACACATCTGGACATCCTGTGTGGCATAAGGTCTCTACCATCAGAGAAAATTCTCATCAGTTTACAGATCATTACCTCTACTACAAAGGTTCCTTAAAATAGTTGGGTTTCTTGTCTGGAGGAAGGAGGTAATAGATACACAAACCCCAAACAGAGGGCAAAAAGAAACATAAAAGGAAATTAACCAGCTTGCTGAACTGCATTTCTTCTAGACAGAGGAGATCTAATGGCTGTGACTTCATAGGAGTTTTGCATAGCCTTTGAACAGAGCAATCTACCTGCTGATTACTTGTATTCAAGCACTCCAGACTTGAAATAAATCAAGAAATGGTGTGTGATCTATTTGGAGTGGAAAAAATGGTGAGGATCAAACAAGGAGGCTACTATACTGCAACATTTAAAATTCTATATGGAATTAATCCTAGCATCTGCTTGTTACGAAGGAGAATATCTTTCTTTAATGCCTACAGCTACAAGCCACCATCTGGTTACTGAGCCTATGCTGACCTGCCCAGTCCAGAGCTGAAGAAACAGAAAGGCACCTCATCAGGCTTGTCACTCAGCTCAGACACACCTGAAATTTATGATGGAAAAGAGTAAGTCTACATACTGATATGCCCTAGTACACTTGAAAACTCTTCCATAGGATAACTCCCCTAGAAACGCAAGAATACATAATTATTAACAAAACACTCAAAACTCTTTCTAGGTATTAATGTCTTCCCTCATCAAATACTGCTGTTTTGCCACAACACTTTCCAGAATTGTCTCTCCCCTTCTCCACCACCCTCTCCAAGAAGGAGGAAAGGAAAAAAGAAGAAATATTAAAAGCAACGGACAGACTACAGCCATAAACAGAAGCCTGTTAGCCAGGATCTACAGCGATTAATGTTTTTTTGCTATTTGAGTTTTCACAGCCACATAAACTTTTGACAACAATTCAAGGGAGCAATACAGCCTCCCGCGGCTGTGGGATGCTCACTAACTCAACAGTACCCCTTGGACTCTCCCTAACACCGAGTTCAGGGTAAGTGCACTACTAGACTTTACAAACTACTCTAGGGAACCTTTTCTTCCCTTAGAATCTATTTTGCATTCTTTATTTTCTATTCTTTCTTCAAAAACAAACCTATGAGGAACAAACATTTAACTTCAGCTACAAAAGCCTGACTGGTATATTTAAAAGCTGCACAGAAAATGTTCTCATACTCTTAAGTTGGGGTATGAAAAAGCATGAAAAGTATATGAAAGAATATTTCATACTCTCATCTGTCAACCAGAAAGAACCAACTGCTACAAGAAGAACAGATTTGGACTGTGTCAAACCCTAGTACTATGCTATGCTGCTTTATCATGTGAACATTTAATACAAGTCAGTGTCCGCAATTTAAGCTCTTCATAGGCATTCCATGCTGAACTGTACACTCCCATTGTTGCTAAACTGAGCGACCACAGTAACCTGAGAACACTGAGGAATCCTGAGGTCACCTTAAACACTTTCAAACAGAGCACAGGAAACAAGTCCTGAAGTCCCACAGATAGTTTAATAAACATGTTCACAATCTTGAACTAAGACCTCCAACCATGCACACAATTGTTTGAATGCACATTATTATTCCTTCACAGAAAATATGCATTGCCATAAGAAATCACTACGCCACATTTGCAGCAAACTCAATTTTGAAGTCTAGCATTCAGGGAGTCCTGTTTGTATCAAATAAGTAGTTTTTAATGCTTTGGCCGAGAAAACAGCCAACATTGATAACACCTTTTGGTATTACAAAAAGACACGTCATGTTTCCAGTAAGAAACAATAAAACTTTTGCTTTTTTTGAAAAGGCCAGTCAGGGGAGAACCGAGCTAGAAGAAATCAGTATCCATCTGTCCCAAAACATTGTGACGTTATATTCAACTAAAGCAGTCAATGCTGTAATAGTGCATCATAACACTTTAAGACAAAATTAAGAAATGTTTTAGTTTGCTTCACATTTAGGTTTTAAGAGAAGGTTGAGAGTGTTCTAGCATCTACTGTAAGAGACAGTTACATACTTCAGCAACCTGACCATGGCTGACCAGGTACTGGTAGAACCTGCACCCATTATAGAGCTGCACATTTTACTGTAGTGCTCCAACAAGTCCATCAGCCTGTCTTATTCTGAAGGAGATAACAGCTCGTAACTGATATTTATCAGTTAACAGATTATTTTCAAGCTATTCACACTACGAATACAAGAGAGTTTTGTTCTGTATGCCTTGTCGCTCTACACTATGCAATATCTTTTTTATAGAAAACTATTTCCAAGTGTACAAAAAAACTTAATAACTGAAAGGTTATTGCTGGTTATCAGTGCTAGTGGGTGCCCAAAAACCACCAGTGAGAACACAGATATTACAAACCGTGGGCACAAAAGTATTCAACTACACAAGGCTCCAAGTTTAGCTGTTTAATGCCAGATTAATAAAGCACCACTGTGATCTCAGCTGTAAATAAAACGGACTATTTTTCATGCTTATGGTTGTTTTTAGTCAAGTCACTGAGCGAGGAAAAAACTCATGAGCACTATTTTAAAAACAGCAATACATGTATGATGAGATCTTCACGAACAGTAAAAAAAAATAAATATGGTAGTGTGGATTTGGAGGCAGTAGAAGAGAAGGAAAGAAAAGAAGGTTTTGTCATTTCAGATCACAAATGATCGCAATTGATCATAAATGATCACAAAATGAAGCATTTATCACAATATATTTTCTTTTATCTAAGAAATCTACAGAAAGCATAGAGCAAGTGTTCATTTGCACTAAGGAAAAATAATCTACATTTATAGGCTGACAACCATCATACATGAATAGGATCTAGCCAAGAAACAGTTAAATTCTATTCCTACACACAAATCTCCATTGCTAAACTGTTCAGTGGACTGTAGTACAAGATAATCTACTATTTCATCTGCAGTACTGCTTCATAAGTATAACAATAAGTTATTTGTACCAATTATGAATAGCCCACATATTTATTAGAACTGCATTAGAAATGAGAAAAGTTGTTACCCAGAAGAGACTTCAGATTTTTCCACATTTAGCCTGTTAACATACTGGTGTCCAGAAAACTCTCCGATCAGCAAAATTATTATTCAGATTTACGGCGAATCCTGCAACAACTGATAATTGTTTAAATTATGCTGCATTTTTTAATTTGTGGTGAACTTATCTAGATTCCATTTTAAGAACAATATACTGAGGCTTTGTTGCCCTGAATGGGGTGGTGCCAGAATGAATATACATGAAGTCATTTGCTATTGCTTCTTTTCAAGTATTGTGGTATGGAAGGCTCAAAAAAAGGACAAGATGGCTATTTAGTCTGTATTTAAGACTACCGCAGCAGTATTCAAAAATGGTATTCAATGATATTTAATCAAGAGAACAATTGCTTGTACTCAAAATTGCCTTCTGTTTACATATTCTGACATTGAGCATGGTACTTTGGTCATTTAACACACCTCCCGAGGACAGGACACTAGGGAAGCTATTTAGTCTGTATTTAAGACTACCTGTGTTGGGACAAGATCTTACTGAGAGTTACTTTAGTCAATTATTTATCTCAATTGCTATTGGTTTTTCTTAAAACACATTTGATTTCTCTGTACTTTGAAAACACCCCATTTACACTCATATTAAAGACAATGAATGAAAGATCAGGAATTGTCAGGTAGCAAACACTTGCTGAGCAATAGTTCTGTAAGCTTGAACATTACTAGATTGATTTTTCAAGTTTACAACTGGGTTGTTCTAGGAGAGGGAGGGGAAAGGGTGCTATTATAGTAAGAGTACACCACTCATCTCTGACAGCCAGAAAGAAAAACAGTTAGTTTATTATATCATAAAGGTAAAGAAATTCCAGATTCTGAACAAAGGCTTTACAGATTCTTGGCTTCTTACCAAATGTGGGTTCTCCTCCGCCTGGTGTAAATACCATTCAGGTTAGGCAACAGAAAAACACTGACTCAAATTTATGCCACTACAAAATAAAAAAACTTGATACAATGCTGAGTTTAGATCTGATACCACATGCTCATTCCAATTTGAATAATGTTCTGTCAAAACTCTTAGGGTAGGAGTAGGTGGAGCACCCACCACTGCTCTTTTTTTCCCCTCCACAAAATTCTTGGCAGAACAGTTAAACCTTACAGGTTTTTATCCACATAAAATCTGTACCTACAACCTTCAAGTAGAAGCCCGTACATGAATAATCTGTACTTTCTTTGTGGTCTGCCTGATTTAGTGTGCTCCAAGTAGTGAATAACTTATTTAGCTAATTCTTCCTATTCCTGTTGCTCTTGTGCAAGCAGAGGCCAGAGAAGCACTTAACTTTCTTTTTTCTAAGTATGACCAATTACTGGTTTAGCACATGCCATAAAGTATGGCCTTTTCCTCACACTAGTTCCTTAGGCTCCACAACAGCAGCTTTTCCTTGTCTTAGTAGGATATGGTAGTAAAGTGGACTAAAATAGCTAGTACTATCAAAATGTCACAGAAAACCAGAGCCTCACTTTTTCAAGCTCCAGTTTCTGCAGCAGTATTTAAAAATGGTACTCAATGATATTTAATCAAGAGAACAGTTGCTTGTATTCAAAATTGCCTTCTATTTACATATTCTGACATTGAGCATGGTACTTTGGTCATTTAACACACCTCTCGAGGACAGGACACTAGGGAAGCCACCTAAGAATGGTCTTTCATCACCTGAAGTATAGACAGGACAATTCAGTTTAACATCAGGTCGTCTGTTGTCACCAACTACAGCCAAAGATTTGAGAAGGTGACTGAACTTTTAGCTTCTAACAGTCTTCTTTAGAGATTTTTTAGAAATCACCATTGACAGTGGAATTTTCAGGAGAATGAGAGACGTTCACACATCCTCTACAGCCCTTCACTGAAGCTTCCAGAGCAATTGCCAAGCTGTACGCCACACTGTTCACACACAGCTTTTCACTACCATCACAATTCCTTGTTTTCTCTTACAAAAGCTCAACTCTACTGGCACTGCCACTTCTAATGAACTCCCTTATGTGGAAGGAAGTGATTGGTAAAATGTATTGATCTAGATGTAGCATGCCAGCAGTCTCAACAATCAGAGAATCCATCACATGCAGTGATTACACTCCTACACAGCCCAGCTCTAACTGCACACAGTTAATGCTACAGCTACTCAAGCACAACACTTGCCACTATGGAAAGTACAGAAAATTTTCTGAGGTAGCAAAGGTCAAAAAAATGAGGGGAAAAAAAGCTATTCAACATTTGTCTTACTTTTCTAATTAAGACATGCTATTGCTAGAGTACAGATAAGTGAGAGATCAGGAAAAGTTATCAAATAACAAGCAGAATTACTGTATGTTTTGCTTAAAAAACAAACATCTCCCCACAATTTTTAATGACAATTTTTGTCTTGGAGGAACAGACCTTCCACTTCCCCTTGTGGAACGAACTTTTGGATTCTTCCTCCTACTTCACTTGTGATGCTTCCAATGATATAACACTTAAGAAATGCTAAATGTACTCTACACACAGAATGACTACATAGAACAATCTTGCTGACATATGTATTTACCTCTGAGCAACACGGACAACTTCTACACCAGTACAAACCTTTCACAAATGTGTTTTAAGTGTAATACTACACTAGCAAAGGGTAAATCTGCTACTAAATAGAGGCTGATGTACACTGAACTATCAAGCACCTCTATTCTTCAAACACTGCATTTGCAGCATGCTGACAGTTGCTTAATACAGAAGCACGGATCCCCAGTTTGTGCTCAAATGTCCCTCATAAACTGTTTTTATGTTTTAATAGTTTTATCTTCATAGTTTAGTGTAAAGCAAGAAACAGAATATTGAGATTCCTCTCCAAAACCTGTAAATCTCTGTGAAGTCATTTTGTGTATATTGTTGTCCAGGGACACAAAACAGTCCTGCAATTAATATGCATGAGCATTTTACTGAGAACAGTATTAAAGTTGACTGTCTGCATGTGAATACAGAGTATTTAGGTAATTAAATAAAGAGGCATGAAAACAGTTCTCAAGTCTCTTTCACTTGATCTGATAACACACTGACTCCTATATTTAACTGGTCCTTCAACCTACTAATGTTCAAAATGGTTCAAATACTGTTGTTAACTTTGCTCTGGAAACTAACAACAAATCACAGGAAGTTTTTCATGCTTAACTTGAAAAAGTCCAACAGTTTTAAAGTGTTCTCTGTAACATAAACAAAAAGCTTTAAATGGAAATAAGTATTGAAGACAAATAGTTTGAAATATTTTACTCTACTATAACTTGGTTAGGGAACAATCAGTACTGGCATGGGCAGTCTATTTTGTCATCTAGTAACATTAACAATACTGTTGTAGACAAATAGCTCTTTCCTTCTCTCTACTGATCCGTTTCAGTAAACCTTTCAATTTATGCCAAAAGGAGTTCACCTAAACCTCCCTCCCATTAAGACCCCAGAACTGTGGAGCATGTATCAATATTCAGACCTGGTGGAAGCAGTTGCTTCAACACAATTTGCTATTTAGAACTATCAAATGAGGCAGAAGAATCTTGTTTGAGTTTCTGTTGTATTAATTTCCAGTTTCTAGCTCAATCTCTGTGAAAGCAAGCTAACACGTTGGGAAGAAAAACAAACAACCATGTGCTGTGTGCATCCCTTATTACCTGTGAAAAAATGCCTTTCTGGCTTACTACTAACAATTTCAGAGAGCTACCACCTTGTTACTCAGTAACAGTTGAACAGAATAAAAAATAAAACTAAAGGAAGTGTCATGTAATGAGTAAATTGAGGAAAAAAATCTGGAGTACACCTGCACTTCAAATATTGCATGCAGTTCTAGTTGTTCTGCACAAGTCCTGTTGAGATGAGGATGATGATAGATTTACCATGAGTTAGCATATAAATTGAGAACTACTATGCCCAACTCTAGATTAATATTTCATAATAGCCTTCAATCTGAGCATGAAAGTAGGCTGTCATATTTTTATACCTTCACACATCACTAATCTACATCTTACCTACAGGTGATGATGACAGGTATATTTGGTACTTCAAACAGTGCGATACTCCAAGCAAACGCCATTATCTTTTCAGATTATGATTGCTACTCAAGGACAGTAGTTTCCACAGACATTTAGAAAGTTTAAAAGTTCCTGATAACTCTTTCGTTAAAAATGAACTTGCCAAGTTTACAAAAACAGATTTAGATATTCTGTATGAGGATTTGCAGGAGTTAAATAGGAAGCTTGAATGGTTATTATGGCTACCAGTGTGTGAGGGAGGGAAAAACCCAGTCAAGTAGCAAGCGAAAAAGAACACATGACTGAAGATATGGCCAAGACGTCTCAGTCTGACTAAATGCCTCTTGAGAATTTTCTTTAAAAAACAAACTAAAGAACACACACCTTCAAGGAATGCTGCTAGTTATTGTGCACTGAATAGCAGTTGACTGCAGTTCAGAAAATTCAGCAGTCAATGCCTGGCACATTAGGTATTTTATTGCTTGGTTTTAAGCCAGGAATGAGTTAACATATTTCCGACTAGAATTTATAACTCCCACTTCCAGCACATGAAATCCTGCTACTATATACTGTGTTTTCACTATCTTTACAGTTGTGACCCAGAAATGCCTACTAACCTATTAAAAGGTACCCAGAGGTTACCTACAGCAACAGGAAATAAATCACCCAGATGAAACACGATCTGCTCTAAAATGCAGATTTTCTTCCTTGGATCAAACATGAACACAATTGACCACTGGATATTAGCCTCAATCACAGGAAGTCATTTCCAAGTTTGCAGCCAAGAGACCAAAAAAAAACTTAAGTGCTCTGGCTACATTACCTTCTCTACAATTACATATTTAAAATATAGCTGCAAATACTTTTGGCATCCGCTTCTAGAGATTTTAAAGGAGATTGCAACAAGCACAGAACATTAATGTTATCTTAAGCTGAAATTAGTCTGTAGTACTTTGATTACAGTGGAACAATTTTGAACACAGAAGAAATTTATAGTTACAATTAACATGTCAACTGAAGAATTAGCCAGCTCCACATCTCTGCCATCAGCTTGTATTTCACTGTCTTGTAACTCAGTACTGCTTTTAACACAAACATTAAGCAATATTTGTGTATACTTATTCATACATGTATTTTCTGATTTTCAAAGACATTTTTACTTTTTAATGGATAGAGAAACATCTATTTTCCTCCCAGCTCTCACTAGTAGTTGGAATTATTAACCAGTATAGCAAGATTGTTAATCAAGAAACTTACTTAGACAACTGATTTCAACTTAGGAGTTAATCACTGTACTCACACAGTAGTGTACTTACGAAAGAATAGATGACTTGTTTATTAAGCTCACCACCACTTAGATCTTACATGCATAAATGGTTATTGAACGGTCTCTGATATAGTTTAGAAACCAAACCATGGCCTCAGTTTTTTCTCTTCAGGAAAGCAATTATGATCCTCCCCTCCAAATACTGGATGGATGCAAGCTGCACTCTGTGGTACTTTTATTTGAAGAAAAAGGTCTGTAACCAATTCAGAAATAAGTAACAAACTGTGTGTACTTAAAGAGGACTTTAATTAGTGAAAATAAAGAGAATGTGATCTTTGACTGATCTTCATCTTACCAAAAGAAAGAAGTGCAGCAATAAAAAGGGGGCTGCAGGACATGAAATAACTTGCCCAAACTACAGAATTCAACTGGAGCTTGTAATAAGCCTTACCTGTCCCTTGTCATCATTTCTCTGGATACCTTACTACAAACTCCTTCTGAGAGGGGAAAAAAATAAATCAGGACAGAAACAAAAGTGAGAAATATTCCACAGCCACTGACTTGTCATGTCACATTAACAGACATTAACGCACTGCAAAGTATTCCAAGGTTGATTCCCAACCTTTCTTCTGGCCTCTTTTACATTACTAGGAATTTTGAGGCTTTCCACTCTTTAGAAAAAAAAAAAAAAAATCACAAACACTGCATTGCTTTCCTAAGTGTGTCATCAAAATAAAGTCCCTCTCAAAGTAACATGTTCATCAGTGCATCTGTAAATGGTGACAATGACAATACTATTCAAGCTAGCTGTCTTAATGTTAGCATAGGAAGTTCAGATTCAAATCTTTTCACTCCATTTAAACTTCAATAAACTGAGGACTAGCTATATTGACAGAGGGGAAGCAATGAAATCTAGATATCCATGGAGACGTTGAGATCTGAAAGGCTGCAGCCAGCATACAATGACCAATGGAGTCCTTTCAAGCAGTTCTTACAAATGACATGGCACCAGTTTTGTTGACATCTGAAGGAGACTAGACTCTTTTGTACCTATCTGAAAGACAAATAGTATGTGTTTCTATAATAAAATCACTAGAGGTTAAGAGCATTTTTCAAAACCATCAAGATAAACTCTCCACATCTTCCACATCTTGATTCAAACATCTCTCCATAAGGACAGGACAATACAAATACTCCAAGTAAGCTGATAATACTGAAATGTAAGAAACGAGAAGAGACCTCCATGCAGCAGCTGTACAATGGGACCATCCCATGGTAGACCTACAATGCTCATGTTCTGCACTTCCAGAAACATTATATGCAAAGTCAGCCCTTCCTGACAAGGAATAACTTGGTCTGCCATCATTTAAATATATATGTATAAAAATATATATTTTAAATCTTCCTTTGCCAGGAAGCGTCTAGACTTTCAGTTAACAGGAAATTGCACCATTAACATCAAGTTACAAAAAAACAGAGGTACAGCTTCCTGCACAGACGTAGGGGTAACCAATCCATCAAACTTTGAGGAAGAAGTGCATGTAGCTTCACAGCTCAAGAGTACACCTCTGTCATGACGGTGATAGATCACCCTAAAAGTTCCTGTTCTTGTATAAACCTAAGTCCTTTTTGATTTAGATGAAACCTTACCCTCTGTTTAATAAGTCTTGATTAGGGAGCACTATGATCTTTCGGTGAAGAACATCCAAGCTGTAAGCTAGAACACCTTTCCAGTGCCCTCCAGAATCATACTAGTTTTCCCGATGCACCCATAAATTTGATCCTTTCCAGAAGAACCATTAAAACTAGTACAGTGAATGATTGTGTAAGTAATTATTCATTACCATCCACTGACTGTCATACTCCTCTGACACAAAATGAGAAATAATTTCTTGGGAAAACAGATCAGGTTCTGAAAACACTCGATTTTCACTTGATATCTATGTCTACTACATAAAGCAGTTAAGAGACCCTTTAAGTGTGTCATACTATTTTCTTGTTCTCTAGAATGAAACAGATGCAGCATTTAACTGCATAAAGCTGAATCAAACCCTATTAGCAAGCTACTTGCATAGCAGTTTTTCATACTTCAGTAGTTCGAGAAACTCAGTGTTCTGTCAATAAATACAAAAGAGAATTCTTGGTTCTATCTTTCTGAAGAACTTGTTTCCAATACAGCGAATTCCCATGTTATCTTCTACATTCTGCACCCATCCTCCCCAAAAAGGATGATTTTTAGAGTTTTTGCTGTTTGCTTTCCAATTGTCATGTATTTCTGATAAAGAGAACATGATGCACTTCCCAGTCAAGAGGTGGTGAATGGGGAGTAAGCATGTTACAGTACACAGGCACAACCTTATAATTACACTTTGAAAGTGATTTTTTTTTTAAACTGTAATAATTTTTCACAAAGTTACATTTAACCCATTTTCTTATGACAGACTAAATAGCCCACTGAAGTAATGAAAATCAGTTAGAACTGACTGAATTTTTAGCGTCATACCACAATGTGGTAGATACAGCTAATGGCACAGTACCCCAAGCCAGCACAGAGCTGAGCTGGTACATTCATGCAGCACTGTACTTGTACTGGCACATTACATTCAAGTCAAGTTGCCAAACTGCTTACAGCTCAGAAGAAGATTACTTGGAATGGTTTTAGGGGTCTCTCCACCATGTAAGCCCCTTGGAGTAAGTTGAAACACTAACCTGGCACCGACATTCTCCACAGCTGCAACAGATGTTGCTATTTCCTTTGAATTCAAAAGCCTGAATAATCTGAAATAGAAGTAGTTCATTTGAAGAAGGAAAACTAGCTGGCAAGAATGAAGATGTGAGATGAGCTTCCTTGTTAAAAAGGCTTCAGACAGACTGGATTTTTTTTTAAACTCACTACATCTTTAAGTCAGTTAAATTTATCATACAGAAAAAATGTGTTTTATGGAGGAAAAAAAACAACCAACCAACAACAATTCATTAAGATTATCAGGTCTAATCAGCATGCTGAAGTAGAGAAATAAATCAAAGATGTTCCACGTGCTCAAGCTGTAAGAACTGGATAACTTCCAAAATACTGAAAGGCAAACAATTCTAAGTCCACTAATAAGATTTTTGTTTAAAAATAGTTAACAAATGAACACATTGTAAATGCCATTACCTATGCCAAACAGGGGCATGAGGGGGGGAGGGAGGCAACACAGTGGAAGCAGACGGGTTTGTGGTTGCCCACATTGTTTTAGTATTATTTGGAACTTCAGGAAAAAATCTGAAGGATGCAGCTGAAGATGTAATATACTGGTTTGAATTACTCTGAGATAGCGATCTTGCCAACCTCCTTCTCTGCAAGAATATTCTTCAGGAATGAAAGTCAGATGATGTCTAATCAAGTACAGTACCAAATGGGGAAAAAGTTAAGCTGCAGATTAATATTCACTCCGTATCACCTTATTTTTTAACCAGTTCTGATGTAGCTTATGCTGAAAGAAAAGCTACCTAGCCAAATAAAAAAATTAGTGCTGCTCTTTCACATTCTGGTCTTGAATGTCTTACTGACACTGATGATATGGGAGCTAAGATTGGCTTATTAAAAGTCAAGCTTCTCTGAACAAGCACTCCCTCTTTCCTTCCTTCTCTAGTTGCACTCCACTGGAAAATTACGGTGTCGTCTCTTCTTCTGACATTAGTGCTCTGGGGTTTCAGTTAATGCAGTAATCTCCAAGGAGGGATGCACACAAACCAATGTGCGTGCAGGACAATCCACTGGAGTGTGAGAATAAAGTATTTTTTTCATATGTTAACAAACAAAATTTAAAAATATTGTTAAAGCAGTTTCTCTCATCTCCATCTCATCCTTTTACTTCTATTTATGTGCATGTTTTATAGTATACGTAATATTAGTAGAGTAGTACATGTATGTAATTTACAAATTAACATATATTGGGGGTGCATGCTCAAAACTCTTTTTTTACTGACACAGTTGTGCAATCAAAACGGAGACAACTCCTGTATTGTATACTAGGGCACAAACCCACCTCATGCAGTGCAAGATTTCTGCAGTTGGGAGGGGAATAATAAGGCAGAGGTTGCTTTCCATAAACCAGACTGGTTTCCAGATCCAACTTTAAGCTGTATAAATACAAACACAACCATGAGAATAGAGCAGTTTACACCCTTCAGCAGCAGCCCACACTTGTATTTTTAAACTATATCCTGTGAACAGCTCTCAGTTATTTCTAGTTTCTCCGGAACAAAGCAAAAACAACAACGAAGTATGACCAGTACTAGCTGTTTGCTGAAGACTGTACAAGGGTTTTGTTAATCTACAGGTGTTTTAGACTACACGCATCACAGATGTGATAAGGAGATTCATACAACAGATCTGAAAACACAGATGGCCCTTATAAAAAAACCCTGAAGGACTAATATGAACAACTGCTGCAAACAGCAGTATTTAATAATATCAATTATCACCATGACCCTTGAGGAGCAAAAATTGTGTGGTACCAGAATAAGTAAAGTGATAATTCTTCCACAAAGATTAAAAAAAAAGCACTGAAAGACCATTTTGCACACAGCTGGTAAAAGCCACATCTGAGTACAGGTGCACAGAGCTCACCGTTCTTCAAAAACTGGGAACAACAACAATTACAAATGAAACGCTTCTAGGATGTCCAAAAGTGTAATGACCAAGCCTGGATAAGAGAGCTTCTCATGTTTCATTTTAGTAAGATGGAAGTTCAGAAAGAAACGCAAGTACTGCTTACAAATATAAAGAGAAAGAAAGAAAAAAAGATATTTGAATTAAATCACACCAACACAAGAGTTAAGAGGCCTACTGATTGACTGGGGGCTTTGGCAAGGTGCTGAAAAAAGAGTTCTACCTGCAAATGAGTTCCTGCCTTCTAAAAGCGGCAGCTGGGAGAACGCAGTTTTCAGACAGACCTCACGTAACGTGGTCAGCCTACTTACTAGCCTAAAATAATCTTTTAGTCTTCTATGCATCTTTAGCCAAGCAGTCTTTACCGACTACCAGAGAAAAGCACTAAAAAGAAGTTGGAGACACAGTAGCCATTCACCAATGTGGGAAAGGAATTTGCAGGTGGCTTTGTGCTGTTTCACACGTCCTTGAATTAGAGATAATGAGCGTTAGAAACAAAAACTTGAGCAAGGTCAAGATACATTAACTTGGCTGCAGTGTTAAAGATGAGCTTTGCACAGTGGCCAATTGCTGGCTGGCTTGAGGTGCGTGTCAGAGGGTGTCTAACCAACTGTATGACCAATTCGGGCACATGGACAGCACAGGGGATTTAGGGGATATGTGTATGTATATGTAGTGGAGAAGAAAGGGCAGTAAAAGGCCTTCTGTTCAAGAGCCATCAGGAGTCTACGTCTTTCATCCCTTCACACCATTTTCAAGAGATTATGCATTCTTTGTTAAGAAGTACTGCCATATCCAGCTTGGTGTTTTAAGTTAAGAGCTTTCAATGAAACACAAATCAGAGACTGAAAAACAGTTACAAGCATCAGTAAACCAACTTGAGTAAAAAAGAGAGAATCCTGCATCAAGACAATCAGTAACATTTCCTACTCCTGTCTCCGAATTCAAAGGATAGATGCACGGACTTCTCTGCAGCTGAGGAAGCAAAGTTGTGCATTTAAGTGTCTTTTGGTGTATTCTCTCCCCCCCATTTACTTTGGGCAGAGGGAAGATCTTCCTCTGAGATCACCATCTTATAGCCTGTCAAAGGAACCAACTAGTACTTTCAGCAAGTATTTAGCGAACAACAGAACAAAGCTACCAGTAGAGGGCTTGGTTTACATACCATCTACTTACCACAGCTGTAAATGACAGAACAAAAGACATATTAGGTCAGAATCATTCAGAGACTTAAGTTTCTTGTTCCAAAAAAAATAAACCCCCTAATTAAGGCAGTGCAACATAAAAAAATACAAATTAATGCATAGTAATGAATAATTCAAACAATCCAATTCTGAATGCTTTAAAAGCAGTTGCCTTCTAGAACTGTAAGGTCTATATTAGAGCACAGTGATTTTTGTATTGAGGAAGACAAAGGCCTACAGAATGCATTCTACAGGCTGTAGCCTTACCTACAGTCATTGGCAAAACTACTGAAACAAAAGAAAAGAGAAAAGCTAAGACACTTTAGTCTTCACTGTGTCTGAAGGAGAGCCTCTCAGTGGATCCTCCTCAGGGCAGTCAGTGCACAGTGCTGCAACTGCAACAAAAACCTACACAGCACTGTATGCTGTCTCCCTCCCACTTCTTTGTTAATGATAACCATCCTCACAGCTCTACATCTCTGGAGACGATGCTCCTGCAAAGCATCACCTTATCTGTGACATTAGTAGCTGTAACAGTATCACCAAATTCCCTCTGCTGTCTCTCTAGAGGATGGAGAGATTAATGCACACCAAGTAGGTAAGCAATGAAACGATCACATTGGCTATTTGCAGCCAGTGATAAGCAACAAGCTCCTCACCTTAAATTTAAAGTGAGGGACCAAGATCAGTAGTAGCATGCAATTCATCCACGTGAGTACTGGAGCATCTCCCAGCTGTGTTGCCACAACCAGTTTTGAGAGGAAACCCTTTCTACTTTACGAGTTTCAGTTGGAATGATCAAACAACATTTGAGGTGGTTAGAAACCTATCCTATCATGACAAGGCAAACTCTTGTGTATACATGTGCATCTTCCTCAAACTGCATCATCCTCATGTTGGGCTTTTCTGTGAGAACAGAATGAGAAGAACTGTTAGACACATGAAGCTTGTAAACAAGGCTATGAAAAAAAAATGTTCTTTAATTGGTACTAGCACCAGCAATACTACAACTCTGCCTCTCAACACACATTTACCTTTGAAACTAGAGTACAGTGTAAACACCCTGCAAGGTGAAATAGCTAAATTCAAAACAACAAACCACATGGCTGGTGAATACATTTTAATCAGTTGTGATGAAAACTAACTGCCCACCTTGATGTACTGGGTCAAGAAGCTGATCAGGACAGAAACCCAACAACAGTTCCCACAGAAAAACAAACATTTTTGGGTGTAACAATAGGTCTTTGCTTAGTCTAAGTTCTATTCAATGGGACTATGATGTTTATACTAGCTGCCCTACTAAGCCTTTGACATACATGCTGTACAGGTAAGCTAGTGTGAAAACCCACAGCCAAGGGAAGGGTTTAACTTTTCAAGTTTCTAAGAAGTGTGTGTTCGGGGGGGGGGGGGGGGGCAACACTTATTTTTAAAAATCTCTTCATTTATATACCTATACATACAACATATCAAATTAAGGAATTTTTAGAAATTAATACTTTAATAATGCTTACAACATAACTCTTTTGAGAATGATTCAGTAATTACATTGTCCGCAGCTCCTCATTGCTACAATCAACCAAGAAAATTGCTTGCCATTCTTTAAATTAAATACAAAGAAATTATAGACTTATAGACACTTATAGGAAGTGCAGTTCCAGACCAAGTCTGGTTATGCACCAAAATGTCTTAATGGTATCATAAAGAGCTTCCTTGACTGCTATTGTGTAAACACACTGAATAAGTACCTGCCAAGCTCAGAATTTCAGGTTATGTTTTGCTTACTGAACAGAGTATCTAATGAACTCCCTTCTACTCCTTCTCATCCAGTTGGGAACCAGGTGTCAGGAATTTGAAAAAGATTCCCTGTGTTTCGGCACAGATAACATGGCTTTTTATAGCTTCTTTATAGCATCTCTAACCCCATGCACAATACAGTAATCGTCCACTTCCATTCCACACCAACTCAGAGAACGTCATATAACTCAGTCATGAGAAGACCTAAGAGGCAACAGTAATTCACTGTTACTGTTCGTAATTACTCTGGTATCTAATCTTAATTGTGCCACAGAGATGCTTTCCTGCAACAATCGCCTTTATCAGAACAGATAAAGAGCCCAGTTTCAAAAAAAAAAAGACACAGCTAAACAATCACCAAAAATAAAAATCCTAAGTCAGTACAGATGCGCTAAGCTGCCTAACAATGGTGCGGAGGGTCTCAGAAGACATTTTCTCATGGGCTTCCACCTACAAGGAGCAGGAGGCAGGACGGAAAGAGTTCTGGAAGCAGAGCATTCCTCGCCTCATTAGGATGTGGCCCACATGTTCCCTCGTTTCCCTACGCCAGCAGAAAAGCCCGCTGAAACGTGTACTTATTATTAGCGCGCGGCAAAGCACCCAGATGCCGCAAGAAAGCAGCACTGCGATGGTTTAACGCGGCTCCCCCCGCCACATGACCCCGAAACCACGTCGGGTGCAGCTTCGCCCGCAGCCTGCCCTTCAGCAGTGCCAGCCTGCAGCGCAAACGGGCGGCTGCGGCCGGGCGTGCGGGGCTCCCAAACCCCCCGAGCAGTGGCCGGGGCCCCCGCCCGGTGGAGTCCGGTGACTCCCCCGGGCCGTCAGCCCCCCGCTCCCCTCCCCAAAACGAGGGGCAGCCCCAAAAAGCAGGGGCCCCAAAAAGCAGGGCGATGCGCGCGTCGCCGCCTCCTCCTCCTCCTTTTTTAGCACCGCTTCCATCGCTCGCAGCTCCCTCCCCATCCTGGCGCCCGCTGGGGGGGAATACCCACTGCGGCACGGAGGGGGAGGGAAAAAAAATATATATAAAATAAAAGGAGGGGGGGAGCTGGAGGAAGGGATCCCTTTGGCTGGCACCCGCAGCCGGCTGCCCTGCGGCTCCTCGGAGCAGCGCCGCCAGCAGGCCGAGGGGTGGCCGCGGAGGGTCGGCGGTGCGGTGTGTGGGGGTGAGGCGCAGGGTACAGGGGGCAAAGCCCCCTCTCTCACCTTGTCCAGCTCGTCGTGCAGCTCGGCCAGGCTGGGCCGTATGAGCTTCTCGCCCAGGTCGGCGGCCGTGTGGCGGTAGTGGTCGATGCGGGGAACGGCGTCCATGGTGTTGTGGCCGAAGGTGCGCAGGTAGTAGGTGTTGGTGTGGGTATCGTAGTAGTAGTGGTGGTGGCCGCCCGAGTGCAGGCTGCCCTCGCTCAGCACCGTGTCGCCGCCGTTCTGGAAGCTGACGTTGGCGCCCTCCGAGCTGCCGCCGCCGGGCTCGCCGGGGCTCTCGTCGCCGGCCGACGGGTCCACGAAGTTCACCCGAAAGCGGCCCTTGGCTTCCTCGCCGCCCTTCCCCGCCGCGCCGCCTTCCCCGCTCGCCTTGCGGGGCGCCTCGGCCGGGCGCCCGGCGGCCTCGGCCACCAAGTCCACCTGGAAGCGGCTCTGGCTCGGCGTGGGTCCCAGCGGTCTGCCCAGCGCATCGCTGCCGGCCGTGCCCGCATCCTTCCCCTCCTCGCAGCGCGGATCCTCACCCACTGCCCCCGGCACCTTCAGCTCGGCGGGGCCGGGCTGTTGCTGCTGCTTCCCCTCCATGGCTGCCCGCGGGTGAGCACTACGCTCGGCGGCGGCCACAGCTGCTCTGACCGCCCCTCGCGGCGGCGGCTCCGCTGCTTTAAGCCGCCAACCAGCGCCCGGGGCTGCAGCGCGCCGCAGAAAACGCCAGGCGCCGCCCCGCCGCAGCGCCAGGTGATGATGCCGCCGGGCCGGCCGCCGTCCCCCGCCCGACCCCCGCCGCCGCCCCCTTCCTCTCCCTCTCCCTCTCCCTCCCTCCCTGCCCGCCGCTCCCCGCCTTCCAGCCGCCGCTCGCCGCCCTCCTCCTCCTCCTCTTCCTCCTCCTCCCCGCTCTCCTCGCCCCGATCGCGCCCGTTACGCGGCGGCGCCTCCCCGCCGCCCCGACAGCGCCGCGCTGGCCCCGCGGGGGCGCCGGGAAGGAAGCGGCGCCCGGAGACCCCGGACGGGGAGGAGGGGCGGGCGGTGGTGGTGGTGGTGGTGGTGGTGTTGGTGGTGGCGGCGAGGAACTGTGAGGCGAAGCGGCCCGGCCGCGCCCACTCGCTTCCCGGCTCGGCGGGGAGGCCGCCGGTACCGC
>CM021729.1:41893703-41943751 GCA_011074415.1 Stictonetta naevosa
CTCCGGCGGCTCGCTGAAGGCGGGAGGGTGTGGGAGGGTGTGGGGCTCGGACGGGCGAGCGCGGAGATGGGAGATGAGCGCTGAAGTGCACCTTTCGCCGTCCAGCCTCCGAGGGCACTGTGGAACTGTTGACCTAACACGCTTCTCCCTGTGTAGTTTGGTGTCGGTAATGTCTCTCTGCTGTGTCCTGTCCTGCGAGCCTTTCCCCCGCTCTCTTGAAAGGTATTCTTTCCCTAAAAGCGTACTCCTTAAATTTTTAAAAAATGCAACCTTTCTGACCTTTTCTTCTGTCTCAGTCCAGTGTAGGTGCCTGGATAATCCATTAAGTTACTTCTGGGACTGAAAGGCGAACGAACCTCAGTTACACGAAATCCTCCTGCTTCCACAGTAAGAACGAAATTAACAGACCAGCCAATTCATCATTTATTTTTATTTTTATTTTTATTTTCCTTATTCTTGAAGAATACTACAAAACAGTGGGAGAGTTAGGCAACAGTGTCATCGTTGTCCATCATCCACCCCCCGCACACACCAAAAAGCACCTTCTTTAGTAATTAAAAATCATTCAGCTAACATTCACAACATTTACTTAAGTTAGTCCTGTCAAGCAGTGGCACCAGTTTACTTCAAAAACATTCTGGTTTGTATTTCGTGGTTCCAGTCAAATCTATTTTTTTCCCCCTAATTGTGTTTGTTTGCTTTTTGTTTGTTTGTATGCTTTTTTATGTTTTTTTCTTTCTGCCTAGCAAAGTAATAGTCAACATCCGTTTTCTAGCTCACCACATCTCTAACGTCTTACTTGAATTCACATTAAATTTGGTGACATAACAGAAAAGGACAGGAGTTTTAAAACAAAGCTTGTTTTTCTTTCTTAACAATTACTTAGAGGATGAAGTTTTTCAATTTTATAGATGAGTGTGTAAAGGAGATGAGGACACTTAATAGGTTGAAAAGATGGGAACACTGATCCTTTTGTGAGTGTTTCCTATTCAAACAGTATTCTACAAAAGAACAAAATCATACACCTCTTTGAGATGTTTCTTAATAGACTCCAAAGCTCGAGAGAGTAACAGATTACAAGAAACAGTTTGGGAAATTTTCAGAGTGTAAAGCACAAACATGAAAATCAGAGAACTGGAAAGTAAAAGGTTAACACATGGGGCAATTTTGACTTTTGCCAATAGGTAAGAACTTCAAAAACAGTGGGTGATAAAAGGTCAGAATAAAGGACATCAGGACAGAAAGCAAACAGCATTTGAAAAGCTGATGAAAAGAAAATCCTCCACCGTACATTTTGCATAAACAGACATACACACTGAGTGATCCACACCTGCAGAAAATTTGTCCTCTGGTAAGGGGTTTGGAAGCAATACAGATTGGAAATGGTCATTACTGATTTCCATCAATTCTCTGTATTAATAATGAAAAAGAGAAGTGAAGCACCTTCTATAAGCTCCCATACTCATAGGTACAATGGGGTTATATTATGATACTTAACTATTTTAAATTAGTTTTCTGTTGGTATGTTTGGATATGTATGGGCTACACTTGCAAGGCCTACAGCCTGCTTAATGTCAGTTCCTCTTCTGTCTTGTAAAGCATCACTTGAACATTTAGCTAGTACTGCAATTCTACATTCCCAGAACTGATGAATGGTAGGTCTCAGTCACACTGAGGGCAGTCAAACCACTGGTCTGAGCAGAACAGGTGGCAGGTGGAGCCCCTGCCTTTCAAGCTTCAAGAAGGGGCTCCTTCTGAGAAGCAGAAAGAGGGAATTGGGTGGAAAGGGAGAAGAAAATGGGGCATAGAAAAGCCCTAGGAGAGAAGAGTGCATCATCCTAATGAGAAAGGAGTAGGGGCACACGAATCCGCATGAGGGAGACCTTTATGGGAATTAAAGGAAATGACAGGCTATAGCGTTCATAGCAAATGAAGTTTGTTGTGTGCACCTATCACATGTGATGTGAGGTGATGATGAATACTGGCTGTGAAGGAAGCAAAGACTTGGGGATACCACAGTCGCGGCAAAAGACAAGGAAACAGAGGACCAAAAAATAGAAAGAAGATCAGTAAGGAAAATACAGACCACTCAGAACTGAAAGCATGGAAGGGATTAAATACCACTATACAGAAAACAGACAAGTAAATGGACCAAGTCTTCATAAAGGTCCTGGGACTTCACATCGCCTGTGAGAAAGGTGAGCTAATCTGTAACAGTAAGTGGGAATAGAAGGCACACACTCCCTGATCAGACTGCTAAGTCAAGTGTCATTGATTCCAAAAAATACACTTTGAAGAAAAAAATTGTGAAGGATATTCACATTGAGCTCTCAAGTAAACATTTCACGGCATAGCACTATTTGAAGCACTAACATAGTAGAGTCTGGGTGTCATCGGTGAGCAAAACAAAAACAACACATTAAATAAAAGCAAGGAATAAATTACTGTAATACTAGGTAAGATGATTTACCACCAAATATTACTACTATTTTCAAAGTGTGGAGGGAGGAACTATGGAGGGTTTCAGTGTCCTGTGAAAGATGCAAAAGCACTAGTGAAAGTTCCAAATTAGGTTTTGGTAGTTTAGAAACTAAAGAACATTAGATTATTATTTACGTAGACATATATAATACACATATACACCCACCCACAGAAGAAATACCAGATGGAGTTGGCTTACTATTATCAGAGATGCAACTTGTCACCAGATAAACCCTTCTGACTGGAGCGCCGGAAGACTGAAGGGCCTGTTGCCACGGCTGTCAGCATTACTAAGGAGTCTAACATCCTATGAACCTAAAACATAAGAACACCAGAAGAGCTGTAGTGCATCAGACAAAGAGTTCATGTAGTCCAGTCACCAGCCTGAAGCAGTGGCCATCAAGGAAAGATTAAGAGCAGTGCAAGCATTGGTCTTGCGGGTACCTTCCCAGCCTCCAAGACATTGTGGCTAAGGGATTAGGCAAGCCAGAGGTGCTTTCTTTCATGAACTTGTCTGTTTTTCCTCCTGATGTTACAAAAATGTTAAGTTTCTGCAATCTTTTGGCAGGGATTTTCACATCTAAGCATCCCTTTCTGCTTGCAATCTGCCATTTGCCATCTGCAGTGGATAGTCCATGGATACTCCATAGCGTTCACTTGATACCCAATGTGAAATACAGGAAAAAACAAACTATGACATTATGACTATTGTGGTTGGTATCTAGACTCTCACTAGATGTCTTGCCTCTTTCCCAAGCAGAATAATTGTAGTGAACTCCTTTCACCTATGGATGCTGTTCCACAGATCCTTGTGTTGCTGTGGTTCTACTGGATCCCTTTTGAGATGTACAAACAATGGTGCAACTTGAGAGTCCACTGAGGATCTCTTTTCACTGTGCAAACAGACCACTTAGTTCTATTCTCCTTCCTATCTTGAAACCAGCTATTTATCAAAACACAGACCATCCATCTTACTTCAAGGCTCCTTAGTTTCTGTAAGAGTCTTTGACAAGATACCTTATTTAATGTGTTTCAGAAAAACATGTAAATGCTTTCAACAAATCTTTACCTACAGGCTTGTGAATGCTACCAATTTTGACAAATTCATTAGGAGACTCCAAAACTCCCAGGAGTAACATTAAAAGCGAGAAAATTCAGGACACCCCAAAAGTGATATTTACCAATATGGTCATTGATTCTGTGCTTTATTACAGCTTTTCAGATTGTCTGGTAACAACCTCTAAGTCTGATACAGACTTACAAGCCTTTAGATCCACACATCTCCCCTCAAATTATTAAAAATAGGTATCTTATTTACAAAGTTCATGTCCTCAGGCCCAAAGTTGGTTTTAAGAGAGTTAATAATTCAGCAGTTTCATCCTTGAGTTCCTCTAGAGCTTAGGGTTGAGTGCCATTTGGACCTGGTGCTTTGTTGCTGTTCATGCAGATCCCTCCTATTCACACCTTGCAAAGAAGAGTTCCAGCAGAGGAACCTCTCATGCCTCTTCCACAGTGCAGGGAGATGACAGCTCAGTTTGGCTGCCTGATACAGCTTTATCTTCTTGCAGTGCTTTTTTATCATCAAGACTTAGACTCTTGACAGGCTTGCTGTTCCAGATAAGTGTGAGAGATAGTATCTTACTATTTTATTTTCCTGCATATTCTGTTTGGGTAGGCTTGTTATGCTTGTGATTTTGTTGATGGTGGTGGTTTTGGTTTTATTTTATATATTTGGACACAACTTCAGCTTTTCAGAGGATGACTTCTAGTAACTAGCCTTATTCCTGCTGTCTAGCTGTGCCAGCTTCAGTTCTGCTTTTCTCAGGTCTTTCTTGATTGGTGGTATAAATTTCCTTGCTTTCTCTAACATGGAATTTTTCAGTAATCACCAGCTGCAAGAACCTAGCTATTTTAGGTTTCCTATCCATCTTGGTCTTTGATAGGCTTCCTTGTTATGTGTTTTATTCTGTTGAACACAGATCTGGTGAATTTGGGCCTTCGTGCATTTTTTATTTTGGGCGGGGGGGGCAAGGAGATAATTTCAGGGCAAGTTATAGTCACTGTTGCAATGCAGTTCTTCAACACTAGAATTCTGAAACAGGACCCGTGTGCTGCTTGAACAATAATGAAGGTTGTTTGCCCTCTTCTATACTACCTACCTAGTAGCTCCTCGATACAGTCACTGTTAGCATATAAAAATTTTGTTTCTGCACCATGATTTCATGTTACATTTTCCCAGTCAACGCATGGCCTAATCTGGCCTTCTTCTTCCTCCGTTTCTTGTGTCTTTCCCTCATTTTTTGCTTCCTGTTCCATAACAAGTAGAGGCACAATTTATAATGGTGTTCTGCTACCATGCTGTTCACTGTGTCCGTTGTAATTATTGCAGGTGTTCATCCCAGTGAGTGTTTTTTTAAGTAATACTGCCTTTCTCAGAAAACTGGATGAAATCCTGACAAATACTGTATCGTCATGTGGCAATTTACCTGTATTCGTATTATACTAATCCTAGCTTACAAGAAAAAAAGGTAATTGCAGCAACACTTCTGAAAGGCCGCCAGACAAATCCTATGATTAAGATGCTAAGAAATGAAGCCCTTTTACTGCCAGCCATATGTGTCGGAGGAACAATCTGTTTCAGGGGCCTTTCTTCTGTCTGTGCTTTTGATGCATCCCTGTGTGTCTTCACTGTTCCACTGCCCTAACACACACCTCATTGCACTCCTGTGTTTTAACTGACCAAGTATTAACAAGAGTACCTCCAAAGGGATTCTAGATATTGCTAATGTATTTGAAGACTGACATTCCAGAGATTTTGGATGGCTTCTTCAACAGACTTCACTATCTAATACTATATTAACAGTGCATTTAACTTAGGAGCGAGGTGGTGGTCATACCTCATGTCCATCCAGAAACTGAAATTTTTGCAAGATGCTGTGCTTTTCTGGTAACTGGAAGAAGGAGATAAAGCACTTGCTCCCTGCCAGAATTTGTGAGCTTTCATGTCTAGTTGTAGGGTGCACTTTTATCTTTAAAGTTCTAGTTGTGTCTGTATCTAAGGGAATTAATTTCTTCTCATGGCCATATCAGTTCAGTCAAGACCAGCATACCCCTACAGCCTCTAGAAGCCATTGCCAAGGCTTCCATGTGACGAAATGAGATTAAATGTCAAATTCTTACAATTATGGTCTTTAATTATCATATATCATCCAGAGTACTAAATGACTGACTCATTCCTGTTTTTGACTGGCATTTGAAAACTGTAGTGTGTGTATGGTGTGTATATGCATTAGGAAGAAGAAATTACTCAGGCTGGGGATAGCATTTGATAAATTAAACTGCTGTGAAGTTTAAACTCTTGAAGTTCCATCAAGATCCGTAAAGAACATAGATGACCGTATTGCAACAATTCTGGAAATATAAATATAAATACAAACAAACAGACTGTTTTGTCCAGCCTGATTTATCTTCAAAGTGATGTTCTTCATTAAACCTTTTTAATTTTGTTTCTAGTTTTAGTCATTTCCGTGTTTGAATCTCTAAGCAAGTTTATAGTAGGCAAAGCTGCAGAGAAGTGTTGAGTGTCTGCTGAAATGTATAGTGGACAGCCTGAATGCTCAATAACTGTTAAGTCCAGACTAGAGTACTAATTTTGATTCTAAAGCTTACATGCAGATTACAGCCAGGTAGCTCAGGATGGACATCACACACTCTCTCTCACCAGAGATCCTTCAATTTCATTTCTTCCTGAGCTATGAACCTACTTAGATGTTTCCCTTCTGACATTTCTGCACAAATGAAGTCCATTTTACATGACCCTCTTCCTTCTTTAGTTCATCTCTTTGCTCTCTAGAATAAAGTGCAAGAAGTTATCTCAAACATTCAAATGGAGATGGTTCTCAATATATACAGTAAATAGCCAGAATGCAGGGATGAGGAACTGTTTTACCCTTCAGGAGTGTTCCTAAGTGATTTCTGTTTCTCATTTTCCATTTTCAAAGTGGCATTTTTTGCTTTTTTATTTAATCATGTTTCTTGAAGGTAAAAATAACTTTCCCATCTTTGAATCCCATTCATTAGCTTCTGAAATGGATGTCCTTTGCAGTAGACATCCACTTCATAAGGAAGCCTAGGGGCGTGGGTTGGCGAGTTGCCCACCAGGCAAGACATCTGTATTTCCAGAAACTCAAGCCAGCTATCCACATTCTATTTTGCACAATTAATTTGCAGCCCTTTTCTTGTAACTCCTATTCTATTATCACAGTTAGTCCATTAACTTCATTTTCTTTGACGTTCTATAAACCCTCAGTACAAACTGAGTGGAGGCTACCAACTACAGAGGCTACCAATGTTACGGCCATCGTTTTTGTCTCTTTCACCTTGCCTACTTTGTTCAGTGTTTGGAAAACATAGTTTTAATCATGCCTTATTATAACACATTAGTTTAGAAGTTTCCTCAGTTATTCTCATGGAAAACCACTAAGCATTTCCAATAAATGCCATGACAACCATGACAACATTTATTCATACTGTTGAGCAACCGTTTAGTAAAACGATAGAGGTAAAAAGCAAACAAAAAGAAAAGGTAAGAAATAAAGTATGTGAAGAATACGATGCCAGCTCAGAGTGGGCAGGCAAGGAGCCACTGGCACCTCTCCTTGTCCCTGGGCCCAACTGACAGCCAGACCACAGCCATGGGACATGGGGCTGAGGCTCCCTGGGGCAGCCTTGGGAGGGCCTGGGCACAGCACCTACCCCTTGGACCCCCACACTCGGGCTGCCACCAGCCACCGTGCCCTCTGCTCCTCCTCAGACAGGCCTTGGGGAGGCTGCTGGCCCCCAGTTCAGCCTGGATGCAGCTGGGGCAGGGCACATGGTGGGCTCCCCTCTGGCCACAGGCTCTGCGAGGTGCTCCATGGCTCCGCAGGCTGACATTGTCACATAGCATAGCATAAAGGACTTCTCGTTTGGGTAGTACCCTTTGTTACTTTCAGATATTGCAAATTTTGTTTAAAAGGCCCACCATCTTTTGTCACTGCAACACACTTGAATTTGCTTTGCCATTTACATATCTTTTTGCTTCTCTGACAAGTATTTTTATCATTTCCTTCATAAGTTTGTGCTAATGCTGTTTCCCGCACCAAGCAGGTAAGTGATCTATCCATGTCACATCTTCCCACTAATTTCTGTGTTGCCTTTATTAAGAAAATTGTCAGACAAATAATGAGGCAAATAAATGCTTTAAATACTGATCAACTGTTTAGATGAAAAATATCTAGATGATTATAAAACTGTTTTTTCAAAAACACGAAAATAAGAAAATCTTAAACAATCCACAACTAATAGAAGGTATAGAAATTAATAGGATGTCATTTTGCATTCACAGCCTTTCTAGTCCAAGTGAGGCTGACAGTTTTGTGTAGACTTATTTTACTATTTTTTTGACCATGGTTCTTCAAACAATTTTACCACCTCTCATAACAGTTCCAAACTGTCATGACTTGACAGTAGAATGTAACTACTAGTATAAGTCTTAAGATTTTTGTTGTTGCTGCCTTCTTCTGTTACTTGATTCCAGTCATATCTCAGTTATATTTTCTTTGCATTATATTTTTGTGGAATCAGTGAACTCCTTCTATATAGTGTTATAACAACTTAAACTTGCCAAGTCTTGTATGTCAACCTTATAAAAGTTAAGTCAAATTCAGTTAGATATGTGATTTACTGCTCTCCAGCAGAAGTCCAAACATGCATTTTAATAAGAGTGGCAAGCTGACTAGGCATTGCCAAAGAGATTCACATGTCCTATATATTCCTGCTCTACAAGAATTTTTCATTTCTGTCTTATGCCAAATTTATGCCAAGGAGATGGATACTTATTAATTCGAGGATGCTGTTGAAGATGGTTAGAAAAGCAGAATTGTGCTCCAGGTTCTCACTCGTAGATGACATAAGCATATTTCACAAAGTACAGCACAATAACCTCTGCCACTTAAAACTAAGTTTTACAGTCTGGAGTAAGAAGTGTCATTCTTTGAATGGAAATTTTTATACCTTCCTCTAAAAGGACAAACTAAAAGTCTCCTATATACCAGCAGCATAAAATATTATATATCTGCTCATTATACATTTTTTCACATTGGTTCGTGAGTTATGGTTTAAAGAGATTAAAATTTAACCTTCAGGAAGTTAAGAATATGAGAAGGGTAGATTACTTCTATCGTACCTCATCAATAACCTTTCAATATTAATTAATATTCAAATACTTCGGAGGTATGGCGTGTAGTTGTCTTGGTTATGAAGTTTGGTAGACATCAAGAGATGAGATTCTAGGTGACTGGTCAAGGAAGACAGACCTTTACTGCATCACTGAGGATGGGAGCGTATGGGACTTGTGTCCAAGCATGTGTATGGTCTTTGGAGTAATGGCACTTAGGAGTATAACCAATGGTACAGAACCAAGTATATTTCCTAGTAACCAGTTTTAATAATGATTTCTCCCTCTTCATTTTCAGAAAAGGATATGAATGTAGGAAGACATGGGTACTAAGACGTAGGAGAAGTTTAATAGTGGTGAAAGAGCACAGTCTTCTGACTTGTTTCACAAAGGAAAAAACTAAGGCATGGAAAGATGATAGCTTGAATCAAATTTATTGTGTCTAAGTGGAGGTGGATATTTTAAACATACAATGCCCTTTCTGTTTTCATTTCTATATTTTTGTTCCACCCACAGATTCATCTGGGAAATTACTAATACCAATGGCAGTCAAATCTATTATAATGTTATAAGCAGTGGGAGCTGAAAAAAGGTTTGTAGTAATGTACTTGTTTTTCCCTTGCTTTCAGTCTTTATCTTAGAACTACAGATTGCATTACAGATATTGGTTGTGGGTCCTTTGTGTAGCTTTTTAAGATACGTTGGCAGGACAAGTTGCTGTATAATTTATTGTATTCCTGAACAATGCCTAAATACTGTGGTCTAATGTTCTTTTTTTTCTTGGGGTGTTTTCATATGTGCTCTTAAAGACTTTAAATGCTTAGATAGTGACTCATCTGAAACCATTCAAAGAGTTTATCACTGGACTATGAAGATTATCACACCAAAGTATTACAATAATATATATATATAGCCCTGTTACTTTATATAGGTTAGAATCACTTGTTAAAAACATTTTTCTTCCTAAAAATATTTTTGAACTTTTTTTTTTCCTATGATAATTTCAGGGTTCCTGGGAAACCTAAGAAATTTAATGTTTATGAAGATTCAAGCAGTCACCCACCTACATTTTAAATAAAAGACACTGTTCTGATTAGTCTGTTTAAGAAAAAACAAACAAAAAAAAATTGTGGTAGACAGAGGTTTCCATTTTTAGGGGGATAAAAGTACTTAGAGGTAGGGAAATAAGAGACTGAAAAGCCTGTGGTTCTTTAGAGAGGTCGGATAGAAAGGGAACTTGGTAGATGTGTGTAAAATGCTAAAAGGCCATGGAAGAGAGAAAACAGAGAGGTACTGTCTACTTTTATAATAGAATAGGGTAATAAAATTAAAAAGCAATGACACACTGCATAATTAACTTATTGATGCAAATGTGATATGCTTAGGTAGGTGGGAAGAAAGGACTAGCCATTTTAATGTCCAGTAAAAAACAGCAGTTTTCAGGTAAAATAAATTTTAAAGATCTAAATATGTTTCTAACAGAATATAAGCAATTAGGAAAAATATCTTCCCAGGTCAGTTTATTAATTTCTACTCTGAACTTCCCCATGCTCAATCCTGACACTGGCCAGTCTTAGAGGCTACGTTTTCAGGCAGTGATTTCATTTTCTTACTTCATATAATGCTTTTGGTTCTAGGAAAACAACTCTGTTCAGAGGCAGGTGGTGGCTGCTTGGTTAAGAAAAGAAGGGAGTTAGCAAAGGAAGCATGACCTCTGATGATCTTGCTCAGGTGGGCCACTGGGACCATAAGCCAGTCATTTTATAATGAAACAGTTCAGAGATCTTTTATCTTGACTGCATTGGCACAACACCATTGGCAATGCAAAAGTGCCCATCAGGTATCTTTATAAATTCTGGAAAACTAAATTGGCAGCTCAAAATCTGACTCAAATGATGGTAGGCATGTTCAAAAGAGAATCTGTACTTTTGTTTTTTTTTTTCTCCCTTGATAAAAGTTGCATAAAACTTGAGCTGCACAGATAGATACCAACATGCTCCTGTTTTGATCATTTAACCAGTTCATATCTTGAAGACATCCTGTAAACAGTTCATCTAGACCAAGAGGGAGAACTACCACTGTAACTGTAGCTCATTTCTATCCCATATGTCACATTGTAAACTCCTGTTTTATCCAGTTGCAAAAATAGCTACTTCAATTGTATCAAAAAACATATGGCAAGCATCACCCCCACACATTGCAGCCTATTGTCATCACCCATTTATGTCAAAGGGAATTAATATCATAGACACTCCTTAATCTTTCAGAATGGGCTGGAAGGAAATGCAGTAGAAATACTTCCCTGCAGCTGTCTCTGCATATCCTCTAATTGTGAGATCTGGTTATCCTTCTCAACTAGAACGTCAATATGCAAAAATCTCTAGATTTGCTTTTTTTCATTGCTGAATGTTTCCTGTTATCTCTTTATTCTGTCAGCACACAATAGTTTTACTGTGTGTGGTATGATCTTTTAAAATAATTTTGTTTTTAGTGTTTTTGTTTGTTTGTTGTTTGTTTTTGTTTTAAGTGGGAGTGATAACTGATTCTTCATTGCTTTTGTCCTTCTGGTTGACCCCATAATTACCAATGTCACAACATCATTCTTTATATGACCAGCTACCTCATGTAACAAAGACACATCTTGGAACAGAACGTACTTCCATTCTATCAGTCTTGATTGATTTACAAGTGAAATTTCAAATTCCTATCTAATAACTTCTCCTAAAGCTATTGATAGTATATTATTTTATATTCCTCATCTTCTTTTGCTTCTGTCTTTCATTTTGGCCTTCGTCCAGTAATATAGTTTGTGTTTTAGCAGGTTGAAAGGTATCAGATTCCAGATAATATTCAGCAGTGCTCTAGGCCACTGCATTTTAAACATTTCTTTAATGACTTGTAGTGTATTTAAATAAACATGTATAATATATATATTTAATTTACATAGCTAGACCACCAACTTAGCAAATTACTTCAGTATGTATTTATCTCATTTGGTGTTTCGTGAAGCACTGAAAAGAGTACTCAGTATTAAAGTTGTCCAGATCCACTACGGTCAAGCAGCTTGTTTAATGACCATGTGAAAGAGGTAGATTGCTACACGAGATCCCCATTGAAAAATTATTTTGCAATTTGGCACATGGAAAAATAAGGTAATAGAAAAGAAGGCTAAAGAGCAGTTTCAGAGTTCTGGATTGAAATATTTCATGTTTCACCAGACATGTTTAAATGTTTTTACTGGAGTTGTTTATTTAGATGTTCTTTTTTTGTAAGAAACTGTATTTAATAGAAACTGAAAATAGAATTGATGAATGATGCTTACATTGAAATTCCATGGATTTATTTTTCTAGCATTTGAGCCTAATTGTGAGCCATAGTCAGTGGACTCCATATAAGATTCTTTTAAGATTCACACAGGGTTTTTTTATTTAATCCTACAGCTTCTGTTCTCCAGATAAACATATACTGGCACATGCGACAGAACTGTCCATCTATGGGCACTGTTGTTAGTTCATTATTTTGGGAGAACTCCTGGTACATTTTAAATTATAATTACAACTATTAAAGTAAACTATAAAGTAAATTATACACAACATACTTTGTGTGAAGGGGAATTCAGAAATATATTCAGAAATATATTACACAAAACAGATTTTTTTTTCAAAAGTCCTATATATGTTAGAACATCGATTCAACCATTACTTTGCTAATTTGCAATTATCTGTTTAGGTAGGCTGTTAATGTACCAATTTTGTTGGTGAGCAGTAGAGCAGGTGTTTTCTTGTTTTACCAAATCAAATAAGTAAATGCCAAATATGGCAGTGCTTGTCACTCTGCTCATTCCTTGGCTCACTGTCAAGAGGTTGATGAAGTGTAGATATCTCTGGCATTTGGCAACTATATACAAATAAATGGTCTTGTCAATTTATGAAAGGTTACTGTGGTGTCTACTAAAGTGTACGCATTTTTAAATACATAGAAGACCCTATAAAGGTGTTTGATTATTGATATGATTACCTGAAAACTTAGCAGCGCTGTGTAAAAACTATGACTTTCATGTCGTAATCTGAACATTTTGCATACATTCACATATTATGTTTAACCCAGGTATTGCATTACTCAGATTTCTGATATATTTTTTTTTTCCAATGGAAAAATAAAATGTATCCATTTGTTCCAAAAGAAAAGGAATGACATTTAGCAAATACACCAGTTTGACTTTAAAATATTATATACCATAATGATTTTCCCACTAAGGATAATGAAATTAGAAAATAACTTCATATTAAAACCGTTCTGTGAACTACGAATACTTTGCATAACTTTGCATTTCTGGATAAAATAACTCAGTAAATAATGTTCTTTTTGTGGATTAATGAAGATTCATTTAAGATAACTGACTAACAAATATGATTCACTGAGGGTTCTACAGTATAAAATTTGTTTTTGTTTATTCACTATTCACAGGAAGGAAAGGTCAGGGCCAAAGGCAGAAAGTTTAGAAATCCAGGACAAAAAGTTACGGTTCATAATACATTTTAAATTTTTGCAGCTGTTGCTGTCCCTCTGTCTGTACTATCCAGATGTACCAAAACCCACATTTTTAGTCTGGCAAACATCACATTGAACATTAAACACAACTGAAGACACTCTTGATTTCTTCACCTGCATTTTGACTTGGACACAGGTCAAATTTTAGAACTATTTTTTACCAGTGGAGTCATACTACAGATATTAGGAAGAACACAATACTGAGATAAAACAGATTCTGCTGGCTATTTTTTCCATTATTCTGTTGTGAGATTGTTTCAGTTCTAACTTACATTTATGTTGTGCTGCTTTTTTAGTCTGATTAATAAAAATGGACTACTACTGAGTTCCATGACATTTTTTTTCCATAAAAAAAAGGTCAAAACTTAGTAAGTTTATGTTAATCATACCGTCTCTCTGATTATATAGTGACCTCTGTGCAAGTTCTTGTCAGGTTTGCTAGGTTTGTAGTAGATACTTTTTTGCTTTGTTCTGAATCTGGTTCATGGATCTGTAAATTGATATCAACAGCTTTATTTCCCTAAGATTTATTTTCTGAATTTGAACTAGTTTTTCTTCTAAACAGTAACTTTGCAAGAATAACTGTAGAGTTTCATCACAATACACTAATCAAAACATACACTGGTAATTCATAGATACTATGGGTAAACAGAGAAAATAAAATATCAGCCCTTTTGCATTAAAACTTTGCCTAGGAAATGGGATGTGAAAAAATCTGTTTTGCATTTATTATTCAGGAAAGTGGGGGGTTATTTACTTATCACAGAATCACAGAATTGTAGGGGTTGGAAGAGACCTCAAGAGATCATCGGGTCCAAACCCCCTGACAAAGCAGGTTCCATTGAGTAGGTTTCCCAGGTAGGCGTCCAGATGGGCCTTGAATATCTCCAGAGAAGGAGATGCCACAGCCTCCCTGGACAGCCTGTTCTAGTGCTCAGTCACCCTCACCGTGAAGAAGTTCTTTCACATATTGGTTCGGAACTTCCTGTGCTCAATTTTGTGGCCATTGCCCCTTCTCCTGTCCCCACAAACCACTGAAACTTGTATCTGTTACATATCTGTCTTAATTATGACTGTTAGTCTGATTAAGGTCATACAGTAGTAGAAAATTATAATTGAATCATAGAATGGCTCAGGTTGGAAGGGACCTTAAAGATCATCTCACTTCAACCCCCCTGCAATAGACAGGGATGCCACCCACTAGATCAGGTTGGCCAAGGCCCCATCCAGCCTGATCTTGAACACTTCCAGTGATGGGGCATCCACAGCTTCTCTGGGGAACCTGTTCCAGTGCCTTACTACCCTTACAGTGAAGAATGTCTAGTCCAAATCTGTCCTCTTTTAGTTTAAGACCATTCCCCCTTGTCCTATCATTATCTACCTGAGTAAAAAGAGTCCTTCTCCATCATTTTACAAGACCCTTTTTAAGTATTGAAAGGCTGCAATGAGGTCTCTGTGGAGCTTTCTCTTCTCCAGGCTGAACATCCCCAGCTCTTTCAGCCTTTCTTCATAGGAGAGGTGCTCCAGCCCTCTGATCATCTTTGTAGCACTCTTCTGGACTCGCTCTAAAAGGTCCACATCTTTCGTGTGCTGGGAGCCCCAAATCTGGACGCAATACTCCAAGTGGGGCCTCAAAAGGGCAGAGCAGAGGGGGACAATCACCACCCTCAACCTGCTGCTGGTCACTCCTCTTTTGATGCAGCCCAGGATGCAGTTGGCCTTCTGGGTTGCAAGCATGCACTGCTGGCTCATGTTGAGCCTTTTGTCTACCAGAAACCTCAAGACCCTCTCCACAGGGTTGCTCACAGTGAGCAGCCTTCTCCCTGTCTGTACTCCTGTATGGGATTGCCCTTACCCAGGTGCAACACCTTGCACTTGGACTTGTTGAACTTCATGCAGTTCACATGGGGCCACTTCTCCAGCCTGTCCAGATCCCTTTGGATGGCATCCCTTCCTTCCTTGGTATTGACTGCACCACTGAGCTTGGTGTCATCTGCAAACTTGCTGAGGGTGCACATATATATTTGGCAAAAAATGTTATAAGCAATGTAGGTAACTGGCTGTCAGTCATTTGTTATCTTCTTAATTTCACAAAAGAAATGATGTACTTTGATTTTTCATGTCTGGTAAAGGGTGTGTTTGGTAAATTAACAAAGGTGTAATATCACATATGTTAAATTATTGTCAAAGATTCCAGGGTCCAAATGATCTTCAGAGAACTAAATCAAACAGACACTTCCTTAGAGGTATTTTGGCTTGGGAAAAGAAGCAGAGTAGAATCATAGAATCATTAAGGTTGGAAAAGACCTTCAAGATCATCTGGTCCAACCATCACTCTACTACCAATGTCACCCACTAAACCATGTCCCTAAGCACCACATCCAACCTTTCCTTGAACACCCCCAGGGACAGTGACTCCACCACTTCCCTGGACAGCCTGTTGCAATGCCTGACCACTCTTTCTGAGAAGAAATTTCTCCTAATTTCTAACCTAAACCTCCCCTGGTGCACCTTGAGGCCATTCCCTCTAGTCCTATCACTACTTATCTGTGACAAGAGGCTGACCCCCAGCTCCCCACACCTTCCTTTCAGGTAGCTGTAGAGAGCAATGAGGTCTCCCCTGAGCTTCCTCTTCTCCAGACTAAACAACCCCAGTTCCCTCAGCCGCTCCTCACAGGATTTGTGTTCCAGGGCCTTCACCAGCTTTGTAGCCCTTCTCTGGATGCACTCCAGGGCCTCGATGTCCTTCTTGTAGTGAGGGGCCCAAAACTGCACACAGTACTCGAGGTGTGGCCCCACCAGAGCAGAGTACAGGGGGATGATCACCTCCCTGGTCCTGCTGGCTACGCTATTCCTGATACAAGCCAGGATGCCGTTGGCCTTCTTGGCCACCTGGGCACAGTGCCAGCTCGTGTTCAGGCAGGCATCAACACCCCCAGATGCTTTTCTTCTGCACAGCTTTCCAGCCACTCTGCCCCAAACCTGTAACACTGCACGGGGTTGTTGTGATCAAAGTGCAGACTCTCTTTCCTGCTCTTTCCCTATCAGGGTTAAGTCTGTTTCATTTCTTCCTTCTCTCTCCAACTTGGTCAGTAAATCCAGGTCTCTCTTTTGATCCCCAACACCATGCATACAAAGCCACCAGCATAAACATAACTTCTAACATAGCCATTCTATGCCTATGCATTTACTGCTTGTATTCCTCATTTCTCCTTATGGGTAGTCTGTTGTACACTGCAGACCTAGTCTGAGTGAATTATCCAAAGACAGCAACAAAACAGTCTCTCCCAGAACTTCCACTTGAACTTCCTCCAAGTGCCAACACCCTACATCTTAACTTTGGCAAAGCACCTTCTCCTTCTGTCCATATTGAAACGCTTAGAACTTCCCTGTCCTAAGTATTCAAAACATCGGAGTAACTACTCAAGTTAAAGGTTAACTCTGAGAGTCCTTTAGTTTTGCAATCCCATTCTCTGAGGAAATTCCTTTATTTTACTGAACAGAAGCCTCAGATCAAATTAAGTGAATGAATCCATTCAGCTGAAGTGCCTTGGTTTCCCAGAGCCAGCCTGAAATTGGTGGAGACACCTAAGTACTTCTAGAAGGCAACTGGTCTGAATCATTCCATAGGGGGTCCTGCCTCCTTCTATTAGCTTTGAAGAGAAGATAGGCTAGCTAAATTCTTACTTTAGGCATCAGTAAAGTATGTAAAATTAGGTAGTTGGTATTCAAACACAAGATGTATGACTGCTAGGAATGATACCTGCATGAAGACTCTGGATTTCAGAGACTATAAGGCAAAGATAGGAGAAGACATCTTCCTGTTAGAAGACAGATTATGGGAAGAGAGCTGTTTTAAATCTATTACTAGAGAATAAAACCTTTGCCTGTGTATTCAGTGTGTCTAGATTTCTTGACTCTTTTCCTCTCTTGAAAGGAAGCAGTAGATTTATAGAACTGACTTCCAATTGCTGAAGAAGACCTAAAGAAGTAAATATGACTAAGAAAAAATTCAGTGGACAAAGATAGTAGGAACATTAACTGGAGCAGGGAGGGGTGAGGAAGGAAAACAGATTTTGAGAAGGCATGTAATCGTTACCTTGGAGTAAGAGAAATTGACTGCACTAGTGACATTCATGACATGTTTGTCTAACCTGTTAATAAAACCTGCAGCAGTAGACTTCTCACCAGTTCTTTCTTCAGGTGTTTAGCTAGCTTTGACGCTGTGCATTTGGAGAGCTCATCTGAGCAGATGTTTCTGTCTGCCCTACACTCACACCACATAGTTCTCCTGTTCCTCCCATGAAAGCTTCATTGTTAGTGTTTGCTCTGCCTTTTCATATCTAGACAATCTTTCACCTAGCCAGGGCAGGTGTAATGCCGGGCTTATTCAGTGCCAAAGGTAGCAGATACATGTTCCTGGATCAGTCTTTACATTCTTATCCAACTTGTCAATATGTACGTAATATGTTTTTATGGAATTTTTTATCTGTACCACGAGTTGCAACATGTAAATGTTTGTGTCTGCCGTGTGTGTATGCTGTTCAAGGACATTTTGAAAAACAGGATAAGACTTATTAACAAGCTATCTCCTGGTCACAACAGGAGATAGCAATAAACTTAATAATATAAACTGTAATGGTTTATGAATAAGTACTGTAATTTTTAAGATACCTAATTTTATCACAGCAATGTTGCATTTTCTGAAAAGATCATTCTACAGCTTTTTCAGGATTAAATTATTGTCATTCTCACTTACGTCTTCTTACTTTTCAAAACGTGTATTTTCTATTGATAACACCCATGGGGAAAATAGGTACTTAATTGTTTGTCTTCCTCCCCCTGTGTGTAGAAGGAGATGGGGGCATATGTTTGAGCTGCTGTAATATGGAATAGCTGTAATATTCTTAGTTGCCCTCGAACTGGGCAGAAAATTTACACACCCGTCTCCCTTCTTTTGCTTTAGCTAATTAAGTAAAGCTGAAGAGGTAAAACAAAAGCAGACCCGAACTTCTGTCAGAACTTTCCGAAATGCAATAGCTGTTATCAAAACATTGCGTAAACATTATAAGTTCACAGTTACAGGTTTTGTTTCAGACCCTGATTATACTTGAATTGTTTCCAAATGATCAAAACACAAATTAATACATACCTAATAAGAAAGCTCACTTTATGTTATCTACACTCTAGTCTAATCTCAAGACGTTTAGATAACTGTGATAAATATCCCTTTGAACTGAACCTAGCCTATATCTGAAGGATTACAGAACACTGAAGTCTATGAAAGCACTAAGTACAACTGCTCTCAAATTAGTCTTCCACATTTCTTGAACAATCACAAATGATTTCCCAAAACTTAGAGGACAACACCTTGTACATCCACATTGGCATTACTTATTTGTTATGGGAGAGTAGCAGTTTGTGGTACTTTATTGAGAGTAGACAATCTTAAAAAAAGAGGATTTACTGTCTTAATGAGGCTGGATAGAACAGAGGGTTTTTCTTACACTGTCTAAAGCAGGCATCTATTAATAGAAATCAGAGCCTGGAATATATCCTCTAGTGTAGCCATAAGCAATTCAAAAACATAATTAACAAATAGCCAAAGGATGTCATTTGCATTTTAGCCTATTAAAACCAAAAGGCTATTGTTACGGCTATGAAGTACTTTGATAACTTGCACTTTGGGGAATACAAGATTTTCCTCAGAGTTTGAAATATGCTGGTTATTAAGTTTCAGTGGAAATTAGATTAAAACATCATAATCTATATTGTCAGAAGTTAGAAATCTGTATCAGACAAAACAGATTTTAGTGTACCTCTCAGCATGGACTGAAATATTATTTTTATTCTTTTTAAATTTTAAATCTAAATCCAATTTTTGTGAGTTGTTGATAGCAAAATTGATTAATTTCAGTAGAGCAACATCAAACTAAGTGCTGAAAGAGTAAAGTTGTTAATTTTAAAATGTTTTATCAATAAAATCCCAAGAATGAAAAAAGCACAGTTCTGTTTAACTTATGGCATTTCTGTTCGGGTGAAATAAAATTCTGTGTCAGAAGATGAAGAGTGGCTTTGAGCAAAACATTTGAACTTATATTTTTAATGCATATTTAAGTTTTGCTAAATAGAAATAGAATTACTTGGTGCCAAAATGTTGACACATTCTAAAGCATTTTCTTTTACAGGAGGATAAATCACAATCTACAAAACACTTAAAGTAACAATAAGAAAGCCAGAGGCAATGTCGTCTTTCCCACACATTCATGAACTGATAAGTACTTCCACATTTCTTTTCACCTCTGGAGTGTTGAGTTAACTTGTTTTCTGCTAAAAATGTTAAAAATGGAACAAACTATCACACATACAAACAAACCATTTACAATTATCTGTCAGGCAGGACTGTTAAGACTTTATATGCATTCTGCTGGGTTTTGATCATTGGGTTAGATTTGCTGTATTGGTAAGATCCAAATATGAATGCTTTACTTGGTGTATCGTGATGAATTCTGATATACTTCAGCAGAGCTCAGAGTTACATATCTAAGAGAAATGTGATACAAATATTTTCATGAATTTGTGTTATTTACAATGCAGGAATCTTTTCTGTATGTCCAACTTCTCTAAAGCAGAAAAATTAATTTCAAGGTTTTATTTTTTATATTTTTCCTACATGTGTGAATATATTTATAGTATTAATAAGTTACATTTTAATTGTCAGACACTAAAAGATGATGATAATTGGGGATTTTGCATATCAATATGAGAACACCATATAGCTTCACAGGAATTTTCCTCTAATACAAAACATTTAAATCTCTTCTAACACAACATTCATAAAATATTGTGTGACCATAACGTAATGGAAATGTAGACACCAAGAACTATTCCAGGATGTGTGAACACTTGTGTCAACTGAACATTATTTTGTGAGCCAGTAATTAAACATTTGCAGAGGGAGACAAAAGAATGTACCTTAGGCTGGGATCCTTGAAGCTGTGTTTGTAGAAATACTAAGGGTACCAAACTATTCAGGAGACATTCAGTTGTGATCAAGTTAGAAACAACACTCGTATTTTGATAGCAGTATTGACAATAAAATGGTGCTACTTCAAGCAACCATGGTATGGCTCCTGCTAAAGGCCTTAGAGCCGTGCATCCTTAAAAGATTCCATTGCTGCCAGTTGCCAGTATCAACATTTCTGTACCTGTGCACCTATCTTGGCTTTAGAAGCACCATGACTCTAATCTCACTACATGCTCATGAGGCTGGACCAGCCACATTCTCACAACCCTACAGATAGGTGAAGGAGAAGCAGAAGCAACTATCTGAATATTTGCATGTGGAGGAGTAAACAATTTTTTCATTGCTGTTGCAGCAACCCTTCCCAGGAGGATCGATCTAGCACTAATATGAACAAGGTGGATCTGCAGAATCACTTCACAGAAAAAGTTGCTGAGCATTTTTAAACTCCCAACTTACTTGGATTATGCTGACATTGCACCTGTGTTGGATGGAATGGTTCCAGTCATTTTGAGTTTGTCCCAGTCTTCATATCAGTTTAGTTCCACATTCAGAAACTCTTTCTTTTTTGAGCATTAACAGGTCTGTGTATTAGTAAAGTGCTTGCAGGTCAACGTATAGGAGGTGCAACATTATGAGAACAGTTTTGAATAGTATACAATGCTTATTCGTCTTACTGGCTGCAAACAGGACAACGCACACTTCAGAGCCTCCAAAAGAACTTATGATATAAGGCACTATATCATATGATGATATATGATATATGATATATGATATATGATATATATATATATCATATTTATAACAATACAAAATTCTACATATATAAGCAAGGGCCTGTTCATGTTTACTTGAGTCATTACTGTAACAAACAAAATTAATAAAAAGATGAAGAGAGGCTGACACGCAGGTTGTAATAGCAATTTCAAGTTTCATTCTCATCTTAATCCAGCACACCTTAGAATTACTCTGATGACTGTCAGCTATCATTTTTTTTTTTTTTTTTTACCTTTTCATATTTAGAAAACACTGGACTAAAAAGCTTCTTAGAGCCAAACTTCAGTTAGTCCTAAGGCCCCTGAAGTGAATTATTTAATTAGCTGAAGATGTACTGTTCCTTAAATCAGTTTTCCTGATGTTATGAACCATACATCAAAATGTCCACAAAGATTAGATCCTGGAGAAAACGTGCTACGAAACAGGAAGGGGGCAAAAGGAAAGAGTTCTGGGAACTTAAAAGCAGATGACAGTAGTTTCAGATGGATTTAATTTGAATCTTGTCCAGATGGGATGTGGCTGATGTGCAGCTGAGACTCATGATAATCTAGTTCCTGGAAGAGATGAGGATTAGGGTTACCCGGGAATTTTCTGTCTATCTTATATGGCCATGAAATAGTCTTTTATGGGAGCCACAGCTGCACTATGCACAAGTGGTACACAAGTCTCAGGCATGCTTCCCACTTTCCTTATCATCGGCACTCTTACAACATGGCTGCTTAACTATTACTTAACAGAAACATGAGAAGAGACAGTTCCCTAGTAGGTGAGAGACAGCAGAGGACTCATGCAAAAAAACCTTGGAATTTAAGGAATATGTGGGAGGAAGCCAGTATGAACAAATGATAGGTAGGGTTTTTTAGCAGGTTCAAACTAAGCTACTTGAATGATTACTACCGACAGGAAAGGATCAAAAGCTGATTATCTTGGGACACAGGCCTATCAGCTGGCTGAATCAGATTAGTCATAAGCTCCTCTATTAAGTTTTTCTTTTGAGCTCATGCTCACTTTATCTTCTAGAAGTCCGTTCCTCTGAGAACTAACTCTCCCAAGCAGTATGTTGGAACCTCAGCTTCCAGTGAGATTACCAGCGCCTGTAGGGCCACCTGGAGTTTGTGGTGCAGGCTTGGGCTACCCTTATTCTAGGCTACAGCCTAGAATATAAATACATGGATTTAGAAAGCAGTGTTTGGGCATTGTGGCCTAGTTTTTCAATAAAAGCCCAAAGCCTGTACCTGCATTCAGGTAGATTGGCTGCCAACCTGCTTGTATTTCTAATCTTGAAAAACATCAAAGTGCCTGCATATATAATTACTCACCTTTATGTTTGCAGGATGTACTGATGTACAAAACACCTGTAAAAATCTGTCTAGTGTCCAGTTCTCTCCCCCATAATACTTCTCTGTGAGATGTGGCCATATGTACCTGACACACATATTAATGTTATTCCTTTGGGCCTGCTTCCAAATTCTTCAAATGGGAAACAGACAAGAGACAATTTAACTTGAAAGAAATCTGCAAATGTTTCGTGTTACACACGTCCTCCAATTAGCTTTCCTTCCCATGATATTCTAGACAAAAATAACACTGTAAGACAATATGTAAATTAACTTGAAAATAATTGCACGTGAAAACTCATTAATGGTGAAAAGAAGTGGGGAAAGTTACAGGTCAAGAATAGATGTGTAGTGCACCAATTTTAAGTGCTCTCTCTGCCTTTTCTGTGGCATCTAAACCCTACATATGTTGGAATAGATGTTCTATTTTAAAACACTAAGTAAATATTAAACTTCTACATTTTCTGTCTTATTGTTTGCATTCTTTGACACTTGGCTGGAATTTGCTGCAACTTTCTCAGATGAAGTCACTTTTTAGCAAGATGGCAGATAAATCTGAAGTAACACAAACAGTCAAAACTTGTAAAGACATTTCGGAAATGTCCTTCTCATGTGCTTCTCACTAAGAGCACTTCTAGAGATCAAGTGATTCTAGCATTCTTCCAACTACAAGAAAAAAAACATTGCACTCTCTGGATCTGCTAAGCTTAAGTAATCAGCTTCTCTCTCTCTTTCCCTTTTTCTTTCTTTCTCTCTTATGTTTTTGTTTTGTTTTGTTTTGTTTCCCTATAGAAAGCAGGGAAACCTGTGGCAAGCATATGCTTTTTGATGGACTGAAAGGCTGTACTGCTGAACTCATTGCTGAGGCCCTTCCTGATTCGTTCTCTTTGCCAGCCATTTTCTAAAGAGATGGGGCTCTGTGAAGCTTTCTTTTCTTCATAAGTATACGGTTTACTTATTGGTTACTATGTTTTTATTTTATTGCCTTAGCAAGGTCGTGATTCAAAGTCATGTGGATGACCAAACATTCAAATGGATGTTTGCTTTTTTCATTATTGGTAAGAGATTAATTCTTTCAGTTAATGTTTTGTGAAGAAAAAAAATAAAAAAATAAAAAGAAAATGTGTGAACTATGGAGGTGAGGAAAACCACATATTACATTGATTTGGGGATATCTCTGGGAATTCCATATATGCATCCAGGGTTCCCTTCAATATACACTGCATTTAAGGCACAAGACGTTGATAGTGTTTTGTAATTGTCAAATTGTCATCACTACAATTTTGAGGTGGAAAGCTATACCTAGAAACCAGGAACAATATTTAAAAAAAAAAAAGAAAAAAAAGGAACAGATTGTGAACAAGTAGCCTTTGTTTCTAGATTTACTACTGTCCTTGAGAGTAACCTCAAATAATCATTTATGTCAAAGCTTTCAAAAGCATCCCCTGATTCTGCAAAGTCAATAAAAGGTATATAGGGACTGACTTTCCTATGATGAGAATCTAGGATACTGTGCACTTCAGTAAGAGTATCAGGATTCAGTACAGGAAAATTTAAATGGTATTTAAATTTAAAATTAAAATCCCCAATAAGCTCCACCATTAAACAGAGCTTTGAAAAAAAAAAAAAAAAAAAATCTTCTAATCCCCATTTTAGCTCTCTTGCCAATAGATGCAATATTGTCCTAATACAGACCATAAATAAAAACTACGGAATCATTTAGCATGTTCTGAACATCTTCTGGATAACGATGGAATTAATAGCAAGTATCTTCAAGGAACAGTGTTTGGTCACAATGTTTTCTGAGAGACCACAAAAGCTATTCACTTACAGACTGTTGTAATTGCTGCATAACACCAATAATACAATATTATGCTTACGAATGTGGTTTACCATCCATTAATTAACTTCAGCAAAAATTAGGTGATAATTCAATTACTACACAAAAGTTCATTTTTTGATAGATTTTATTGTATTAAGTACATCTCGTGTTTTGCATCAAGGCAAGAGCAATAATATCAAGGAACCAGATAGGCATAGTTGAGTTCAGTTGACATTATTTTTCCTGTCTATATCCATAGCAAGACTGTGTACATTTATATGAATATTATAAATAATATAAATATACCACTGATACAAGTAGTTTCTCTGAACTTCCAAAACACTTGCTAACACTGAGTTCCAACCACATACTTGAACACTAAGCTACTATAAATTTTACAACTTGCAGTTTGAAAATGTTGCCTCTTCTGTAATGCAGCAAACCAGTGTGCTAAATTTTGTAAGTGATTCAGTCTACCAAACAATACCAATGAAAAACAAAGTGTCTTCCTCTGTTAGTAGAAATTGCCAAAAATTAGAAACAAATTTCCCTCCTGTCCACGAATGCCATTAATATCTTCCAGGGAATAAAAACTGTGGCTTGCTTTTTTCTGTTCTTCACAAATATTTATAAATTATTCTCATATCTGATTGCCTCATGTTTGTCTGCAAGAACTTTATGGCATCAACAATTAGAAAGACATCTAATCTATTCTCACTTGAAAGTAAGAGAGAAGAATAACTTAAGCTTCTGTTAACAATCTCTAGGGTGGGATTTATTACCCCTAACTTTAGCCATCTAAATTTAAACATCAATTTTAAATTGTCTATTCTCATACTATGAGAATGGAGAAAGGGATTTACCTCTAGTGTATGATTCATGCCACCTTAAGATAGAAAACCTAAGATAGGTGGTAAGTGCTTTTCTTTCCACTTAGTAGATAAGGAATCTAGATGATGAATTTATACAAGACATCTAACTTTCAAACAGGTAAAATTATTTGAAAGAAATCCAAAGGAATTTCTTTCAAATAAACATGTTCCATAACAGGAAAGGCACAGAAAAAATTAGCAGGGAATCCGGAAAATTATTATTACCTGATTATCAGACTACAAAACTAAAGCAATAAAATAAAAAATAAATTTAAAAAAAATCTGAAACTATACTTGAGAAAAGAAGAAATATTGAAATTCCTTTCCATCTTTCTCTAACAAATGCCTTGGTTTCAGTGTCTAAGTGTTTTAAGGAAGCATGATTCATCATCACTATGATTCCTCTACTGTATTTCATATACTTACGCTTAGTTTGACTTTTACATCTATTCAGTCAGTGGCTAGAGACACGATTTAGTCACCGCTATCAGCCATCTGCCTTGGACTTCTGGCCTGCGTGGAAGAGGAACCATGCTGAAAAAGGATTCAGACAAGGCTAAAAAATTGTGCATTGCCTGGAAAAAGAGCCAAGTCAGGTGTTGAAGGGCGACAGGACTGACACTGAAGCTCAGTGCTGGAACAAAAGGAAAAAAAAAAAAAAAAAAGGATGCAGTGATACTGCCTCAGTTCACTTTTTGACAAAAACATTCATAAAATCTACAAAGCTGGTACCTCCGGCACAGAAGTGGTGGAGATAACAGTAAAAGCAAAGTATCCTTTGAAAAAAATAAAATTAGCTTGTCTCACTTCTTTTATATATTCTCAGTTCCTCACTTCAGAGGCATTCCAAAGAGGCTTTTGGATATAGACAGACTCCCCATGATTTCTTCTGCTTGTTTCCCGCCTGTGACTTTTTCTAAGATCCTGGCTTGTAATCTGCTATCCTCCTACAGTTCCTTATGGCACTGTCTTAGTGCTATCCAAAAATACATGTGCTTCATAAAGAAGCTGCCTATTTGCTTGGGACTGATATTGGCATCCTGAGTCTTGTTAGATTGTACCTTCAATTCATTACATTTCCTTCCAGAACAATACTTTTCTAATGCAACAATCCAGTTTCAATGAGTCATATGGCTAGATACTTCAACCCAAAGCGTGCCAAATTACAGGGTTCCGCTAGAACTAAATCTCTATGTAATCTGTGTGTTTTTTTCCTCCATCTATGAATTGTTACACATGGACACTCATTTGTCCAGTTAAACTACAAGAAAATTATTTCACAGCTGTGCTATGGGTGTGAACATACTCAGGGCTACGTAGCATATTCAAAATCATAGTCCTGGTGTTTGTGTGTACCTTGCACTAGACTGCACTTCCTATTGCCAATGTTTTATAAAGTGCAATAGTGTTGACCACGGATGCACAGATATGGAATTTGGATTTATAGAAGAGTTTTAAGCTTTTTGTGTTTTCTTAAGTTTCACACACTGTTCTCCTTTTCCCTCAGCATTATGTATGCATACAAGCACACTAATACCTTTATTACATAACTGTTCAGAAATGCTCCTGCTTCACAGGAAAGATGCATCTCATTCACACACCTTATGCAAACAAGATGCGAATCGTTACACAAGTGAGGACATGCAATGTGAAGTTTGGAAAGGCTATTGAGGTGAAGTCGACATGGCCCTTCCCTGGGCCAAAGAGTGAAACTCTCCCTTTGGCTTGTTTTTCTCTGTTTCTGACTGACAAGATATTGCTAGTTCATCACTTGTGGGGAAGAGCTGCACCATGAGAAGCAGCACCCAATGCAGGTTCAAGGTTGTGTTGAACACTACCACGCATACTTTTAAGTAAGGGAATTCAATGCTGACTGGATAGTTTGTAAAGAACTGACCCAAATGATGTTACTCATAAGAATACACATATGGGTTAATTTACAGTCCTGTGAACCTTCGTGCTCGCCCTCACCTTTGCTCCAGTCTGAATACAGCTGTAGAAAAGCAAGCTGTTCTGCAAGCAATGGAATGAATGAACTGTGGCTAATGCTTGTTTTTCATTTTTAAAAAGATATGTATTCTTTCAGCTGGAGACTTCACACAGCTGGGGCATATAAGCAGCTTGTCTCAGGTGCAGATTTGCAGAATAAATCACATTTGTTTATTTATTTATTTATTTATTTATTTATTTATTTATTTCCCCCAGCTGGGGTTTTTGTCCTTTAAACAGCCCATTCACAAAGCCTTTGAGAAATTAGTGATTCAAAGACCTCTGCTTACTGCTAGATTTGTGCTGAAGGTATTGGGGTGGAGAGAGAGGCAGAGGCAGAGAATGTGATCATGTTTTGACAAGAGGCTGGACTGTGGTAATTCCAGAAACTCATTTAATACCTAAATGACAGAAGCTGAAAACAAATTGTATTCCCAGATTTTCAGGCACAGAAATACTTTAATCTTTAATTGGAGTCAAAAAGCATTATTCTCTAGAAGAGCACAAAAGTGAAAAAACACTATCTCAGGCATCAGTAGACTTGTAAACTATGAAAATTAGCTAAGGCTAGATTCCTAGCAATTAACACATCTATGGAGAGAGGAGACATCTTCACCAGAAAGCTGCTTAAGTTCATTATTTTAAGGAAGTTTATGTTTGCAGCAGAAGACATGCCACAAAGCTGCAACTTGAATTAAGTCACCTTTACATTAATTTCAGTGAATATATTTCTTGAAACAAAAGAGGAAGTAAGAGTGGAGAAGAAACAGAGCAGGTAAGATGCTGACAGATGCATTTCCCTATTCCTTCACTGTTCCCCCTCCCCCTACCTATCTCTGGTGCTTTTCCTGTAATGCTCCTCACTGCAGGGCAGTTTAGGAGTGTTTTGGCAGAGAACAGGCTGCTTATTCTCCCTGGAGACTGCGCAGAGATCATAAATCCTCCCTGGAGTTCTTAACCCTTATATGTAACTGACAGCTTTAATCTTCTAGGTTACTAAATTTGAGGAAGAAGTAGTGCCAGCATGTAGGAAAAAGGTACACGTGTTCAAATCAATGGGTAGCCAGCCACTCACTTTTACATATTCTTACTTAATGCACTTTGGGAGCAGAAATCTGTTACCTGCTTTGCATGGGATGTGTCTTTTATGCTAGTATTGCAACTAAAACTGGTGATAGAAATAGATCACCGAACTTTCTTTTGTTATGGGATTGCTTGTTCTGATCACATTACTTACTTCCACCCACTTTTCCCCATATTCTTTTATAGTCCTTTCCCTGTATCCCCCCTTCCCTTTTACTCTTGGCCCAGCTGGCACCACTGTCAGGCCTTCTACTGTTAGAGTTAAGAGGGAGCCAGGTCTCCATGATAACTACGACAGCAAAGTGATATATGAATGTTGATTTTTAATTTTTTTTTTTTTTTTTTTTTTTCAGAAAAAGGGAGATGACAGACCTCTTAAGCCAATCAAGTCAACTATTTAGACAATAAGAACATTCTGTCCAAACCTTTTTCCAGCTGGCCAAATAAACTATAAGAGAGAAAACCTACCGTTACTAACCTTACCTCTCACGTATCTTCCAGTAACACTTCTCTTTTACATGGCACTGTTCCACATATATTTCAGAGTATTTTAAAGCATGAGCAAACATCCTGCACATAAAATAGAGAAAATAAGTTACATGTTTCAAGTGACATATAATCTTATTGCTACAGTTAGGGAAAGATTGATGTCTTGTGTCTTCTTGTTGCACCAGTCCAAAGCTACAAGAATCATTTCTGAAAGATACCGGAATGCTGACGTACAATGCTTGGGGTTTTTCCACTGTTTTAGCATGCTTGCCATTAGTGTTAGACTGACTGCATGATTCTGAAGATGACAGAACATTGTCTTTTTTTGGTTTACAGGGTTTTTTCTTCTCTTTTACATAAGGATTGCTTTCACAGCACTGATTGCTTAAGGCAAGTGCTATCTAAATGTGTTTGACTGTATGCAGTCATCAGAGGCATGTTTGGCAACTTTCTGTCAGAATCCAATAAATATACAGCAATTAAAAGAGAGATTATGAGAATCTAGTAGGCGGGCAAACAAGTTTCTAAAAAGGGCAATTACCACATAAAAATATTTGCCAGCATAATTTTTAAAAGAATCCAGCCGTTTATAAACTGCTGTGATGCTCCACTCTCCGTTAGACATGATAAAAGCCCCTTTTATTCTGAGTTCAAAACTGGAAACATGAAAATTTGTACAGCGGTGATAAGGCAGATTATCAGATGTGTCCCAGTATTCCCCTTCAACACATTCTGAATTATCAACAAAACAAATCCATACATCATGACATTTAAACTTAGCTCAAAATCCTTCAGTGACAAGCTAGACTGGGATATGGTAGTTCCCAGTTAAAGGGCAATAAGTGGTACTGTTATACAGCTTGCCCTCTTACGTGCTATACAGATCAGGTAACCATCAGACGATTCCATGTGGAGGGCTTATCCATGGTGTGCACAGGGGTAACATGCAAATAAGGTCTCTATTCATGATTTTACAAAAATTGACCAGAAGTTGGTCTACAGAAACTTTCCCAAGAACAGTAAAAAGGTAATGGATCATAGCATTCTCCAGCTTTGGTCTAAAAAACCTAAATGATGCCTTTTTAGTGTCATGCAACATCTGGTACAGCTGTAGGTCATATTTACTGAATGTCTGTTGAGTTCTCAAAGTTCATTCAGCTTTATTCTGTGTAACTCTACCCACTTTTGTGGGAAGTCACTGACGGGAAGTTTCCAGGCAGGTCCAATTGTATCTCCATGAAAGCTCTTAGATGTATGAAGTACTTTTGAGAATATTTCATTTGTACTCTTAAAACAACTTAAAACAGAAGTTCAGTTCCAATCTACAGAAACATGTAATGTACCACGCACCAGAATAGAAGTCATGACCTATGAGTTTCTTAGTATTACCAGTAATTTATATAAATTTTAGGAAGGTGCATCCATCTGCTTTCAGGATTTAAAACTATTACTAGAAAAACAGTAGAAAATGGTATATTATTTACTACGTGTAATTATGTTCTTGTAAATGAAAATGTCAGAATGTCAAACTAACTTTTCAGAAAATGGGTAGGATATTTAAGATATATATGTAGTTTAGAAAGGACAGTCTTTTCCAGGTTGCATGTGGGAGGTTTTGGATGTTATCCAGGATGACTCAGTTTGTCTGGCTTTTCTGAGTCTGTGACAACCAAAGTGACGTAAACATGAATTACAATCATAACATGCCAGTGCTGCTTTTTAAGGTCTCCACTGTGCCTTACAGAATTTATTCTCCCTTTAACAGCACAAGTGGCCTTAAGACACTATTTCTCACTTTATCAAACAGCTTACTGCTCTAAGTCTAAAGCCAGAAAGCTCTTCTATACATTCACAAAAGCAATACAAGCAAATACATCAATCCTATTTCTTGTCCTAGAATACAAGCACCCCAGTTCATTGAGCTTTTTGAAGGTTCATACATTGTTGTCAACTTTTAAGGACCTTTTATTTTCAAAACTCTTTGGTAAATTCTTTTCCATACATGTAACCAGAATGAGAGGGCAAAAAGCATGAGAAGTATTCCAACCCACATACACTGCTTAAGTTGCTCCAGAAAAAAGCAAGAGCAAACTAAGGCTATTGCTTCTGGCTCTCAAGACTGACTACAGGAAGTTCTCTGAACAAAACTGTTAGTCTACAATATTAGTATTTCCAGTTTCTATAACTTGGTGCTATTAGATTCTTTTTCCATAAACTGCTCTTAGGCTTCTGCACCATGAGACATCTGACACCGACATCATGGAGTAGCTGTCTCTTTAACACCATAATTATTCCATCTGAACAATGACCACAAAAAAAAATTGCCTTCATCTCACTTCATTGAACAATTTGGAATTTAGTTCCTGAAAAATAAAATGTAAGCACACAATTTTCTAAAAACAATCGATCAAACAAAACAAAACAAAACAAAATATAAAAGAGTTAACTAATCAATTCCCACTCAGTCTTTTAAGGTATTACTAAAATCCCTGACAAAGAGGCTTAGGTTGAAAATTGGGTTCCTTTGTAATTATTGTAAGTCTCACAAATTATATAGCCAATGGAAATAGTCCATCTAAGGGAACTAAACTACGAATCTCAGGGAGCAAAAACGTAAAACTATGAAATTATTTTATGAAGCAGTACATCCCAGTTGCAACAAACTGATCTTATCCTTGTTGATGACAGCAATGACTGTGTTTCAGGTCTGTGCTATAACAAACACTTACATGGAACTGAGGTGCCCTTTAAAACACAAAATTAAACCTCACCCTTCCTCCCTCCCCGTTCAAGGATAGGCCTTTTGTTTCGGGCAGGGACTTTGCTGGGGTACTCCCTAGATTGGAAGGAAACTGCAGTTTGTTTTTGGAACTTTTGCCTTGAAATCTCTCTGTCCTTCCCCAGCTCCCTTTCCTCTTTCTCAGTTCTGTGCTTTTAACAAAGTAAGTTCAAAAGGCTGGTGGCTGACAGTTTCTGAAACAGGTGGCATGTAAGATAAAGGCCTGACACTTTTTTTTCCCTGTTCTGGTATGCCTTATATCAGCAGTTAGTAGCATGCCTGAAGTCAGATATGCAACTGCTTTTAATATTTGAGATTAAAAATTCTGTTATGATCTTTTTCGTATAAGGACTTCAAAGGAATGTAAAAGAAACATATAACTGTTCAGCGCATGTGAACTGTGAGTTTAAGACATCAGATGGGATCTTCAGTAAGTTCATTAAGATGTTAACAGAGAAGGGCGTTATATCTTTTCAACACTCTGCATATACTTAACATCAGGAACCCAGTTCCCCATTAGTTAAAGAAAAATATTTTTAACTGTATGTCCAATTCAACCTCCAAATAACGTCAAGTAAAACAAATGTTTCATTCTGTAAAGCTCTGTAGGATGCCATAGAAAGGATAGTCTTTGGAGAGGAACTTGAAACACACAGACAGAGTAAAAATGGTACATTAACTTGCAGAGTATCTGAGGGTTACGTTACTATACCAATGAAGGAGGAGCTGGCTGCAGTAGGCTGCTGCTCAGCTCTGCAGGAGCCTGTGCTTCAGTACACTGGTGCACCAAGAAAAGGCATGCTGGAGGAGAGTGCAGAAATTTGTACGGCAATACACCGTCATCCAAATCCACTGCCACAATGTATTAATTATGCAGCGTTCATTTTTGTAGCCAAGTATACATCAAATAGGCCAGTGGGTGATTCGTGTAGCAAGTCAGGAGTACTTCCCAAGTGGTATCCAACTAGCAATTTCATCTTTACTTCAAAAAGATTTTTTTCCTACTTACAGAACAAAAAATTATAAGAAAAGCACTGAAAACGGGAATAAAAACAGAAGAGTTAAGACTTAGAAGAGGGAGGAATTGTAAATCAGGACCAAGGAACTCAATGGAACAAAATAAAGTACCACATACCCACTGTGGCTCTGGAGCATCCCAAACACAGTGGGACTCCAGATTAACAGCCCATTCAACTGCCCCTGCCAGTGTTATCGCCATGTTCAGAGATGTCACTGAAGAGCCCAAGAGCCCTCCGTTTTGGAAATGAGGGCAACGTTTTGTAAATGAGGCCAACACATCTTGAGTGTCTCGAGATCCTGTGCAGTTCATACTCATGTTATATACTATAGTACACCTCATGGAACAGGAAGAAGTAAAAACAAAAGATAAATAAGTTTTTGTTGTTGTTGTTGTTGTTGTTTTTTGTAAAAGCATTTTCTGATTTTCATTCTAGAACACCGTGCTTATTTTCATACAAATTACGTTTTCTCATTTTTCCTTTCTGTTTGCAACTGAGTGTAGCAGAATAGATAACTCCCAAACTATAAAAATATGAAAATCAGAGGAAAAAATTCAAGTAACCTGTTTTTCTTTTCAAAATGTTCTTCACTCTGGAAAAACTACAAATGGAAACGAGAAAGAAAAAAAAAAAGAAAAAAAAAAAAAAGAAAGCCCTAAATACTAGACTGCATTGTCGTCAGTGGGGGAAAAAGAACAATGGGATGGAACAGACAGAAGAAAACAGAATGAAAATATACATAAAAACTTGTTTTATTTTCAAAAATATCCCATAATAAAAAAAGTTTTTGTCAAACCATCTGAATTCTGTAAAACTGCCAAAACCACACTTCCTAATTTTCCTCCTTCCTATTTTTGATCATCTTTTCTGTCTGTTTATCACAGTAGCACACATTCTACAAATGCACAAAATCACATCCTGTCACATCCATTTCATGATACTTGAAAGAGAGGTTAGATGTCAGTGTATTAGGACATTCAGGGATGTCCTTCTCTCCCTTTCTGAACACCAACGGGGCAGCTTGATTCATAGGGGACTGCATATTAATTGCAAATGACTGGCTGCCCGGGTGCACCTCACTCAGATGCGTGCCATCTATTATGTCCTCTGTAATGAAACTCACAGCGCTGATACTTAGAAAGTTAGTATCGCCATCCAATGAAGCCATTGATTCCCATCCAAGAACCTCATCAACTGGACACATTCTCTTCAAATGTGTGGTCTCATGAATTAATTAATGCAATTCAAGACTCTTGTGTGTTGAAAGTGTGCTAAAGCCAAACACTTTCAAACATAACAGATGATTAGCGCTACTGATCTAAGGCATGTTTAACCCAGCGCTTCGGTGCTGAAAGTAAATACCACATTTAATCATTTCCTGTACTGGGGGTCAAGAAGAATAACACATTTCCTTTTCTGAGTCCAGAGTATCCTAATTTAAAAAGCACAATGCCTTGTAGTCCTGAGAGATAAAAACATAATAAAACATGAAGCCACATCTCTTGTGAATCATGGATTCTATTTACATTGCTGTCTTAATTTTGTGGGAAATTCATGTTGCCAGAGTTACTTTCTCCTTAAATGGGCAGAAGGCCAAAGAGAACGTAAGGGATTTTCACTTCTTCTATTTTTTTATATATATATTTTTACCAGCTGCACAGATTTGCCTAGTTTACCTTGTATGAGAAATGAAACTGTCATGCTCCAGTCAACCTACTACAGTAATATGTGAGTTAACTGCTACTGCATATTGCAGAACTCATACGGTACCATTGTTACTAAAATAAGCTTCTAAACCTGCCATCTATGGTTTTGGGAATTTTTCCAAAAAGCATAGATAAGCATCTTTTAATTAGTTATCTGTCAAACAGCTTAATTTATTTGACAGACATTGCTGACAAGAGAAGGTCTGTAACAGCCCCATAACATAGTGATGATGCAGTCTGGTCTTATGTGTGTGTTATCACATTGGCAAAGTCTGAACAGATATCATTATATATTGACAGAAAGGTGCAATAAAAAATAATTAAACTAATTGGAACTATATGAGTACCTTAAGATAATCAGCTGCTGGCTATATAACAATTAGATATCTCATTTTGCTATGACTTTTTATTTTCTCTTCATGATTCTTCTAGTTATTCTCTTGCTTTATCTTGTCTCAGGTTAGACCACAACTTTTCCATGTACCAACAGTCCTGCTGAAGTCCTCATTTACTACTGTAATGTTAAAAATTACAATAAACAACAATGAATCAAGAAGCTGTATTTGTACTTTATCTTTCTACCTCCCAACCCACTACTAACTACCTTTAAGCTGTACACAGTTGTGGGGATGATTAGCTGGTTTATACAGCTTTCTGGCTTTTAAATAAAAATGGAAAAACAGAACATGCTCTAGATTTAAAGGTAGAAAGAGAAGCCTAGCACCTGTAGCACTTGTGACTGAAATACTAATATAAATGGAAATTCTCCTGTTTCAAAGGAGCTACCTACTCAGCAGGTATCATGAACGACCAGCTTAAAAGGTACACATATTGGACCAAATGGACCTGAAAATCAGAGATTTGGGCTTGATTTGGCTAATAGGTTTTAGCCTGGTAAGAATTCAGAGGGTGAAGAAATCTCTGTTGAAGAGAAATTTTAACATCAACTGACATTTAAACTGAAAGCTGTATTTGCTTTGCTCAATCCTGTAGTCTGCAGTTCACATGGTGGTATGAACATCTTGGCATGGCTGAACTCTTGAATGTATTTGTTGATAAGCCAAATCTTTTATTTCTTTCTCCTTCTCATTTATTAAATTATGAAGTGACAGACCTCTTGTTTCATCTATATAACTGAAAGAACAGTGTAATCCATGACATCAGTTTTAGGAGCAAAGTTCTGAAAATTGACTTAGGTATTTTCAGAGACCAGAATTTTGGCTCTATACAAATGTATTGCACACAGATGAACATACAAATATAAATAAAACCACCGTTTTCAGTATTTGGGAATCATACATCACAGAAGTAGGTGTGCATTCTAAAGTAAGTGTATTCAAAGTAAATTATCAAAACAATATGCATTGCTATATTTTCAAATACTTTTCAAATACTTTTCAACAACAAAAAAACTTGACAAACACCATGACTCTATAAATTCTATCCAAAGCTAAAAATTCCTGACATGTTTGTTCAACAGTTAAATTTCTAGTATCAGATTTGTTTCAGCCTTTGAAGCTGTAAGAAATAAAACCTGTACAACTTAGTGCATGTAATCACACATGAGTAACAAATAAAGCATGAAAAACGCCAGAAAAAAAAATTAAAAAAAATAAATAATAAAAAAAAATAAAGTGGCTTCATCTTCATGGCAACTGAATGTCATCTTGAATAATTAAATTTTATTCTTGCCTCTTTTATTAAAATGGTATGTGGTACTGGCCAAGTCACATCCTTCCAGAACAGACACTATGCATTTCTTGTATTCTGGGAGCTACATTTAAAGCATGTAGGGTCTGATATGCAGCAGAGTTAAGCAATGACTTTTGTAGTTGAAGTCAACAGTTAGACTTTTCAAAGATGCTAAACATACTAACCATTCAGTAAAACAAGTTTAGCTGCATGCTAAACATTCAGAAAAAAAAAAAAATACATTTTAAGTATCATAAAGCTGTAAATTCTGAAAGAATTTTAGTTTTAATGTTTCCTCCCATTCCCTACCGTCCCACATTCAATTAAGAAAATTGCCAAGTAATTTCACAGGATGTTATTAAGCCAACATTTCTAAACAACCAAGAGGTAGTTCATTAATGGCAATTAATGAAATTATCATATTACAAACTCAAAAGAGCAATTAGCACCTTGGAAGGTGATTAAATCACTTTAAAAGAAATTCTAAAATAATGAGGCTACTAGAGGAAACTCTAGGAGGAAATTAATTGTTCTCTATGCACCATATCATTTCAATTATAGACAGTAAATAATGCACAAGGGTATGAGGTCTCACACCAAATTATAGCATAACAATACTAGCTGGCTATTCATTTTTTGATCATCACCCATCCTGTGAACTATAAAAGAAGATATTGAGCTGATCTGATATGAAAATAATCCAAGTACTTATTTCCAATGAGTAATATTTCTAGGGGGACACAGGCTGTCTCAAGTGCAGGTTATATACCTCAAATACTTTTCTGAAATTTTGGAAAGAGTACAAGTAAGTACAGAGAATTAATTAGGTCATTTTCTGCTTCTTTTGCTAAATCATGATCTTGGATGACAACACAATGGAAGACAGTTATTCTGTCACAATCAAAGAAAGAACTATTAGTAGACAAGAGCAGCTCTGGATTTAAATGTGTGTGTAAGTCAATTGATGTTGCTTTTGGGGAGCAGCAGCAAATAAACACTTAGTAATTTAATCTAAGGAAACCTGTGCTGAAAAAAATAAAAATGTCATTACTCATTTTTCTTAGCATATTAAGCATGTATTGTTCTTTAAAGCCTGGTCTGCCCTTTGTGCTGATGGCTTTTACTGCTGATGTGTGTACGTGAGGATTACAATAAAAATAAGTTACAGGTACCCTGGGAAAAAGACTTCTGTGAGATGTGATTGACATGCTGTTCTTTTTCCGAATATATCTCAGTCTGTGTGAAAAAACTGTGAACAGTCTGTTCAGTCAGGCTCTCTTCCTCCATTCCACACCGTAAAGGAATGGTCAGGGAATCACCAACTATTCAGAGAGCTTGTCTTGTAGAGAGTAATGGCCTAGAGCTGTGGATATAGGTGCTCTCCTGGGGCTAAGCGAGAGATGTTTCTCCATTGATCTGGTTGAACAGATTTGTAGTCCATTGAGCAACAAACTGACCTGCTACATCGGAAGTAAAGATGTCAGACTGGATCTAACTACTGTTAAAGAACCAACTATTAAAGCAAATTACAACAGTTTAACTGAAAAAAAAGATCCAGATCCCTTCTATTTTCCAAATCCCAAAAAAGGTATTAAAAGCAAGCATGCAAGCATCGAAAGCTACTCCATGCAAGCTCCTCTACAAGAGGAAACCAACTGACTTTTCCATACTGAAATACCTACTATACTATTGCTGCACCAGTAAACCTTGGAAGTACGAACAAATGTCTTTTTTGTTTGTTTGTTTTAGTGAATTATACTATCTGGAAAATCTGGTCACATATCTTGTATAAGCAAGTCCTTTTTCCCAGTGTTCTTGTTCCTGTCATTTGTTTAGAAAAACAAAAAGTTTACCCTAGCAAATATTCCTTCATTTTGCTCACATATTAGCAAATTCTGCATCATCAGAGGAGTTCTCAGTATTCCCCTTCTGTTCAGCTTACCTGGCAAGGTTTTGGCAGCAGGGGGGCTGTAGGGGTGGCCTCTGTGAGCAGCTGCCCCATGTCAGAGCAGAGCCAGCTCCAGCCAGCTCCAAAAGGGACCTGCTGCTGGCAAAAGCCGAGCCTGTTAAGTGGTGGTGTCTGCATCTCTGTGAGGGCAGATTTAAGAAAGGGGGAAGCTGCTGTGCAACAGCAGCTGGGAGAGAGGAGTGAGAAAATGTGAGAGAAACAGCCCAGCAGCCCCCCCAGGCCAGTGCAGCAGGAGGGCAGGAGGGGCAGGAGGTGCTCCAGGCAGGCAGCAGCAGTTCCCCTGCGGCCTGCGGAGAGGCCCCTGGTGGAGCAGGCTGTCCCCCTGCAGCCCATGGGTCCCACATGGAGCAGATCTCCACGCTGCAGCCCGTGGAGGAGCCCCCGCTGGAGCAGGTGGATGTGGCCTGGAGGAGGCTGCGGCCCATGGAGAGCCCCCGCAGGAGCAGGCCCCGGGCCGGAGCTGCAGCCCGTGGAGAGGAGCCCACGCAGGAGCAGGGGTCTGGGGGGAGCTGCCGCCCACCCGTGGGGGACCCGTGCTGGAGCAGTTTGCTCCTGGGGTACAGGAGATGGACCTGTGGTACGGAGCCGTGTGGGAGCAGTGCTTGAAGAAAGTTCGCAGGCTAAGTTCGGGAAGGACGGCATCCTCTGGGAGGGACCCCACATGGAGCAGAGGCAGAGACTGACCATGAAGGAGCGGCTAAGACGGGGCCTCATGGACTGACTGCAGCCCCCATTTCCTATTCCTCTGCACTGCTTGGGGGGAGTAAGTAGAAGAAAGTGGATGGGGAGAAGGTGTTTTAATTTTGCTTTTAGTTTTCTGTGCTGTAGTCTGTTATCAATAGGCAATAAATTAAATTTATCTCCACATGCTAAGTCTGTTTTGCCCATGACAGTAAATGATGAGTGATCTCCCTGTTCTTATCTCAGCCCTTGAGCCTTTTTTCCTCATATTTTCTTCCCCTGTTCTTTTGAGGAGGGAAAGTAAGCGGCACGATGAATCTTTGCTGCCCATCTGTGTCAAACCACCACAGTCGTGTCCTGCATTTCCCTGAAGTGCCTGACTAGAAAGCTGCCTTTCCCACTGGATCATACCAAGAGTCTCACAGACTCTTCAGTGCCTCTAGGACACCAAGGAGACAGAGAGAGATCAGACTGCAGGAAGACATCCATCTCATACACTGCCGCATGTGAATGGCAAGTCATCCCAAAAGAATGTACCGGATGATGCTATTGAAAGCTTCTTTCCCTCAGCTAGAAAGCCATTTCTTTTAAATATCTAAGTTTAAACTATGTTACTTAGTGATTGCTACCCAGATTCCTTAGAGCAAATAGAATAGTTATGATGATGTGTTTGCTCTGGTCCTCAAACATTCTCCTACTTAGTCCACTCTTTTAACTCTCTAAGCTTGCTGCATTTTTATCTTTATCTTGCTGCAGCAAGATAAAACCTAGAAAGAAGTATTTTTTTCCATGAATCTTTTGGATTCCTCCTTGTGTGTAACACTGTACTTATTCTGCTTAGCATATGAAAATGCACTCTGTATAGCATATAAAAAGCTCCTGAAGCAGTTTTCAGAAACCTTTTCTGTGCGGTGCTATTGATATTTTCAAAGAATTTCAGAAGCAAAGCAATCAACTTATTCATGATCTATTCAGTGTCAGCATCCAGGATTTGTTAATGTACGGAATAAAGCCAAATAATTTCTCTCCCTTGCCTATTTTACCCGTTGGTGCCTAGCACTAAAATTTTAAGACAAAGCTGGTATGCAGCTAAGAAGGAAGTCGGGAATTTGTGAGTTGTAACTCCTATTGATATATTTCCCCTTCCTTTCTCCGTCTGAAATGAAAAAATGAATCTGGACATTTTTGCAGATGCCTGTGAGACAGCTGTTTTTTTCCTGAGATACCTGACTCATTTCCTATCTTCCTGTAAATAAGACTAAAGAGATAATTAATATTCAGAGATTCTTTCTGAAGTGTTCTATTCTGTATACTTTTCTGAAAACTAACTGAACACTAATTCAACCTTGGGAAAGTGATGTGCTTAATAAACCTTTCAGCATATATCAAGATAGAAATTCTCTCTGCTTGCTTGGCATACTGTCAACACCGTCAGAAAGGAAATGATGGAAAATAAAATAAGAGCCTGAACTGTAAGGTTTTACTAAGGTCACAGATGTATTTGAGAACATGTATTAGATGACTGTCTTCATGAAATGGAAGATAATCACAGTTTTGCTTATATTTTTGCCTATCTACATATGTTTTATGGAAGTGGATGTTGAATGATATTTGATCCAGAGATGCCAAATATGTTGTTATACACCATTTCTAAAGAAGAATGCAGAAATACTGAAAATTCTGTGCAGAGAAATAGACATTGGCAATATTTCTCTTTTGAGATAAACACCTGTCACAGCCATCATTTTGTATTTCGGAAAGATACCTATGAAAAACAGCATTTAGAAACAGCAAGTAAATAAAATGCAGAAAAATTGCACGACTGTGGTTTTTTTATATGTTAGTTCTCAGTGTTATGTATAGGAAAAACTAACCCAATGAAGTTAGTCAACATTACACCATGTGCAGCCTGGGTTTCTGCCTTGTATCAACCCCCTTGCTAGACTACTGCACCAATATTAAGTAATAAGTGACGAGTAAGTCTCTTGAGCGATACTTGACAATAAATAATCCCAGTACACTTAAAATAAAGCAAAGCAGAATCTGCTTTAATTTACACTAGGAATTGGGTTTACCTCTGCTAGGGGCTGAATAAAACGAGAACAGCAGTGGACCATGTCTTAGCATCTCAGGCTATGGTTTAACCAGATGTCCGTAACTGGTCCTTAGTATAGCAGTTTCTTTTAAAATACATGGCAGATTTTCTCATAGCACAGATACTTAAGAGTAACTTCTTTAAATTAGAAATATAAAAAAAATAAAAATAGTCAAATCAACCCTCCAGTTGAAAAGAGAAGAATCATTTTTTGCATCATATTTCTTTGTTGATCTTGTTTTGGAAATTGTTTGTGAATGCTTCATACCAAATCCACTCAGAATAAATCTGATTAATTCAGAGGATAATACGACTTAAATAAAGTGCAAGTACTGATTGCCACCAATGTCATTAGTTTTAGGAAATGCATCTCTAAAACATGGCTAAGTTTGCAATTATACACACTTAAACCACTTCTCTAACTACAAGTTTGTTTCAAATTATCTATACAAATTTATACTGCATCAGTAAGGAGGTGCAGCATCAACTACAGCAGCACAAGCTGTTCTCCTTACTACTAGTGCAGAAAAAAATTAAGTAATTAAATTACTGTGTATTTAAAGTATTGTGATAATGAAGATCAGAGATTGGCCCACAGAGAAGATAGAAATATCTCTATACAGGACTGAGATACGGCTTTGCAGCATGACTCACCTGAATTAGAATAATCCTATACTTTATATCTGCCTGAAACGATTTAATTTCACTGATACGCAACAGCTGTTGGTTTTTTTGTTTTGTTTTGTTTTGTTTTTTTTAAAAAAAAGGCTCAGCACAGCTACAATCATAACAAACAATGACCTTGGCTTATGTATCGTAGCCATGGTAGCAACTGAAAGGACTCTTCCCACAATGTGTTAGGAGGAGGGTTTTAATCTCAGTTTCCCATGACTGGTTGTCTCAACGATGTAGCAGGGCTGAAAAAAAAGAGTTCCACAGTAGAGGAGGTTACTGTGAGGCATAAGATAATTTGTGAGGACATCACAGGAATTTTCTTTCTGTCCTGTAGGGAATATGCCTGCATTAGAGGCTCTGCTTACAGCTATTTTTAGAATCACAAAACTGCACCTATAAATGGTGGTTCAGCTTTGCTGTATTTATATTTCTGTTTCAAAGGAACAGAATAATCTGTATGTGAGAAGTTAGGTTTCTTTTTTTGTGTCTGTGTGTGTTTCTTGTTAGTCTGGGCAGGAGAGTCAATGTCAGAACTCTGGACCTTGTTCTCAGTCTGACTTTTGAAAATTTGTTTGTGCTCCTATCACATGTATAAAAAGTGGGCTGCTACTCTAATTACCTCACAGGAGTATGGAAAAATAATTAGTCTCTTTCAGAAACAAAAAGTGAAAAGAGGCTTTTCTGGCTTTCCTTCCAGTAGGTGAACTGCTCACCACTTTAAATCAGTTAGTTGGTGCATTTTTTCATCATATTTCTGGGACATGCAAAAAGCACAAATATGATGTGATCAGCTGGATTGCCATGCTCACAGATGCCAAAAAAATGTTTAAAATATGGGAAAATAGCAAATGAGAAATTTCACAGAGCTTACATAACATTAAATGTAGGATTCACTGCTGTTCTAAAATGCCAAAGCACTAATCTTCAGGTAAGTAAATTTCCCTCTCAGTATATAGTTAAGCTATAGTACTGCATATGCCCCAGCTTACTGGCATGCACACATGTTGCTTGAAATACCTACACCCTCTCCAGTCACCTTGAACACAGCCTGAGAAACATCCTGTCAGCATTTTGCAGGGAAGCTCAGTAGGAATCGTTGCATCTCCACTGTGGGTTTGCACTTTCTGCTTCTCGATGAGTTTGAACGGGCAGTGCTCCAGGCTCCATTTGGTAAGCTACCTGATCTGCGTTCTCCTGGCAGCTACTGCCCTGTTTGATCCAACCCTCAGGCCCTTCCACTTCCCATTGGACCCAGGGCTCCACTTATGAGCTCAGCTGAAATCAGTGCCAGCAACAGGCAGAACTTTCTGCTGACAATTGCTCAGACTCAAAGCCCTCCTTCTGGTTCGTTGTGAAGCTCCTCAGTTAAGCTCATTGACAGAATAAATGACTATAGCCAATAGGTCAATAAATGACAAGTTTAATAGGACCACGTGGGAAGCTGCACACAGGAAGCAAGGAGCAATGTTCTGTCTGCACCCTACCTGCAAACAGGAGCTAGCCTTTTGTGTAATACATTCAAAGAAATGGCTATGTGCATAGAATCCTTCAAATATCCCTGAGATGTATAAGAAAAAATCTGCTAAGAAATTCAACCTGATTTATTGTGAAGGAAAGCTCTTATGCGACTTACAATTCTTGTCTGTGAGGCTCACTTCACTGATTTTGCTAAATAAGCATAAAGCAGTCAAATGTAGAGCATCATTGCAGTGTAGCAAAATGGGGGAAAGAAATAAGGACTTCCCAATTATCCTGGAGGTCAATGCCAAAGGACCACAGTGAATCAAATCTGAGCAGTTGATAACCCCTCTGGAAAGTAGTGTACCCTTAGTGGTAGAGTGCTGCAATCACCATTACAAGATCTGATGATAATTGCAGATTTTATTTTATTTTTTTTAAAAAAAAAAAAAAAGCAACAAGCAGTGTCGATGTATTTTCAAAATCTACAGAGAAGCATAAAAACAACTAGAGAAGTGAAGAGTGTGCAGGAAGTAGATGTCAACATCGGATACGTAAGATAAGAAGAGGGAACACTAACATCACTTAGTAATAATATTTTCCCAGAAAAGTCACAACGTCCAGTAACTGGCACTCCAAGGACTACCTGAGTCAGAAGCAGTATACTTAACAACCCTTGCTGGCTTTTTTTAAAATTGAATTTGCCTAGTTACATTTTGAATGCATGAAAAATTTCATAATTCTCCACTTGTACCATCAAGTTACGTAACACTTTTGTTTTATCTGAATATGCCAGACAGTAGTTTTATTAGATGTCTCCTAATACTTGCATTTGAAGAGGCAATGAAGAGTCACTCCCTGCATGCGTCTTCTCTGTCACTAATAGGTTTTCTTAACTTCTCTCTTGTTCCTCCTCAGTCTTCTCCAAAGGGCAGAGATCCAGCGCATGTGTTCCTTCTTCCGCACTGCTACTGCTCATTGATCTGCTTTTCTGTACCATGAACCTTTTCCAGTCTTTCTGCGTCCTGTTCAGGACGGAGAACTCATAACCATGTACACAGGTCAGCATGAGGGAGCTGCTGGCTTCACATCGTGCCACCACAACGGTTTCCGTAAAAGCGGGTGGGGAAGGGGAGGGAGCGGAGAAGTAATCCCAAATGTTTATTTTTAAAGTCATGGCTACCAGGCTTGATTCCTGGACTGTAAATGTTTGAAAAGTTTATGAGTGAGTAAGTGATGCTACTTCTAAATGTTCTCCTTTAAAACTGGTTTTACAGACAGTTGTGCAGAACCTCTCTAGGCAGGACTATGCATTGCCAGTGGAACAAAACTACTGCAAAAGGTAAATAAAAGGTCAAATAATTTGGCATCATTCTCTACTGGGAAATGCTTAGTATATAGTAACTGTTGTCAGCACTTGCGGGTGGGTGGTCTCTTGAGGATGGAGGCTGCATGGAAATTCCCATGTTTTGGGCAAAGAAGCAAAAGGGACCTATTGCCTTGTAAGACATGTAGACAAGAGGGGAGTGTCTCAGCTGACACTGCTGTGTGCGATTGAACTGCATGGTGCTAGTGATGGAAGTGAAAATAAATTCAAGTACAGTACTGAGTGAACTAGGAAATGATCATTCATTCCAAGTACTGTTAATATTCCTTTAATATTTTTAAGTTTAAAATACAAAATATACCAAAAGCATTACTTTGTGAAGTTCATGGCCGAAGTTTACAGAGAGACAAGATGTCCTGTGAATTGCAAGGCTATTACAGACAAGTGGGAATGATGCTTTCATTTGATGGGAGCTGTTTATTTAGTCAGTATTCTATCCTACAGTTAAAATAATGTTTAAAATGTCAATCTGAGCTTTTCTTTTTGCAAGAGTTAAAGCATAAAACTTAAATATCATTATATATATTCTCCATATATTGCCATACTGTCTTAATCTGAAGAAAAGACAGTGGACATTTTAATCGATTGTATTTGATATCTATACTTAAGCACTTAGATGTTAAACCACCTCTGAAGAATATACTTGTTAATTCTCTACACAATCTGCTAGAGGCTGTAGCACTCATACCAACTTGTTTGCTTTCCCTATACTATAGCTTGAAATGGCCCATTTGCTGTTTAAATTGATAAGCATGTGCAGTAAAAGAAACAGCAGAAATAAATTTGTTTTGTTCTACAAAGAGGGTTTATTACTTACAGGAAGAATATTCCTGGAAGTCTATATTGATTATTATCAAGGCACCAGTGTTTACAGGTATTAGGGTACCTAAAGATTTAGGTGCTTTTGTTATTAGGGTACCTAAAGATTTAAAAAATCCTGCACATTGAATTAATTTAAGATTAACATAGCAGCTTTTGAAGGTCTCTCTGAGTCTTCTACCTAGTTATTATGTGACTTAGAACTTCAGTTATTTCAGTGACTTAGAAATAAAACTGTAACCTCTTTAGGTGATAATTGCCTGAAAGGAAAAGTAGCCATAGAACTCGCTGAAGTGTATGTGCTTTATTTAAGCAACTGCATCAGCTGTGGCATTAACAGTGCTGCAAGAGATACCTGCTTTTGTATGTAGAACAATGAGGAGACTACATTTAAGACAATTATTGCAAACACTTACATCGAGAAGAGCATTCAAGCCATTCAGAAAAGCTGGAAATATGCATGGGGAGAACCTGTATTAAAGGCTTTTTATTTTGTCAGCTCTCAAGTCCCTGCAATTCATCTGAATGCCTAACTTCCCATATTTCAAATACAACAGGGCAATTTATGTTAGAGGTGCTGTTTTTCATTCCCACCATTTCCACCATGCTTGTGGAAATGAGATGCTAACTCTTGTTTCAGAGTGCTCATTTAGACTTAATGACAAGCAGGATTTGAAGAAAAAAAATTGTTCTTTGAAAATGTTTTGCAGTTCCTTGGCTGGTTAGCACCTCAGTTTCTGTATTTTTTTTTTCTGAGACTAAGCTGGCATTTCCTCCTTTGGCATAAAGTCTTTCTTGTTTCTGTTATCTAAGATGGCTACTACCTCCTCCTCCTGTAGGCCTCTCATAACTTAAAGGAAGGCTAAAGATTTATGATCCACCCCCCTTAGCCAAAGAAGGCTGAAGCACACAAAAATGTGTCCCATTTCCTCTGCTATTTCCAAGCTAGATTGCCATCTCTTTTGCTGCCTTGTTCCTTATCAGCGAGTACAGGGATGCCACAGGGTAAAGCCCACAAAGACCGTCTGCTGACCTCTCCTCCCACTTCTTATGGTGCAGTCTTCTGGTTGCAGCCCCTTTTTTTACTCCTGTAGCACCTTCTAAAGGTGCTTGGATAAATTATTCTGAATCACACAGAATTACCTAACAAAGAGATGATGCTTATGTTATGTTCATAGCTACTTTCTCTCTGCAAGCTGTGCTTAAAGACTAACGGTTAACTATCCTGCACCTCAGATCTGCAGACAGAATTTCTTGTCAGGGAACAGCAAGAGTGGGACATGACAGAAGATGGGATGGGAGCCAAGAGGGCTCACCCAAAACAGGTGCAGTCTGACAGTACCTGAGCAATGTGAGCAGTGCAGAGCGAGTGGCAACAGGGCCATCAGGAATCTAGCAATCATTAGACAACTTAAAGGTAACGAACCAAGTCCAGCGCCAACCCAGCAAGTCTAGTCTGCGAGCTCAGAAAAGGCCTAAGCAGAGATCTGATGAGGTTTCAGCTCAGGTAAAGATCAGGGCACGTGGGCCTGAGCCTAAATGGAGCTCCTAGGCCCAAAGCTGCAGCGTGTGGAGGCTGGAACCTGGTGAGGCTGGTCAGGGCAGTTAAGGCTGCAGGGCCTCGAGACTTCTGGTCTAGGCAGTGTCCTGGTTTCAGTTAGGACAAAGTTAATTTTCCTCCTAGTAGCTGGCAGGGTGCTATGTTTTGGATTAGGATGAGAAGAGTGCTGATAACGTGCTGATGTTTTAATTGCTGCAGAGCAGTGCTTACACCAAGCCAAGGACTTTTCAGCTCCTCGCTCTGTCTTGCCAGCGGGCAGGCTGGGGGTGCAGCAAGAGCTGGGAGGGGACAGACCCAGGACAGCTGACCCCAACTGGCCAAAGGGGTATTCCATACCATCTGACGGCATGCTGAACAATATATAGGGGTGGCTAGCCGGGGTGGGGGGCCGGCTGCTTGGGGATAGGCTGGGCATCGGTCAGCGGGTGGTGAGCAACTGCATTGTGCATCACTTGTTTCGTACACACTATTATTATTATTATTATTATTATCATTATTATTTCCTATCTTAATAAACTATCTTTATCTCAGCCCACAGGCTTCACTTTCCCGTTTCTCTCCCCCATCCCAGAGAGGGAGGGGGGAGGGTAAGCGAACGGCTGTGTGGTGTTTAGCTGCCATATCCCAAATATACAGGGATATATATATATATCTTTCCTATGCTCCATGAGCTGGATCCAAGGAATGGAAAGCAAAAAGGGAAGATTTTCCATCAGCTTTGAAAGTCTTAGGGTCAGAACCCATTTCCTTTAGTAGAAATAAATATACATATATGAACAAATAAAGTAGCAAAATCCGCATCATCAGTGTTGAGCAGAAATCCACCAATATGAATCTGGTATTTTATATACAAACAGTTCATTTAAACACACACCATGGAGAAGAAAAAATAAATTACTTGGTCTCTTCTTCCTTCCTGGGTTGCTTTTGTTCTGTTTACTCACAGCTGAGATATACATACCCATATTTTTTTAGAAAACCAAAACATAGTAAAGTACAAGACTATCTGCATCCATGTAAAAACATCTCCTTCCAACGAGAGAATTATTCAAAAAATAAATTTAAAAATATATTTAGGGCTTAGAAAAAGCTTAATCATTTATATTATCCATAGTCCTCACATATATCTGACAAAATACTATATGGCTATAATATTAATGAGAATACTTTTTTTCTTTCTTTCTTTTTTTTTTTTCCTTTTTTTAAAACTCAGATATCTTCTAAGTTTCAGGTAGTCATATACCATACTTATTTCTTTCACTTGTGTGTCTCAACTGCCTTTCCCATAGCATATCATTGATCTAGTTACATCTTTGTGAAGTATATTACTTTTAATTCAAGAGAAATAGTTGTTGTGAGTACTCTAATTTATTTCCCAGGTCACTGATAAAACACTCTCACTTTCAATTCCTTGCAAACAACTTGGAATGAAATTAATGTGAAAAACGTTTCAATCATAAACCAAGTATTGATGAAAAGCTATTCTTCCCCCACCCCCACCCCACCCTGCCAAATGCATTCATAGCTACATGGCTCTAGTTAAGACCTACTGCCAAAGCCTTTTGTGTTTATGCAATGTTTTCATTTGAGATTTTCTTTCTTCAAGTGTTGAAACTAGTCATTAGCATGTCTGTACACATGAGATGATCTCATCTAACAATAAACATTTATGAGGCAAAGAGATATAAAAAAGGAACTAAATGATTAAGACTACAGAGAAATCAGAATGATTGCTTATCCTAAAGAGAGAAAAAAATATATAATGTGTTCAGCTATTTATACATGTGAAATAACATAGTGGCAGACAAGCAGAAATACTTGGGTTAACTTTTTAGCTGCCCAAGTTCCTTGTGAATACTTATTTTAGATATTTTCTAAACTTTTTTCTTAGTTTGTGTTTTCCTATTTTTTTTTCCTGTAGGGACTGTACATAAGGAGGGTTTTGTTGTTGTTGTTTTAAACTGCATATGTTAACTAAAAATTTAGTTTATCCTGATGAAATTTTCTCAAATAAATCAAATATTACACTAGTTTCTAATGCAGAAGTGAACAGTCACAAAATCGTGCATTATTCTTCTAAATCATAACAAGAACTTTCAGAGAAATAATATTTTTTACATTTCTTTAGGTAGGATGTTTCTTTCATGTAACTGCACTAAAGAGATTTCAATATATTTAGCTCCAAAGAAGGAATGATATTTTAGAGTACCAAATTCCTTGCAGGTTCAAATCCTCACATATATTATAGTGTTCACGGGATGTTAGTTAATAAGTAGTGCAATATGATCCAACTCTTTTAGATACTTGGAACAAGTCTCATGCCTCAGATTTAGTAACTAACCATAAAGAAAAAAAAATGTCTTTTACACACAGCTACAGAATTTAGTATGCAAGCAGGCAATGCAACCAGCTTAGACTCTGTTTTGCATCAGAAAACACTTAACAATAAAAGGGTATGCATACAAAAAAGCAACTGACTCAAAGCTCATTGAAGTCAATGGGTTTGACAATGATGCTTAAACTCTTTGTTTCATCAGGACCTAGGTGAAAGCTAGCAATAATTCAGTATTTCTAAAAATTTTAAATACTGTAATTTGGATTTTTATATGTATGTTGTACAAAAAGCAGACAGAAGCTGTTCTGAACAGTTCTTCCAATCTCCTATGACTGGATAATTTCTGATGGGTAACATGGAAGACAGGGCTTTCAGAACATGTCAGAACTGGGCTCTCCTCAGCTTCATAACTGCCTGTCTGCCTGCATAACCTTAGACAAGTCATAATCTTTCATATCTGCCAAACAAGAACCTTAACTCTTGCTTGTTTTTGCAAAGTACATAGGAAAGTGAAGATCTGTTTGCTCTGGATACTTTGCTTACTTTGGGTCATCGTTATACAAGACTCTCAATGAAATCAATACAAGATCTATCAAGTAGAGTTGCAGGTTCTAGCCTTCCATTCGTATGAGTGTGTGCATACAGTGATGACATTGGCTTTGCAAAAAATGCTTTATCACTCCAGAGAGTTGCTGACTCTGTAATAGCTTTTACTTTCCTGAAAATCTATGAAATTCTAGCATGACTATAGGTTGTTTGTTCTGTGACTAACTGAAGTTACTCATTGTTTTTTGCAAGATTATAAATCTTGTTAATTATTAGAGTTTACAAATCTTACTTTCTATGGTAAGCTTAGTTATGACTTGTCAGAAAGTGCACTCTCTAGCTTATGAATAATTTCACATATTTGGAAAGATCACACCAGATTAAGTATTTTACTTTAATAAATGTGAAATATTTAATTTGGATTTCAATTGCCTTTGGAAAAGTGTAAGATTAAAAAAATTATTATTATTATTTTGAAATTAGAAATAAAACTTTAATATATCAAAATGGTAAAAGTGGGCCAGTAGATATTTTGGATATTTAAAAAGCATATCCTCCCCTCCCCTCTCCTCCCGTTCCCTCTCTTCCCTTCCCTTCCCTTCCCTTCCCTTCCCTTCCCTTCCCTTCCCTTCCCTTCCCTTCCCTTCCCTTCCCTTCCCTTCCCTTCCCTTCCCTTCCCTTCCC
>CM021729.1:41952678-42030936 GCA_011074415.1 Stictonetta naevosa
AGGGATTATTTCTTCACTCAGAAAATAAAGACCTTCCAACCTTGCCAAATATAATAAAACTATTCTGCCTTGCAGAAAAGTTCCAGCTCTCAGAATTGTCCTTCCTTCAATCCGTTCAGTTTGCTGCTTCAGTGAAACCTGAAGGCAAAGTATAATATAACAAGCCTATTATTATTAAGCTGTAGGATTTCCAAATTCTTTTATTTATGTATATATGGAAATATTTGCTTAGTTACTTTTTGAAAACCAGACCACAGCAATGCAGCTGCTTTGGAAATCAGCAGCAGTAATGTATGGGAGGCAATACTGTTGCAAGGGCTAAAAGGGAAATATCACCCTTCAGACAAGTCCTATGAAATCTGTAAAGTCCAATCTGAGCAGGGAAATCCTCAATATTCAAGATTTTTATACACAGTATAAATATAATGAACAATATATATATATATATTTTCACATTAAATTGAGTTAAACCCTGCTTTGTTCATGGAACATAATTGTAAAGCTCAGATAAAGAACCACCAGAAAAAAAAAAAAAAAAAAAAAAAAGGAAGAAGGTCAAATTGAATGCATCTTCTTCTCTCCGGGGAGCATGCACTCACATAATGACCCTCTGTAGATTCAGGCTTGAAGTGCAGCTTGAGGTAGCTGCTTTCCTTACTCAAATAGCATTAGTGTGCTGACCTGCAATGCACCAGTACACATCTACACAGGTGAGTGAAACTAGATTTTGTTCCACATAGCAACTCAGCCCCACATGAGATATCAGCAGTTGTTTTGGTGCCTAACTTTTCAGAATCAAACAGTTAAATGAATCTCACTGGCATAGAAATTGATGATAGCAGGTAAATCCAAACCTGGACTGTCCTAGGCCATCCTACTTTTAAAACATATGCCCTTGTGTTGCCCATAGTTGAGAAAAGTCTACTCTGTGACTCCTACTGAAGGACCTCTCCACCTGCACCTGCAGGTGTGTTATTGCAGAAAGACGATCCTTGTTTTAAATCCTTAGAGATTCTCAACACTGTGAGAAGTTTATTCTGCTGTTATTTTTTGTGTTGTCTAAATAAATGCAGTGTTTCTCCCTGCTCAGCATGCTGAATCCCATATCCTGTTTCCCAAGTCTCATTCTGAAAGGCTGGGCACTTGACACAAGTGGTTCACTACTGTCTGATAATTTGGTTGATGTGAACAAAAATTCCTCTGTTCTTTATGGAATTTCCTTCAATTAAAGACCCTCAAGGAGTAGTAGGTTAAAGTTACTGCTGCATATTTTGTTTCTTAAATACCTCAACAACTTTCCCCTTTCTGCTGATCTTGTCCTCCCTACTTCATCCTACGTTGGTCTTTTCCTGCTCCCTGAGCAGAAAATTTAAGTAGTGAGACTGCTGATTTATATACCACAGGAACAGGGAGGAGATGGTAAGGGAAATGAGAATTATGGTGGCACACAAATCACCAACAGTGGTTTCCTCCCGCCAGCTTAAGGCCACAGCACCTCCATCCCGCCACGACTTGTCACAATGAAATGGTTCTACAAGTAGCAGATTTTTCCTCTCTGACACAGCACGGAAAACAATTTGATGTGACTTTAATATTCACTTCCATTATCGTTTTTACCCTTCTCTCCTTCCCTTTGACACTGTATCTTTTATAGCACGAAATTAGTTTCTCACAGAATAAAATTAAAATCAAAACAAAGAATCAAACAAAAGAAACTACAAGTCTCCACATGCCCCCAGTGGCATTTTTTTTTTTTTTCCTTCTTTCCTGGCTGTCTTTACATGTATCTACAGAACTATGATTAGCACAGAGTAGGCAAAAATGGGCTAACGCTTTCAACTAGTACTGTTAATCATTTGTTAATTCACCTACAGCAACACAAATTCCAATGTCAACCAGAAAACTGCCCCCAAAAGCTACGGAAATGCTTGTTCAATAGGATCATGCTGCCATAGCCAAACAATTAAGAGGGAATATCTCAGCTATGAAGGGTTTTGCACTATAAACTGTTGGGAATAGAAAGCATAATGAAGAGAAGGTGTGAGTGTTTTGACACTATCATATCAGACAACTCAGTGTATAGAGAAAGCTGTGCAAATGACAGCAAACCTATCTTCTAGTGCAGATAAGAATAAAGTAATTTGTAGGCTATGAGAGCTCTTACCCAGAAAGCAGACTTATGCTAATTGGGTAGATAAGTGAACATGATAATAAATCATGTAAAATACAGGCTAAATAGTCAAAATTTTGTGTATACAGTTATCCCACATGTACATGAATATATACATAATTTGCAAATGCAGTTGTAGTGATTGTATATGCAGATGAATCCACTGTATGGCCAAATTACACAATAACTTGCTACAGGCATGCATAAATAAACACATCACAGTATTACTAATTTGCTCACATAATACTAACACACACTTGAAATGCAAATGCAGTCCTGAAAAGCTGATTGAGCTAGATGGTAACAGACTCTTTATCCAGTCCACTCGAGGTCTACTTTCTGTTTGTGTGGTTTGTTTTCAGAAAGCTAGGACTCATTTCCTCAGCAGCAGATAGGTTACCGGGTGAGTACTTCTTGTATTCTAAAATGGAAATAAGAAAGAAGCCACACAGATAGGCGGACAACTTGGCCCAGTGATACAGAGGGATACATGAGGGAGTTCTTGGAAGCTTTTTGCAACAAGCAACATACTTCAACACCACGTGCTTCTAGTTTGCTTATAAGGCAAGGCTGACTAGAGCTATGGAGGTTAGTTATACCATCAGAACGGATTGGCCTTACACCTTGCTCTGGCTACTGAACTGGTACACAGTCCAGCATACATACTGTATGTACATAGATAGATACTGCACATGCATAGCAAGGTGCTGAGCACCAAGGGCCTGGTTTTCTCTCACAGCAGATCCTTGGTAGATTTCTTTTACTACTATGTACATTAGAGAGGGATAAGTCTCAGAACAACTGAAATGTATATCTGGAGTAAGCCATTCTATGCTTTGGTGAGATGTATTTCATGTAAGACATTATCACTCTTGGAAAATCAAGTATACAATGTAAAATACCAGGTTATTTTTTTTAATTTTATTTTTAAACAGTGCACTGTTTCTTTTAACTAAAGCTAAACAAAAAAATCTGTTTTTACTATCTCCTTAAGAGTGCAATGGAACATGTTATTGTAGATGTTCCATGGAAAGGAGCACATTATACTTTGAAGGTCTAAAAACTTAGCTTCTTATATCATTATGTTTGTGTCTCAGGCAAGCTGTAACTTCAATCAGGAACAAGAGCAGATTTTCCCAGGGCTACAGCTGTACCAGAATATTACAATCCTCCTATCAATGAAGTTGTGTGAAATGCCATGACTTGGATAGCTAGCACTGAAATACTGTTTTGGCAATAGGTAAAATACATCTTACTTAGAGCCTTATTTTAGCTGTAAAACAGGCATGAGAAAATATGGAAACATTCTCTATTTTTTTTTCAGAGGGCTCTCACCTGCCACATGGTCATTTGCTAGTAACTATGTAGAACAGATTTTGCTGTTCTAAACATTCTCTGTTTCAAAGGGACTAGATGGAGAATAAACAACTACCCTGTGGGAATATTGATGGCACAGTCTGTCCTTCAGAGATTATTTTAACTTGCATCAGAGCTATGTAAGCTACACCTAGAGGTTTGTATTCATGGTTTCAAACTCTAACTGCTTCATGGTACTTTTAATTAAAATTGTACAAGCTCAGTTCTTTATGTGCTTGACTAACCCACCCAATTTGACTAAAACTCCTGTCTACTTTAGAGAAATATGTGATAGGTAATGCAAGTTAGAGTAACCTTGGATACTAGTGTAATAAATGACCTTCTTAGAACCACATTTTTTCACAGACCCAAGCCTGAAACATACTGAGCACCAGCACTGCCTTGCTCTCCCTAGTCCACACCATATCCATCTTGATCTGTGTCCATCTGAGGGGAAATCTCTCTGCACTATTTTGGGAATCCCACCCTGTAATTAAGGTGGGATTTTGCCATTCAGCATTACAAAAAGGTCATTAAAATCTAATTCACTGAAGTCTGAAATTTTGCCAAGGGTTTTCTGCCCAGAAACACAGAACCAGCCTTTTAATGGAGGATAAAGACAAAAGACAATGGCATTCCTGCAGTTCATCTGGGAGCGTGTGGAAAGGTTTGAAAAAGCCTTACTATTTTTCTTTCCTCATGGTGCTTTACTAAGGATATTTACTTGAAGATAGAGTCTTTGTTTAAGTATTCATCTCTTTTTCTACTTATTAAAAATCTGAAATCCTAATCCTCTGTGACATTACAGCAGGACTGCTGTGGAAATTATTACCCTGCCAAAATTTGGAGGACTGTAACACCAGGTAGAGAATAAACAGGAGAGGCGGATGAACTGTTGGGAAACAAGGATCCCTTTTTATCTAAATATTTTCATTAATAAAGAACAAGGGAAGTAAAGTACATGACATGTTTCTGAGGGCCAGCTGCTCTTTTAACCAAGAATTCAGGATGATGAAGTGTGAAAGGGCTATGTCACTCATAACAGCACTTTTTTTTTTTTTTCTTTTTTATAATCTAAACCTTCGTCTCCTATGATTTATTTACATACCTCGATATTTTTTTTCTTTGAAGTTCACAGGCACCAGTGGCAGGTACAGCCACAGATAGTCCTTTGTCATGTAGGGTTCCTGACTGACCTCCAGAAACTTCTGTCAAGGACACAGTATTGTCTGTTACCTTAAAAAAATCCAGAGTTCTCCAAAAATCAAGATATTACAAGAAATTGTAATCTCTATATTTGGTGTCTCACTTCTTTGTTTCTATAATAACTTGTGTCTCAAATATTTCCTTCAAAACTGTGATGGCTAGATACATACATCAGAGGAAAACTAATATTTTCATATGGCATTTAACCACAATGCACTGGGACTTGAGTGAAAACACTGAATGTGAAATGATAATGGGCAGGTTTTAACCCCTCAGCAGCAACTGTTTGCTGCTGCCTGATAATGACCTATGGGACAGGCCGTGAAGATCAGCAGCTGCACTGGACTTCCACTGTACATGCATTTTGTTGATAGAAGAGAAGCCACTGCAAAGGAAAACTGGCTGGGCTAAGAGCCATCAAGAGAAGTATGAAAGAGGAAAATATAATGATAACAAAGTAACTATTATTTAAGGTCTATAAGGGAGTGAATGGAAATAGAAGCAAGTTCCAAAAGCAAATCAAGTGTATTCTCTTCTGACAGACAAGTGGTATCAAGCAGGTAAAAAAGAAGTACGTAGATTTTTTTTCCCCCTAAAATATTAATGAAAAGGAAGTAGTATATTTTAAGTATTTTCTAAGACAAATCAAGACAAATCACAGAATAAATTATTAAAAAAAAAAAAAAAAGATTTTTAGCTAATACTGTCCGAGGTATGTTAAAGCAAAGAAAGATGTTAAGAAGAGTATAGGTCCAACATGCAAGATTTATAGCCAGGTATCAAATATTATTAATTATACAGTGGATGTATCAAGTAGTTGGAGAATATATGGCAGATTTCACAGTAAAGGATAGCAGATGCCTTGCAAGGGATATCTTCTCAAGAAGAGATCTTTATCAGTGTGGTCCAGACAGAGCTGTAGAGAAATCTGATACTTTACTCACTATTTATTGCTTATGAAGCATAATCATAAGATAAAACTGTTGCACACAGAGTAAGAGGTAGTACTTTACCAGAACCTTTTGTCTCCCGTATCATGAGACTTTCCAATTGAAAATACACAGAAAACAATACTGACAAATATACTCAGGTAGACAATAGTGTGAAAATTATAAACCTTATTATAATTAATTGTCTTATAATCTTTTTTTTTTTTTTTTTCTTTTTTTTTCCAGTGCAATCCTTAATCTGTACTTTGGAAACTGACTATATCAGTTCCATCAGCAATGGTGATGAATCTCTCTAAAATGTTGAAGAAAGCCATCACACTCTAAACATGAATGCCTAGATGTAATCTAATTCTGTGTTAGTAACAGAGCTACCTCCACATTTTCACTCCAAGTTTTAAGGTGTGTGTGTGTGTGTGTCTGTGGAGGGGAATACAACTGCAATGTTTGCTTGAGTCAGCTGATATAAATTACAAATCCAGGCGATGGTGAAAGCAAAGCAGAGCTAAACTAATCAAGAATGAGCAATCTGAATCAATTAGATCTTGTAGGCAAGAACTGCTTTTATTCACACAGCTCACTGTATGAGGCAGCCTGAATCATGTCTGAGAGCTATGAGGACAGCCTGTCTATAGCTGACTGAATGGCTTTACTAACATTTAGGAGGAAAGGAGACATGATATCACAGTTTCCTTTACTTGGCCATGGAACAAGGAACAATTCCCTACCAGCAGAGCTGGAAAGATCCTATACCTTGTGAAGAAACCCAAAAGCAGAGAATGCAAGGACCACAGGCAGAGTTCTTGGCTCCTCCTACACATTTATTTGGATTAGAAAGGCAGAAACCATACATGAGTCTTCAAATCACACACATCTATGTACACAGTTTAAAGACATCTACAACTTTCATGTTATGATTAACTTAGTCACAGAAGCATAGGACATGACTTGGTAGGGTTCACCACTGAGTTCTCCTTCAAAAAGTGGCTCTGAAAAAGTAGTTCTGGGATTTCTGTGCATTTTATTTATTTCTTTTTAAGCCATCTCACAAAGGCTCAGCTTATGAATCAGTTTTGTTAGTAGTATCTCCAGTCCCATTCATCTGTTCATTCTTCACTCTGTTTGAACCTTGAGAGGATGGGTAAATATTTTCCTCCCACCAGGCTAAACAGTGGAACAGGGATTGGCATGTTCTCCCAAAGATGCAGAATTAACATTTGCACTGATGGCTGCAGAATGCAACAAGCAGGATTTTATCAGACTGTTCTGGAGGTGATGAACCAAATTAAGAGATTTCCGCTCATCCTCTCAAAACTGTCTTGGGTTAGAAGTTCTGCTGGAAATCAAATGCAAGGGTTTCCCTCTCTCCTTTCCTGTTTCTCCTGAGTGAAAATCCACAGTTTGGGGTGGAAAACTCCGAAGTAATATTTTTCAGTTTGGAACTCTTTTGGTATTGTACACAACATTTTTAGTTCAGAGGTTGAACACTCCCAAATTCATCCTAACGGCAACTTGTATTTTACATATGAATCTTCACAGCAGCCTTTGTTCTGGGGGAAATATTCTGGTGGTAGCAAGGCCAGCAGGTATCATGAATAGTTAAGTCAGGCTGTGAAACCTGACTCAGAAAAGTCAGCATGGGTCACTGAAACTCAGGCACCAGGCAAGCATTTCACTACACTGACTTTTCCAACTTGATATTGGGATATTTTCATAGGCAGCAGAAACTTTCAAAAACAAATAATGAATATTTAACTGGAGACACAGTTTTCCACTGAAAAGCAACTGCAAATTCACAGAATATTTTCAACCAGTCATGAAAAAAAAACATATTACTGTTAAAAAATAACTATATGATTTATGCAATATTGATCCAATTAAATTAGAATAGTCTCTTTTCTAAGCAGCAATATAGCTGAAGTTAAAATGCTTAAGACAAGGGCTTTTTTTTTTTTTCACAGAAAATCTTATAACATCGTTTTAATGAAAACACAGCACAAAAAGTTCAGTCTTAGCAAGGAATTAGGAGGAGAGAGGGGAAGTGGAGATATGGAATTGGAATGCATTCTCTGCCTTCTTAACATCGTGAATGTTTAAAATGATTTTCATGCATATCATAATTGTAATCAGACATTTATCAATAATACGATTTCCAATAGGGTAGGTGCATCATAATTATTATTAAGTGATTTTAGCCTTTAAAGGATCTCTCCTACTTTGGATGAAAACCTTTGATTATAACAATGTGCTGATCACTAATAGCCTTCTGCCTTCTTTTATGCCTTCTTTTAGTAAAAGTGTAACAACATTCCCCCTGAAGCTCAGACATTTTCTTTTTCCTTCATGTTTTAAGGATTAGTTTAAATAAGTGGGATGTTGGCTTAGCCTTCCCTCTACCGTTAAACAAACAAACACACACAACCTTGAATTCTGGTGTATGGTTGAACTAAGAGCGTTCAGTCATGAATTGTCACATTGCACTAATGTGACATAAAGAAGCAATACAGACCATCCATGCTAGAGAGTTCGTAGTGGAAGACTGTAATTAGATCGTATATGTATTTAAATGAAGCTGTACTGGCAAGGGAAGAAGACAATAATAAAGAAAGGCAAGGGTTTTTTTTGTTGTTGTTGATGGTGTTTTGTATTTGTAACACATGTAAGTACTCTATTCAGTTTACAGCACCTGGTATAAAGAAAGAACAAAACATCATACTGCAGGAGAAAGAATACCCTGTGTAATAAACAGACCAGCTCTTTATAGAGATTATCTTAATAAAAAAAATTCCTTAACCTGCATTAATAAACCCCTGTAAACTATCACCTAATGCTAGACTATTTTGAAGCTAAATAAAAGACTGTTCACAGCTGTATACACTTCACCACATAGATGCAGAACAAAGCTGTTTTGAAAGCATCGTTATGAATAATGCATTGTTTTTAAATAACAAAGTGAATAAAGTAGTCAGCCTGTAAAAATATGAAATAGGAAAATTTTCAGTCAATCGCTAAATTCTCCACAATAAAGGGATAGCAGTTTCTTGGAATGGAGGAAGGTTGTGCTTGTAAGTGGGCTGAGTTCCTTCAAGGCTGCCAATGAGATACAAGATGGGGAAAACAGTTACAAATTTTGTGGAAGTTTCTCAAACAGCACTGTGATTGCATCATCATGCAGATTGTGTCTTTACCCATGTCAGCCTTTGAGATCCGCAAAAGGGGTAACTGGAGGTAAAGCTGAAGCAGTAACAAATGAACATCAGTTTCCACAATGTTGCACAATCTCTTCAAGGCAGTCTTTCCATTCCATTCCTAGACCTTTGGACTATATAAGAATTTCTGAAATAAACAGTCTCCAGAACTTCATGTCTCCAGTTAGTATTAGCACTCTGTGTTTGCTGCATTTGGTGATTCAGTACCACCTCGAATAGTAGGAATATGGATACAAGCATTCTGTCTTGTACATAACATACACATTTAGCAAATATTTATTAACTGTGCAACTCAGAAATGCTGCACCCTTTTCTTAAGGGAAAAAAATAATTCTACATAGAATGTAACAAGTTTTATTCAAATAAAGACAACCAGATTCAGTTCTTCCATTTGAAATATCACATGTATATATGTGTGTATTGGTGTAATTTTCAAATATGCACATTATATATAACAATAGAATGTATAATATAAATATAAAATATATAACAACAATAATCTTGTGTAGGCATATTCTTTACATGAATGCAATCATGTATGTTTAGGTGTACATATACCTATGTGTTTTATTTAAAACATATCTGATGGTGTAGTGGTTTCCAAGCCAGAAATAAGAATAAGCCCTTAAGAGTGTCCTTTGTAATCACAGTTGCACAGTGTACATTGCAATTAAAAAGTCTGACTGGTGTGAAAAGCCATTCCTAAAATAAAATTGTAGGTATAATTTCCACTGCTGTTAAGAAAAGCTAGATGCCTTTAGTCCACAGAATGTACTGCCCATCCCTGTGGCAAGGGCAACTTTGTCACTGTAAATTTTAGGCATTTTGGAAAGACAAATGGAACAGTAAGAACACTTTTATTCTGATGTTTTTTTTCCTTTTGAAGTTAATACTTTCTGGAACAATACATGTAGAGAGAACTTCACTAAAAAACTGTACCAACATATCCCATGCCCTACTGAAATTTAACGAACAGATATTGTGTGCTACAAATCACATCAGTATCCTACCATGCCATTGATCAGTCAATGATCTGTTTTAGAGACAGTGTCCTTAGAACTTTACTGTGAACTATGAATTTGATGGCATAACTGCTACAGAATACAAAAACTAAATACTGTTCAATTTTTGTCTAAAACCTTTGCTTTAGAAAATTAAACCCAAGGAAAAGGATTACTGTATGAATACTTTAGGCTATATTGGCCAAGTCCTGGAATATGAGACCTCAGCAAAAGGCACTTTATCTTATCACCTTTTCTTTCTCAGATAAAGGGTTTTCATATACACAAAAGTTACACTATGAAGTGTGATAGCTTAACCATGTGTCATGCACCTGAGACAGAATGTGCAGCACTTGTGGCCAAGTATGATTACGTATAGAATTTCACAAGTTTAGGAGGTAAGTTGCAGGAAGTTGAAGTCTAACAGGATTCATCTATGTAAATGGGTGAAAGACGACTTCATAAATGCTGCTTGCCTGTCATTTGAAAACACTTTAACAAGTAGTTTCACTTAACTGTACTTTATTTTCCTTGATAAATTTATGGGACACTCAAAGCGAATGAATTTTGTTATTCTCTAACAGGTCAGCCACAAACCTATTCAATTTCACCCCAAATTTTTATCTCTTCTCACCTACCCCCATTTTCTACTGCCCTGGCATGGCAAAGGCATCAGTGCATATTTTGCTGTATTTCTAGGGAAAAGTACGTAAATATTTCAAGAGCTCTCTCTTCAAAATAAGATAATTTTTTCTATTCAAATATCAACATTTCAGAAATGGCTGATTCATGTGTTATTAGAATAAAGAATATTTTTATGTATATAAAAAAATGTGTATAACAAAAATTTAATTTTAACTACTTGTATTTGGCTTTTTTAAAGTCTCCTCTTCCCTACTGAAAGAAAGCAAGCATTGTTTACTGACCTTAATGATAGATCATTAGGCTCTACTTTTCCATCTGCAACAAATCTGAAGGAAAGTTACTATTACCACCATCTACTTTTGTAATTCAGCTCCTTATGAGCAATTTGTCTATAACAACATGAAATTCTAGCCTGGTTGCTTAGACTAGTGTAGGTCTTTCTTTCTCTTTTTTTTTTTTTTTTGGTTCTCCTGAATAATACCATAAAAATATTCCAGTTTTAAAATGTAATTTGTTAATATAAGGCTTGATTAAAGACAAACAAACAAATAAAAACCACACCTTATCAGCTGTATGAAGAGTTTCATTTTAGCATCAGCAGCTCTGCTGTTTGCACACTTTCAGTCATAATATGGAAAAATACTGTTTCTGGGTATCTACCAAGAACATTTGTATTTCTTTACTGTCATCTGCTACCATCTGATTTTTTCATTCACATATAAAAAGCAGTTCCCAGGGGTGGTTGGACAAATCGTCGTCAGTTAAATCTCTACTTTCTTGAGAACTTTTACCCTAAGAATAAATATGTTTACTTATAAGACTGTTATTTTTCCTATGTCTAGTCTTGAGCTGGACACCTCATATAGTATGTATCTGTAGGACCTTCAAGAAAATTTATGAGACATAAATATACTAAGAGTTTATTAACTCTTTACTTCCACAGCAGCAAACAGCATTTCTTTATCACATTCAGAAGTAGTCAGGCTCATCCGAAATTTTTTGACCAATTAACTAAAAGAAGTATTCCACAAAAAGATACTTTTTTTTTTTTTTTTTTTTTTTTACTGTGACTGAGAAAAGCATTTTTCACCTGTCAAAACAAAAGCTTAATTAAATATTTGTTTCAATGGCTTGTTTATGTTCTTTGATATAAGCAGACTGCCTGCCTGCCCTCCCAGAATCTCTCTTGCATTATAAACATTTCTGTTGAGTGCCATTGGTAGAAACAAGCTGGTCAGACTTTATATTTCATTGCAGTTTCTGAGTTTACTGGAATTATGACTCCAGCAAATGGTACTGCTTCTCAAGGCCAAGGTAACCTTAATCAAGCAAACAAGCAAAAATGCAACACAGAACTCCTGGAGCAAATATTAATAAATTAGCTATTTAGGGCAATCTGGTTCTTTCTTTTCTTGTAAACTAACGTTTTCCATCAAAATTATTTTTATTGCCTTCTTCCCCATTTGTTTCTAAAGTATAGGAAGCAAAGCCCCTGCTTAAGAAAATTACCACTATTAAAGAAAATATTTAAGCACCCCCTTAAATGCCACTGAAGTCAATGGGAAATAGGCACTTATCTTCATGAGTCACATCCCTAGTAACTGTCTTACAGTCAACACTTCTTACTGGTGCTTGTCTTTGTTCAAAAACCAGTTAACGTTTGCCCCAACCTGAATGCCCTCAGGGCTCTTGTCTCAGGCCTGCTCAAACCACAACAGCATTTCTCTTTCTAGCCTCTTTACTCACACCTCCCCTATATTTGGATTGGATAAGGCATCATCAGTCTTTGTCAAACAGGAGAATAGATTTTAACCCTTTCTCTCCATGGTCAATGCCTCAAAATTTTTAACTAGTCACTGATAGCTATTGCTAACTCAAAGTAAGTTCTGAACTTCAAATATAAACTGAAAACTTACAACATGGGTAATTTAGAATAGAAAATTTCAGTTGGAAAGGACCTTCAAAGATCATCAAGTTCAACTGCCTTATCACTTCACGTCAGGCTAACCAAAAGTTATTGAGGGGACTACCCAAATGCCTCTTGAACAGGTATCAACCACCTCTCTAGGAAGCCTGTTCCAGTGTTTCACCAAACCCTGCCTTTAGCATGTGCACTTCACAGCTTCCTCAAGTTGGTCCTATACACTATGGTGAGCCCAGGACTTGGGATATAAGGTTTCAGGGTTTACATTGCTTAATTACTACCCACAAAACAAACTATACTGCTTACACAACCAAAATAAAGCTCTACATTCAGGATTCTTTAGTTAGATGCCTATTTTATTGAAACAAAACAAAAAGAAACCACACAATCCACATACTGGTTTCACTGTCTATTTCAGTCTATTTCAGATGAATTATTGACACTTTGATAGACAATTCTTTCTGTGTATTTAGATGACAATTTTTCTCATAATCACTTTTTTAATTAAAATAAACTTGATTTTTTTCAATTAAAAAAAATCATTTGGCTTGGCTGTGTCTAGCAATCATGTAGAATTTGCTTGTGAATTGTTCTTGGCATTTATCAAATACCAAAGGTAAATATGCATGATTATATAAGCTTTCACATTATAATGTAGTACTGTTATCACAGGCTAAGAACCACATTGTCAAAAACAAGTGCAACTTCACCTACTTCCATTACAACTTGTTCTGGCTTAAAAGCATTACACTACCTGTCTATTCTTTCTTCCCATCTATCTACACTAATTTTACTTGTATCCCAACATAAGTCTCCAGATGTGACCTACTTAAATTGCAAAGAAGTATGGTTGGCATAATCAATTAAAACATCATCAATCTCTGTGTCATACCTCAAATCATGGCTACTTATTTATTTTTTTTGTGAATAGAATAAAAAGTTAAAAACAACAGCCCAAACTACCATCCATTCTTCACAATAAAGAGTGCAGTCAAGTCTTCACCTATAGCAATTGAACACAGATATAAATGGTTACAGTTACAGCATTTTATGAAAGATCCTCTGAATTTTGAAGTTCTGATAGTGTTTTATTTCCTTCTAGCTTCATTATCATACTCTTATACAATGAATAGGCATTTATTATCATTGGGTACTTCAGGAACATCAGAAAACATTTATGTCTCTGACAGTACTAAAACACACCTCTGAGCTAAATGTAGTCCATTGTATTTGTCATAAGACCACTAGAGAAAACTGGATCCTTCCATGTTTAGAAACATAAAAAACAGTAAACACTGTAAAATATTTTCCATGAGGAATATAATTGTGTTATATAAGTCTGTCCCTTACAACAGGGACTTGCTGTAGTGGCTGTTCACAGCTTAAAACAGCATAGTGTACCATTGCAACATCTGCAGAGCCAGGCTGGGGACCAAGTGAGTGCATTTCCCATCACTGGCTTTATGCTGTGTCCCAGCTCACTAAATAACTGCCACCACTTCACAATGGTGGCGTACCTGTGGTACTTGTATTCAGTGGTGGCTATGCAGAGCAGTGGTGGGAGGTGAAATGGATGCACCATAGCTCCTGCAGAAAGTGGGACAATTCTGCTAAAAGTGCTGCTGGGTGCTAAGCCAGACACCAGAGTGGTCAAGGAGATACCTAAATAACTAAATCACACTCAAAGTGCTGCAGTTCATCCAATAAAATCAGTGAAAATGTTCAGGCACTTTTGAATCTAAACTGTCTTAACAGAAATATTCATGATTCCCTTCTTAGCTCATAAAGAGAATTGAGGATTTCTATTAATTTCCTCTTTCACCAATTTCATATTAGGATTATCTCCTTTTCTCTTTCTTTTCAGACAAACACTTCATTACCTTGCAAAATTTTATGTTATCATACTTTAAATAAATGCCAATAAAAGCAGGCATTATTATTTTTCTCTTTCTTCTCTAAGACAGCTAGGATTCAATTTCATGAAGATGAACCTTTTTCTAATTCTATATTTAAACTTATCAGAATGTTTTGTATTTTTGAACTTAATTTGCAAATTAGTAGATCATTTTGCCAACCTGAACAAGAACTAGTTCAAAGGATATGACTAATTAAAAACTTACAGAAAAGAAAGATAACTTCATTTCCTATTCTCTTCTGAAATAGGGAAACAAGTATGAAAAATAAACTAACAAACTAACAAACACCAATTTCTTTTCTGCTTCAACTGAACATAGGAAATACTGAAAATATTATAAGCTTCTGACTTTGTCAGGTTTCTAACTCAGCTCTCACGCTTTTGGTTGACAAAGGCTCCAAATACCTTCAGTGCCTACCCAAAGTGCAGACTTCAGACTTTTATAAGAGCTACATTCTAGTTCCTTTTCAACATCAGAAAACAGATACCGCAAAGACTTTCATAATTTTGAAGTTCTTCAAACTTTTTATCTTTTCTCCACATTACTCCCCCAGAGCCTGGAGTAATAGGCACTTATATATTTTCCAGAGCTCTGAAACATGATTACACTAGTAAATACAAAGAGGTGGGTTTTTTTTGTTTGTTTTGTTTTGTTTTGTTTTCCACCCAAAGAAAATATATTATTGAAAGAAGGAGGCTTGTGTCTTCTGTCCTTAGCAGTCACAACTGTCTTTCCAATTCAAGGGAATTCTTTCTTCTCTACTTCTCACCCCTCCCTTTGTTGGGAACCAATACCCAAATACTGGGGTTCAGTGCTTTACCTTTCTTCAGGGCTTGACAATTACTTTTTTGGAGGACTGGATGAGATGACTCAAAAGCTGTCATTAGTCCTCTGTTCCTAAGAGCATCACCATCAAAAAGAATTGCTTCATGTGCAAAACAATCCATCTAATGTCGATTCATCTGTTTCTTACCATGATAACACTTCTTTTCCAGCTCACATTTTACTGTGCTTCCAAACTATCCAGCTACGTCGTTGAAAGATTGCAGCTTAATTCAGGAGTAGGAGGCAACTGGCGAAACTGGCAGCATTTCAAATACGTTCCCTGAGGTTTTAGTCCCTAACTTTTATTCTGTGCCATGAGTAGCTGCAAGACGGTTATCACAGCTGGGACAGATGGAGTTTGATGTTCTCCTCCTAGTTAATACAACCCACGCCTGTCCTTTGGGATACTTCCTTCAAAACGTGGAAAAACAAGAACAAGCCATTAAGTTTCCTTTAAAAAAAAAGCAGAGCTATAACATTTCTTCCACTCTATGAGAATTCAAGGAATAGCAAGTTCAAGAATCTTCTTGTGTACAATGTACCCTGAGTTGTCCTCTCTTCTAGTTCAGCTGCAGCTGAGTAGATAAAAATCATTCATACAGCATAACTATTAGTCTTGAGATTTTGAGCCAGTGCTAAAAATTTCTGCCTCAAAACAGGTATAAGATAAAACATATTATCTCAACAAAAATAAAACTGACAGGGAAAAAAGTCACAGCACTGCCCAGCAGCCTAGTTCTGGGGCTGAGGGACCCATTACCCTTGTCCATATTATTAGTCTATCTTAACACCCTACAATTCTGAGCTGAACAGTCTGCCCTCTCCCAAAGCCTGCATTTTCTGACCCGATAAACATCTACATAAGATATTAAAAATAACGAGATGGGAATTTTCTCACTGAACTCATTTAAAGAACACCACACACCCAAGTATAAGCCATTTCTAACACTACTCTGCTCTGTAAAATTCCCAGGAAGAAATTCAGCAAACAAAAATTGAACTCAGCATCTTCTAGTGAATATAATGCCACTTATGGTGGCACTAATTTAAATACATGATAAAATAAACTCTCTCTTTAAGGAAAAAATGAAGAAAATAATAAAATGTAAGTAAAAAAAAAAAAAAAGTAAAAAAAGTTTTTAAAAAGTCAACAATCAAGCAAAACAAACAAACAAAAGCCTATTTAATCATTTAGTCTTTCAGAACCAGTCATTGAATTGAAATTAAACAGAAGAGGTAGGGTAAATAGTAAATATAAGCCATCTAAAATTCAGAGACTGTATCTGTCACAGAAAGTGCAGTTCTTCAGCACTGCACAGAGTAAGACTTCAACTTCAAATACAAAGAAAGGATCATATGCCTGAAAGTCTGTCTACTTTTTCTAACTTACTAACTAGCTGGTCTAAAAAAAGATACTACCTTTGCCCAGAATTATTTCCCTGCTGCATATTTTTACAGCATCATGGCTACAATAATGTTGTAACTAAATAATTATAATTTCAACTGATAATTTTATAGGTGTGCAAGGGAGAGTTCAATCTTCTGTCTCTGAAGAAGAATAAGATGTTAGTGCAACCTAACAACACATACACATACCTGCATTAAACTCATCTATATTTCTGGGTAAACGGGTATTTTTTTCTGTCTTGATAACTCTCCATCTTGATATTTCATTTTTCTTCCTCCAGCTTACATGGCAACAATAAAATGACATAAAAAATTCCCAGAAGGTTTTTCTGGAATTCTTCCATTTCTGCTTAAGCAAATCCATCTGTGCCAAGAAGAGGGAGAGGAAAGTGCCTGTGGATCCTGTCAGATTTACCACACCATGTAGATACAGACAGACAGAGAAAAGGGTGGCCAACACTCTACTGACACTACTGCAGTACTAAGAAAATTACAGGAAAACTGGAATGAACGCAGATGCTAAGTGATGAAGACTGCAGTTTTTACTTTACCTAGCTAAGAACAAGCTGGGACGAAGGCAGAAAAAAGTGTAGGGTTAAGGAGGGCTGGAGGCACCCAGCTGTCTCCTTGTCACAGCTGAGGTCACAGGCACTGTGGGGAAGTGGCAGGAGCAGCAGGTGTTTCTGAAAGTCCTCCTGGCACACTGCCGCCATCAGATGCTTGCCCGATCATGGGGTGTGTGTCAATAAGACCACTCTGCCAGTGCAGAAGAGACACAAGTGTTCTAATGAAATAAAGTGTACTAGTCAGAAATGGCTTCCTTTTGAGACCTGGGGGACTTGACCTAAGACACAGAGGAGATAACTGCGATATTCCCAGTGATTCTGTGAGCTTTGAATCAGCTCCACAAACTGTGGGAAAGAAGTGCACAGAAGAAATGTCACCCAATGGCCTGCCTGGGAATCTACTCTCCCAGGCATGATTATCACTGACCTTCAACAAGGCAAGCAACAACCAAATTTTCATACATCTATTTTCAGTTTTGTTTTGGATCAATTCGCTTCTCTTGAGAGCAAACCTCTTGTGAAATAATAAAGAGAAAACATGGGAGAGATTCACATAGGAGTTTTACAGGAATCATGTATCATATGAGAAACTGTGTTCATGTAACTGTAAAACACATTCATGAACTATGAACCTCGTTGTGAAAGTACAGTTACAAATGGGTCTCAGTGTAAGCCTGAAGACTATTCATGAGCAATTGTGACAGAGAAGCTGTCTACCTGCTTTTTCTCCCTATCTGTGCAATTCAGATCATACCTAAACTGCCATAAGCAGAGCCTTGCTAAGATGATCTGCATTATCTAAACAGCAAATCACCTGGGAAAAGTCAGGAGACTAAATAATGAGGACACAAACTGTGATGCCTGGGGCACAATTTCTTGTGTTGGCAATATCAAGAGCAGGTTGGTTTCTGCGTTTGCCAGGTAGATCCATGCACAACTAGCAGTCTGTAGACTTACTAGAATCACTTTTTGTTGGCATTGCAATTGCATAATTTACTCTAAATCCTCTCTTAATAGAACAGGGCAATAATAATTATATGTATATATAATTATGGAAATTATGTACTATAATAATTATAATTATCGGGAATAGCAAAGAAGCCAGAACCAACATAATGCTAGCTATTTGAAATAATGGGTCTGGTAGAGAGGGAGACTTTTCTATGATTTATAAATACCATTGAAAAAGTTGAAATTCTTTTAAAATATGTATTACGCTTTCAAAGTATGATAGGTAGTTTTACTTTGTATATGTAAATTCTCAAGTTTACCCTGTGGTATATTGGCCAATAACATATAGCACCATCTTACTGGCAGACATTTACAAAGCTTTTCTGAACTCTTTGATAACTCAAATACTGAATGAAGAATTAAAATGTTTAATCAATTCCTTTCATTCCATTTCACCTGGCAACCCACCGAGAGGATCTAAAACAATAATCACTGTTTTTATATAGAATCAATGTCTGTATATAGAAAGTGGACTCTGTTGGGAAAAAAAAAAAAAAAAGGTGAATTATTCTGTATAAGCATGCTGTTACAGTACCTATATATATATTTGCCATATGAATGCACAGAACACATATTAACACCTCTCTCTCTTTGTGTAGATAAGGAAAATATATAACATTTTTAAACAAATGTTTTACATAATACTGAAAACAAATATCAATCAAGTTTGTGTCATAAAAAGTAATTAGGTATTAAGAAATGAATCAAGTCATTAATGCCTTTTAGTCTTGTTGATAACATTTGTTCTCCAAAAATCTAACAATATGAAATAATATTTCAGTCTGATCAGTATTTATTCTCTGTTAGCCATTTATTTCCTAGTTCATATGTTCATCCCCTCTTAGTGACATCATCCTGAGGTGCTGTTGAAACAACTGTGATGTCGTAGAACAGAAGTTAACTTGTGAATGTGAAATGCAAAAGGTGCCATTGAGTTTCTAAATACCAGAAGTTTCCTTTCAAATATATTTCCAACAATGGAAATGGCATTAGATTATTTTAAATGTTTATATTTTAAAATTGTCTGTGAATTAAATTCAGTGGCTTTTTCTCTATCATTCACTGGACCTGATCTGATCTCAGTTACATCAATGCAATCACACAGAATTCAATGTCATTACACTATTGTAAAGTTGGGATGAGATCTGGTATGGACTTTCTAAATCTTTTTAATTGTAAGCATTATAAGTAGTTTAGATTTTTTTTTTTTTTTTTTTATTTTTTTTTTTTTTTTTTTTTTTTTTTTTAAACTCAGCTTTAACTTTTTTTCTCTCTTTTTTTTTCCCTTTTTGTTTTCTAAAAGCTTGTTTTGCCCCAGGCTTAAGTTCAGTTTGGACTGAGGAAAAAAAAAAAAAAAGCTAAACAAACACTGTTTGTCTCCTTTTGAAAGTTATTCAGGCACCAGGGGCTAGGTCTTGATTAATGTTCTCTTTTGAAGCCATTGTTATCTAAGCTCTTATACAATTTTGTTTTGGAATTTTCCTTGTTTTCAAACATAGTGCTGAAAAATCAATGAAGTTAACACAAAGAACTGCTGTAATGAAGAAAGACTGTCCATACCAACAAAAGGGATAAAAATTAATTATTTCATATGCTGCCAGTATTATGGGAATATATGAACAGTAAAAGGTTGATTCAGCTACCTAAATGCAAACATCCAGTGTCATTTGAGATGCCCTAGTATTTCCCACGTGGCATTCACATGCAAATCCAAAAAGGCATTAGAGTTCCTTATTTTCTTGAGGTGTCATATCTGACAGGCCTATGCAAACTGTCCCATGTCTTAAATGACATGAGACAGTTTTGTTGAAACAATTTCATCAAGACCTAGCTGTCTGTATATACCCTAGCTGTCTCTTAGTTCACTATCACACAATTTAGTTTTATACTTTGTCAGTAAAGGACATACCTAAAATTAACTGTTTTAAATGTCTTTTGGAATTTTTGTTCAATCTGGATTTTACATAGTCTGTGAAGCATGAACATAAGAATAGTGAAGCACCAGCACCTTCATGCCACATGCTTTGTTCTGCGTGCTGGCAAATTATAACACATTCCCATGGTGACAAAAACAACCATGTTGTGGAACCTCAGTTCATAACATAAAAGCCAGAAGTCCAAATCATCTACTGCATAATTAGATACAGCCCCCATGACATTTGCAAAGTAGCTGCTGTTTCATGTCATAGTGAATTGGTTGGTATTGAATTCATCTGGGTTTTAATACAATTGCTGAATGTAGGTATTGAAGGCTTTGGTTCAATCAACATTTTCAAGATTAGGTCACAGCTGTATTATAACGTACTTCCTAAACATATGCAGCATAGAAAGAAAGCGAAATATTCTGAACAATTCAGTTTACTCTATGGAATAATTTGTTTCCTCCTAGATGGATCCAATGCTTACTTTACCCTTGCTATAGCATTTGTTATGAGTATTAGGAATACATTTTGCCCTACTATTTCAGAATGAAAGAGTATCCAAGTGATCTGTTTCTATTTAGTGTATGAGAAAGCTTCTTTTGAGACAGTGTTTGCAATACATAGACAAAAGACAGTGTTCGTTCTGTAGCTGACACTAACCGCTTCAACCGTTTAATATGGATAGCAGGTCCGTTATGTTTAGCAAACTTTGTCACCTTGTCCAAGTCACTGTGACAAGCACGGCTTCTTTTTAGCTTATTTTCTGGTTAGTTTATCTGTCTACAGAGACACCTCATCTCCTGACTCCCTTACTATCCTTCATACCTTACAAGGGCTGGCATGAACTTCTTTGCTCACTGCACTAGCAAGGACCAGCTAGTAAAGCTGGTCAATTCATCCCATCCATTCCTCTCAGCTGCAAAGATGACCAGCTCTCAGAGCTTCACTTCCACTTTGGTGACCTTTTAACATTGTGTCCTGATGTACAGTGATGGTTTGTACTACGAATAACTAGTGACATTCAACATGACTTCAGAGGGGTCACTTAAGGACAGTTCATAATCTAAGTGTCTGCTCCTTTCTATTGCTGGTTTATTTTATTCTTAACATTACTTAAATTTAGATTTCTGTGTGCTAATGTTACTATGATTATACTGACCTCTAGGGGTTTGGTTTTCACCATAAAGACTTTATGTTCTTAAGCTACAGAATGGTGAGGACAGCTTCCTGCTTGAATTGTGCCATATGGAACTATATTTACACTTAGACATTGCGGTTTCTTTAAACATAAGACATGAAGTGAATTTAAAAATATCAAGACAGAAAAGCATACACACTGTTGTTTGTAGAACATCATCTGAGACATGTAAAATAACCTTTAGCAATGAAGAAAGCTTTGGACTAAATCTGTAGACTTCGCAGCTCTTCCAGAAACAATGTCTTATAATAAGAACTATGCTGTTAAATCTTTTCCCTGTGGCTCACATTTGTTCTGCTATATTCATTAGATTAACACAAGTAGTTTTTATTCCACAGACCTCTGTTCTTTCTGAAAATCATGAACAATTTTATTAGGAAGACAATTAAAATAATAATTCACATTTTGTCAAATATATGAGTTTTGTCTTCCTACAGGAAGACAATTTGGTTCCTTTAAATGATGCAAAATTGGTTCTGAAATATTAAATTGATTCTTTATATCAAAATGCTGCTTTTTGATACAAAGAATTTGATACAGCTGAATCTGGTACAGCATTTTGTCTAACAATACAAATGTTCCCAGATATTTTTTTTGGCATATTTTATAACATTGTTCAGAGTGCACCAGCAATGAATGTATTCAGCAAAAAAAAACGGTGGCCTTAGTGCCTCTCAGCAGCACAAGTCTTCCATGGAAAATACCCATAATGTTAATCCTGCAACAATAAAATTTCATCTGAACACAACAGGTGAGCAAATGGAGAAGTGGATGTCATACCTACTGCTTGGAAACATACTGAGACTATGTTTAATTACAGGATTGCATTCAAATACATACAATTCTATCTTTTTAACATAGACGTATATAATCTCCTTGCTAGTGCTCTCTACTTTATATTTGCACAAATGAATAGACAGTTGGCAGTGACCCACCAAAACTATTAATCATGAGTGAAAAACATTTTTTAAGCCATCATTACTTCTGACAAATCAGAAAAAAATCAGCAAAACCTTCATGAATTCTAACTCTCACCCTGTTTAAATCTTACTGTCGTGATGCACATACTTAGGCAACATAGACAAATCTTACCACCGGTGCTCTAGCTATGATAACAGAACAGAGTCTAACACAGCCGAAAAGTTACTGTCTAAATTTGGAACACTGGCTTCATGCCCAAAATAAAACACTCCCAGCTTCTGCTTTTACTTGTACATCTGGAATCACCAGGTAATCAGGAAATCCGTAGGTGGAAAATGGGAAATCCTATATTCTTCATCTCATCTGATGGGGGAATTCCACTGTGGAAAACCATATTAGCTATCTAACAGGACTAGATATAGTATATACAAATAATAATAATAATAATAATAAAGTTTAAAGTAGGAAAGTACAGGTAAAAGGCAGAAACAAAACAAGCAGATGACTTTTATCTGACAAATAAATTTTAATTTACTATGGTGGTATGATGGAATTCATAGGTATTGTATAAATCCCATGTAAAGCAGCCTCAGGCAATAATATCAGAGAACATAACACCTGGAGAGGAATGCCGAATTCCAGTCAAGGACTGGACATGTCTCATTTTGCTCATCAAATTCAAATTCCTGGTCTTCCATCTTCAGATTCCTTTTATGCTTCATCTGGGTCTTCTACCTTAGGCCTGTATTTACTCAGCCTTTTTTACATTTCGCCTCAATCCTCTGGCTGGTCCTCTATCTTCAAATGTTTTGTATCATACTTGAAATGATTCTGGCCCCAGTCCTGCAGTGTTGATAATTCCTATCTGTTTTTTCACTGCAAACAAACTCAGCAAGCAAACCAGAATCAGCAATTTTATACATGCCAATACCTCTATGTGAATTATGATTTCTTTCTTTTATTAAACAGCACTAACAGAGGACTCTAGGCAGATAACATCAACCAGTTTAAATTGTAGCCTTTGAAATCCATAATCATCCAGAATTATCCTTTTCCTATTACCAGTCTTCAAAACAAGCTCAAATTTTGTGCCTTTTTTTTTTTTTTTTTTTTTTTTTTTTGTCTATCTTACAGAAATAGATGCATAAAGAAGCAAATTTTTTTGCATTTTCTCCAGTTATCCTATGAATGGGGTGGGTGTTATTCTTTAGGGAAATGAGTTGCTATTCCATTCCCAGGAGCAGTGGGGATTACCACAAAAATTTTCCTGATGCTGTCAAGTTTGGGAACCTCTGTTAAGGGAGCTGCTCTGAAACAGCCTAGCTCCAAAGAGTACAAAGAACTCCAAAATGTACTAGTTTAGCACATTAAGTACAAATGAGATTTCTGGGTCTGAAAAGGACTGAAGAAATCATTCTGTGTAGGCATTGGAGCAATATAGAGAATTGACACCCTCCCACCCCAAACTGCAATATTTTATGTTGGTTCATGGGGATTCAATTACAGAATGTTCAATTTATGGATGATCTTGATGCAGAAACCTGACTCCAACTTCTCTGTGGCTAACAGTGTGTAGCATGGTAAAAATTAGGGACACAGCCATGGCAAAGCTGTATTTGAAAAAAGTCCTATCAGGCCTGTTTTTATATCAAATAAAATATACTCATATGCTCATCAAAAGGCTGAGGTAGAAAGCAGCACAAATACCACACACTTAAAATTCACTTGCAATTTTTTTTTTTTTTTTAATTCTTTTTGTAAACACAGGAGGAATTCAGTCCATAGTTCTAAATATTATGTTGCTAGGTGCTACCTAAAACTAATACTCTGTGTTGCTGTAACCCAAATAAGAATTAGCAAGGAACAGACACAAAGTAATGAACAGCTTTAAAACTATTCTCCCTTACACTGCCTAGGGAGCTAAACACAGAAACTGTGTAGTTTCACAACTCCACCTTTAAAAAGTAGGCTATGATTTTACCTACAACTAAAAGGTTGTTGTTGGTAGAGAATGGAATAAAACACAGCAAAGAACCAAGCCATACAATCATAACACACAATAAAAACATTTGAGATATGATTTGTATATGAAGGATATTGTAGTATGATAAATAGCAGTTTTGTTTTACTATCTAAATTATATTTTTATATGGCCCTTTTTACTACGTAAGCAAAGTGCTTTAATGTAAATACTTATTAACTAACTCTTCCAGTTAATGACTGTTGACAAAGGTAGACCTGAACAAAGCTGAGCATATTTAGCTGAATGAATTGCATATATACGATACGTAAGCTGGAAAAAAAATGTACAATATCTGAATCTTGAGACTCTATTTTATTCCATCTTTAATTCTTTTTGAAAGACAAAATATCTGGTATTCTGTTACACAAGCCTCCTTTCAGTATTCAGTTTCCAGCCAGCCGTGCTTTGATGCAATGAAGTACCTGTTTAAATTCTGTAGAATAATTCTCTCTCTGTGTTTCTCCTTTTTTGGGGGTGTGTGAGGGTAGAGGGGGCTTGGGAGTAGAGGATGAAATGAATGCATGTAAATAATGCTATCAGGAGACAAATTGACTTACTATCCAGTATTTTTTTCCCCCAGTATGGCATTTTTAAATGAAAGGTCCTACCTGGGACCTGATCCCACTGAATAAAACAAAAATTCTTGTCAGTGTAGCTGTGTTAATGTTACCACTGGCACTAATAAGAACCTCATTTTCATTCAGCACATATGAAATATATATATAAAGGAATGCATCAAAGGATATTCAGAATTATGATGCACTTGAAATAACATCTGTAAGACAATGTGTTGACAGCTTTTATTGTAGCTTCTTACAACTACTTCTGTATAGATTTTTTTTTTTAATTTTACTTGGATTACTTGTCATAAAATGTTCATGCTATAATCACAAAGCAGATTATACTAAAACCACAAAGGCAAAGTTGAAAATCCAATGGACCTAGAGTTTGAAAGAAGAATGGTGCAGGAAATGTAGTGTTTGCATAGTTATATTTGATTAATCTCAATACAAACTCAGTGAGATCTCTCAAGCTAAGAATGGTTGTCTCCTTATTTTGCTGTAAAATCCCCCAAATCCGTGTATTAAGTGAAATAGAGGAAAGCCAGCCATGATAGTCAGAATTAAACCAAGTGCTAAAAATTACCAGAGAGTTAAAATGAATGTGAAATCCTGACCAATAATGGTGACTAACACTAAGTGGTCTTTTTTTTCTTTATTTATTTACAGGTGACCAGTAAGTTAGCTGAAATTTTTTACCAGAATTCCTTCTAACAGTTTCAGTGGAAAATCTTCCTTTACATTTCTAAGCTCTTAAATAGCTGTGATGCATCTCACAAAGTACATTTGCATTTAATATCATAGAAGGGCATTCCTCTTGATATCACGACCTCCATTTATTTTTAAAATTATTTTGTTGTGCAATTTTAATAAATCTCACCGAGTGTGAGACTCACAGACGTAGCTTTTCAGCTTGCTACTGCTTATCAGCTAGCTCAGTCATGTCCAGAAATAAGGAGAAGGCCTCCTTGACACAGAGCTACATGCAACATATCCTAATACACTAATTGATTTTGAGAGGAGTGTCATAGAGCAAACAGGTTTTGAAGCAGCACTACACTATACTGCAGTTAAAGGTAAGCTATACAGTGATGGTCTGCTCCTGAAATGGCCAACACCATGCTACAGCCTGGCACCTTAGCTTTTTTCAAGTTGTGCAATCTGATAAGCCCTGCTGCTTTCTTCTTCCCATTTGTTGGGTCGCAATTCTGAATTTGACATCAAAAAAGAAGATATTTCCCCCTACCACCAATATCACTAAACCATGTCCCTAAGCACCACTAAACTTTGGACAGAGCACCATGAAGAAGCAAGGCTTCTTGTATTTAAAATACAGATATATAGTAGCATCAGTAAGTGTGCCTAGCTGTTTCACCGTAGGGTTGCAGCCAGGCGTATTAGGCACATAGGTTTTGTTTCCCAAGGTGCTTTATCATGAAAAACTTAAAAAAAAAAAAAAAAAAAAAAAACGAGTCTATAAACAGCAAAATATTTAACCTATTGTTAAAACTGATGAAATGCCTTACTTTATACTTCTAAAAGAAACATATCCCTCTGTATTCACTTTTAATCTGTCAAATTTAGCACAATAAACTTTAAAATCTGACTTTCATTTACTACTATTGTACAACACATCAAAGCACCATGAACACAAGCAATAGATAGAGTTGTAAACTCCTTTTATTCAGAAACATCTTGCGCAATTCACCTTTATAACTTCCTGCCAGTTGCATTTAACCTTTGATTTCAATACTGGAATATTTTCTATTATGGTAGCCAAAACAAACAGCACAAGTACAGCAGAATCCTTTCCCATATCAGCTTAATTTTTATTCATTGAAATAAACACTCTTTTTTTTTTCTTTTCTTTATAAAGTTTGTTTGCCAGTTCCACTTGCCTATCAATACCTGTCATACTATACTAAGTATGTCAGAGAAAAAAAAAAAAATGATGCCTTAGCTAAGAACAGTATTAATTCTCTTACTTGCTTTGTGGACCAAACCTTCAAAAACAGTATTGCACACTTAAATATAAAAAGCTGATTTCTGACAAATTAAGTGTTTTTGTGTAGAGTACTCAATGGGCCGGCATGGTTTCAAACATGGAAATCAAGAAAATGAGGCCAAAAACCAATCCCTAAATTCTTAGCCCATTGACTGATAAGGATATAGGCTGATGAGATTTTCCCCTCATTTGATAAAAATGGAGTCTTGGAGTACTACCAACCTGAAGGTTAGATTGGTCCATTTTCCAAAGAAATGGGAAGAAAATATGCAAATCTCCCTTTTAAAGTTTTAAAGTCTAATATACAATGTTGAGACTTTTCAGCTACATGAGCTTTCACACAAATAATGAGGTCAAATTCAATTTACTGGACACTGGATTCATCAAATCATTATTGATGTTTCTGTGGTAAATTAACATCAAATCAGATTAAGAGTTAATAAGAGCCTGTTTGTAGAGGGTGTGCATATGAGAGAGAACTAAGAGATCTTTCTTTCTCTAAATGGCAGAATTACTATGTGGTCATATTTATCCTTCTACCTGGGAAGAAATTTTCTTGGCTTCCTTCATTATTATTGTATTCAAAGTGGTTTTCTATGATGAGCAATCCCTACAGAATATTTCGCAATTTCTTTAGTGCAAGTTTTCTCTGTAATGTATATGAAAGTTCCCAGCTCTGTCTTGCTTACCTGTTTTACCTCTTGCACTGTAACTTCTGTGATAGTAGTATTGTTTACTGATGCACTAGAAAACTGATGGTGGAATATAGAGATTTCCAGAGTAAAGCAATTTCATATTGACTTTGCAGGACTTTTTGCTAAATAAAGAATTAAAAAAAAAAAAAAAAAAGACTAATTAAATTATCATCTATTTAGTATAGAGCAATAGATACGGATCTTTAAGGTAATAAGATTTATATGTCAGAGAAAACAAACAAACAAACTGAAAAGCCACACACATCAAATGTATCACATTAAAAACTATAAGCTGTCTTTATTAAATGTTTTCCTCTTCACTGAGAATTATAGTACATGCTAAAAATATCATTTCTATTTGACATTTTTTATAAACATCTTAAGTGGAACATATGGGAACTGTGTAGGAAAAACTTAGTCCATTCAAATTCCTGTTTTGACATTGTTTTAATTTTGTTGTTGTTAACTTTTAGGTACTTTAGAGTCACTAAATGATTATAAACCAGTTTAATGTACAGATAACTATAGTTCAGGTTGCTGATTTTGGTCCTGGAGACGAATTCAAATTGTTCAGAAAAGTACCATGGACACATTAATAACTGCTGAATAAACATATTTTCATGGAATATAAAACTCGTTTTTAGTAATGTGCTACTGCAAAAAGTTTTATAAATTGAAGGCCTACTTCTGGTTTTCTATGTTAACTCTGCAAAATGAAAAGTTAGTAAAAACTAATCTAATACAATAAATGTTGAAAATAGTCTTGAATTCAAAATGCCTGCTGTTAATTTGAAATTAAACTACTAAGAAAAGTTTAGTATCCTATTAGCTCAACAGTAATGTTATTAAACTTTTCAGTTAAAAACAAAACGTAAAACCTAAACCATGTACCCCTCTTTCCTAAAATTATGGATGCATTCTGCTTGTCTTGTCCATGTCAGTTACCCGCCAAGTTTGGTTAGATACTAACATAAGTAAGGTAAGCAAAAGTAAATTATAATGAAGAGCAGCAATGTGTATTTACATACACAACTTAATTCAAGAGCATTTTTGAGTATACTCTATATTCATTATTATTTTATTAGCCAAGCATTTAACACAACAAGAAACATAATCATAGCTCTAAACTACAAAGATCTCTTCTGGATACTCCCATTTGCTTCCTTCAAAATTCAATGCTCAATTTAGGGAAAAAATATTTTCTAAGGCTTCTTCAAGTCTATCTAGCAAAATCTAAAGACTCTTTGATAAGCAAGGGAAAGAAAGGTGTCAAGTCTGTTTAATCTGACCTGAGGAGTGTAAAGAGATAGCATCATGCCTGGCAACTCTTGAGCCCTTTCTTTTCTTTTTCACCATTATTTTGTATTTGTGGCACCTGCTGACTCAGTCAGCTTCCAGAATCACTGCTGGCACAACATTGTACAAAACAATAAAGAAAACAAACACACTGGAACAGTGGTTTGGCTGCTGGCTGGCCAACACGCTAAATACACAAAGAGCAGCAATTTCGTCTGCACCCTGCAAAAGCTCATCTCATTAAAGCAATTCCTCTCTCACACACACTTTTTAGCACACACTTTTTAGCTCAAACATCAACCATGCAAAATGAAACATACATATGTCAGTGCTGAACTTTCTATGATATATAAAGACTCTGAAAAGTTCTTTCCCATCCCCCTTTCTGAAAGGGAAAGCCTGTTGATTTTCTCTTCCACAACAGTACTATTAAGTCACAACTTTAATTTCCTGTATACAAAACCAGAAGTTTTTTGGTGTAGTGGCCATTTAGTAAAGTAGAATTATAGCAAAAGAACTATCTGTTTTTGTGTACAGCTCTAGTGAAATTTGAAGCGTGGTATTAGTTGCCAGGCCTCACTACAGTAGAAATAACAAAACAGAGTCAACACTGGAGGCTTCAGAAGTACCAAAAAAGTAGCCTATTACCTTACCTATTACCTTGAATAGCGGTATTACAGGGGCAAGCAGTTGTAAATGCTAGAGTAACTTCAAAGCGGTGGTATTTTGTTAGCATTAAAATAAGGTAAATTCCATCTGTAGCCAAAGCAGTTGAAATATTCATCCTAGTACAGGGAACTGAATGTAAACCTTAAGTGTTAGCTACTCTACTATGGCCTTTCACTTGCAGTTTAAATATAGTCAGTGGACAAATTTACTTGGAGAAAACTCACAGCTATTAAGTAAGAGGGGCAGGAATTAGCTGAATGCACATTTGGGTGGAAAGACATAGTTCAGTCAGATTGTGTTCAGTATTTTGAAATCAATTTCAATTATCACACCCACATGGGAACTTGAATTCTTGGCCTTGGGACAGGCCCTCTGTAAGAGAATCCTCAGTAAGTATTAGGTTGGAAATTAGGAGAAATTTCTTCTCAGAAGGAGTTGGTTAGGCATTGGAATGGGTTGCCTTGAGAGGTGGTGGAGTCATTGTCCCTGGGGGTGTTTAAGAAAAGTTTGGAAGTTGTATTTAGAGTGATGATATAGTGGGTAATATTGGTGATAGGGAGACAGTTAGATTAGATGATCTTGGAGGTGTTTTCCAACCTTTATGATTCTATGATTCTATGATTCAGTTTCAGTCCATTATAATATTCACAGTTTCCCAGCTCTACAGTAAAAACAAGGTAAGTGTGGTATTTCTCAAATGCAAATATCCTAGAGCATGAAATCCAACAACACATGTTATTCCATAAGGTAAAAATGCAGCAGCTATGATACACTCTTTTGGGAGTTCGTGACAGCCATCTTTTGCTTGGAACACAAATAATCTGTCTCCGCCTTTAAATCTGCATAAATCTGTCAATGTGGGACTGGTTATAGAATTATGTGTGTTCCCTTAAAATCTTTAAACTTTTAAAGGTCAAGTCTTGAAACTAGCTGTTTATTAATCCAAATTGGTTTTGCTTGGTTAGTGCACGTATGATTTTAAAGAGATTTGTAACCTCCTGAAATGAGTGAGACCACACTTAAAGAGGCATACCTGGTTGAATCCAGGTGTATAAAACAAAACATGTTTAGCCCTGATCATCTGAAAGACATCTGCATGCCCTTCTCTCATTATGTAAAATGAGCTACTTGAACCTGAACTAATTGCTTCGTTACATTGAATAGGAAAAGGCTGGTCTGCAAAGTATTCTTGCCAAGAACTTATTGCCAGTTCAGCAGAGCCTGGGCTGGATGATCCTTGAATACCTTGTCAGACTGCCTATTCAGACCTGTCCTCTTCCCTAAACAATACTGGCAGGTCCTCCAGAGGGTGCCTTGTTTATGGCCTGAACACAATACAGACCAAGAAGTTTGAGTTGCAAGGGTTAGAGGATTCTTTGGTCAGTGGCACTATTTGTTTTCTTGGAAGACTAATATCATATAAAATGCTGTTTCCACAGCAAGTTCTTGCAGGAAGATATCAGATTAATGCAGTCCCAGGTCAGCTGTTTTGCTTTCATGAGTGAAGCCAGAGAGTAAATGAGGAATAAAACAAAAGATTGACAGAATCCAACCTCTTCAAAGGCTGAACCATGTAGTATACTGAACTCATCAAGCTTTAGAAGTTTCACAGTAGAAGAAACAACTATACATTTCTGGAAAAAGCACAACTTGTTTGGGCAACCATTAAACACTAGCAAAATAGTTATTAAGCAGGAATAAAGCTAACTGTTGATTAAATTACAATGTAAACAAAAGTCATTGGAATAATCAAGTAACTGACAACAAAATTAGTATGAAACCACATAATATTAATATAGAAATACTCAACACATTTTTTTGCAAATACTAATGTAGTTAATATTTCCTCTGTTTTTTGGCAATTTGCCTACTGTGTTGGAATAATAATATGTCTGGGCCAATTCTACAACTCATTACAAATAGGAAAATTCCTACTGACTTCATAGTAGAATTATAAATGACCTAAAGGGTAGTGAATGAGAGTCAAGATCTCTATAGTGTTAGCACTCAGCTTACCTCTTCTTTCCTTGAATATTTAAGATTTATCAAGAGCTGTATCCTACAGTTAGAAAATACTCTTTTCTCACCTTAGCAAAATCTTTTGGGTGTTACTTTAAACCATATAACCTGAAAGGCAGTTACTCCAGATCTTAGCTGTGGTATCATGAGCAAGTTTTAAAGGCTCTCAGTCTGATGTGGGTGTTAGTGTTTCTTCTTGAGAAACACATAGCCCTCCGTCAGCAGCCTTATAATTTCTTGAGTTCTGTTTACTACTTGGGGCATATGAATCCAGCACAAGCTAAATGAAACCCTGTTAGAGGGGACGTTATTTCAAAAACTCCCACTGCTGAGACAGACATGTAAGTCTGCATTGGGTACCTACAAATTATTTGGGACTCAAGGACAGAATCTATTTTGCTAAGACAATAAAGAACCATTGAACTACCGTGCTGAACAACATATTATCAAGTAAGTCAGTCAATGATAGGAGTCAGAGAGAAAACAAAACAAAACAGAGCCAGCATACATATGTTTTAATCTCCAATGATTGTTACAGTTCCCACTTTGTTTATAAAATTTTTGTAGCAGTAAGAAGGAAAGGAAGTGATTGTAAATTCATTTCTTCTGTTCAAGTAAACTGTGACTAGCCTTGGAGATGTTGTTTGTCTTATTTTTTTTAACTGTCCCATTCTTACATGTCATTGGTAGGACATCATATTAGTTAACCAAAGGGTAAAGAACATACAGGCCCCCTAAAAGTGTAGAGCCACACAACTAAAATAATGTAGAAATTAAAACTATCTAGGGCCTTTTCAGCTGAAGAAAGAAACAAACCTGAAAAGGTCAGGCCACTGACAAAGGTTGTTGTGCTATTGTGTACATTCCTGCTCTAATGAAAGATTTCATCTATCAAGACAGGCAGTGTTGATGATACTTTGCAGCCAAACAAGTTCTTCTGGCCTCACCTAATTCTTTTACAGTGATTAAATTTTTAGAGCAGAAGGGTTATATATCTGCTTTCTTGGTAACCCTTTCCAATCTACTTGACATTTTAAAACTTGTTAGGGCTCAAAGAATTTAAGCCAAGTCCCTCATCAGGATGATAAATAGAAACTAAGCTACTGTGCTGAAGTCATGCCTAACACAGCCTGTCTGTGGCACCCTGATTTTACTGATTAATATGGATAGTTAAAAGCTGTCATGTCATTTGTCTTTGTTTTGATGTGTTGAGTCTTATCATACAGTATGCTACAGAGTAGTGGGAGGATTGCAATGTTCTCCTTAGGCAAAGAATCATCCTGTGATGGTCTTGAGTTAGGATAAAAACTTAAAGCATTATTAATCTTATTTAATAGACCCCTTAGGCATGTAAGTGTAGAGCAACTTCCTTGAACCTTCCATAAAGGCACAACTGTCTCTACACTTAAGCTTGTCTTTAATCATGCTGTGCTGCAATGAGTTAAAGGGTACAGAAACTACCACTGTCCCCATTTCCTCAACAATTTTATTGCGGATTCTTGTAATATTGACTATCCTAAAAGCTTGAATGCAATCTTTTGCATAGAGTGAGCACTGCTGCAGATGAGGACGTAATGATTTGTGACAGTGACAGAGTTTAAGTATAATGTAACAGGACAACAAGGGCTTTGATCTGATTTATTCCTGCTTTTTTTTGAGACTAAGAACTTGTTTCTAGCAGAGAAATAGCAGAAAACAGAAAGAGGTTCAAAAGCAAGGGTGCTGGTAGTTTATTGGGTACTTTGCTGGAATGGATGGGGGTTAGAGAGTTTCTGTCTTCCTTTAAGATAGCAGAGATCAAAAGTAATTACTGCAGTCCAATCTTGTAAAGCACTTTCACATGTGCAGTTCCTTAAGAATGTAAATAGTTTAATTTGATGGAACTTGCATTCTTTGGATGACATAAATGCATAAGCACTTTGCTGGAATGGAGAAGTTGATTATTTGTCATGTTGACAAGAAGGGAAAGTTATGATCGTCTCAAACAGCAAAAATGCTAACCTCGCACTTTAGTCAACAATGGAAAAGTCAAGGCAGTGTTTTACTTAAACTACACACCAAGGGATATTTATAACCTGAATATATTTTTAATTGCAGTAGGTTTCACTCCATGTAGTTCTTAGTACCATAACACTATTAAAATTCCCTAGTCAAGTTCCCATATCCTTTTAACAGTGATGCAAATATGTTCAAAGCCCACTTAATCTTTGTTTGTTGGGGACAGCAAACAAGAACTTTTAATGAAATAATATCAAAAGTTATGGTCTACTATGTTGAAAAAGGAAAAAAAAAAAAATCCAGTACATAGTAATTATTAATAATAATTAAATATTAATAATTATTCAATAGTAGTTAAAAAACTTAGTTGGCCTAACCTGTTTTGTGAAGAAAAATTGGGGAGATAAGAGGGGAGAGGAGTCCTAGTGTCCATGATGCAATAACTGGGGAACTTCTTAAGCTAACTTCTTAAAAGCTAATTGTTCACGGTCTCTTCCTGGTGGCAGACTAATTTCAAAGGGAACTGGACCAAGCTCTTTCCCAAAATCATACAGGTTTATTTCCATATGCTGTTACAACCCTTGTTTGGTTCAGGCTGGCTTCTATGATTTTGTTGCAGTCAATTTCTTCCAGTGATTCTGCCAATGGCCACCAAATATCTGCCAAGGTGAAATACAACAGAGAAAACAAGGCTGAAGTCAGGGTTAAGGAGAAAGGGTGAAGGTCTGACTTTGCAGCAATACTGCAAGAACCTGACTGAGATGCAGGATCATCCAGCAAAGCATCGCTGCTATCACCAGGAAGCAGTTGTTCACACACATACCATGCATATTAATACGCTTAAATGAGATGTTAACTCTGACTTTTCTCTCTGTAGTTTGTAATAATTGCCTGCACCCACAAAGTTAACTTTGAAATCTCAGGATCCCCTTATGTTTACTGATATATATAAAAATGTTTGTAAGGTACCCTTACACTCAGTAGTTACCAGCGGTTTCTTTATGTGCTTGATTTATTTTTATTTTTTTCAATTTCAAAAAACAAATCCTGTGGGCTGTTCAAAATTAAGAAAAAGTGCTTCACCATCCTGTTCTGTGGTCTTCTCCCAGCCACATACAGCTTACTTCTAGCTTTTTTTCACTGCAAAGTGAGGCTTTCCCCTACTATCTGTGAAGTTTCCACATTTACATAAATTAACATGCACCCTAATTGCAGTCTCAGGTAAGTGAGCTTAATAACACAGGTGCCAGTATAACTGCACAGAGATTATTTTCATTTCACAAAGTGTGGCAGGTGTCTTTGGCCAACTATTCTCTTCCACCATCCTCCTTTCTTGCACTGGCAGAACCAAAGAGTAGTTAGAAGTGTTACTTGATAGAGCTTTACCAGTAAGCACGTTGCTCGGTGTTTGCTCGGCTGTGGTGCTGGTTAACCAAAGACAGTCATTGTAATCTGTGGTCCAATGGGAAGAGTTTATTCATTCTATTGATAAAGCCAGAGATACTGCCCTTCTGCCTTTCCATTCTCAAATAAAAATCTCATATCCAGGTGAAGTGGCACTACAAACTGGGCTAACTGGTCTCACTGGTCATGTAACACAGTGCTATGACTCCGCTTCAACTCAGCCAATTATGCAGTGAATCTGCAGGATAGATCATTCAACTATTAACAGATTTTCAGTGCCTCCCAACAGTTTCCCATTCTCCAACAAAGTAAAATATTTCTCTGACCAGTGCTTTCACAAGAATCATGTTATTAAAACACAGACATCTAGACTGTATGTTGCAGACATCACAGTGATATACATGCACTAAAAGAACATATGTAATGTAATGATTCAGGCTTGGCTTCCGTGTAACTTACAGTTATGCAAAATTGTGTAAATAGCAGGTGCCTGGTGTAACTCTGAAGCATACAGCATAGAGTAGAGTAGGCCATGCTAGTAGACAGGGACATATTTATTGCAGTAATTAAATTGCATTTGCAGTACCTTCTGTGTCAAATGATGAAGGGCTGGGGGCTGGGGAAAGTGTTGCACAGCCCCTCCAAAATCTAAGAGCACTGTTGTTATATAACTGTTGCTATATATCAACTGGCAGCAGAGCTACACATATGTGTAATATAAGTGTTTTACAATGGCATGCCACTATCTTCAAGCAACACAGAAATGGCTTGGCAACACCCTGATGGCCAAACCAGACGCTGCAGAATTTCCTTATTTCAGCATTGTAACTCTTTATACTTAACAAGTCATGGGGTACAGCTCCACATCTGAAAACAAACAGAATTTCTTAAGCAAACTATAGCATAATAGGGTGTGTGTGAGATACAGGGGAAGTACACATACAAAACCTGAAACTCTAGTACAAATTTGTATCATATATTTTTTTCTCAGCTAAGTTTACTGCAAGCTGAAAGTTTGTTTTTCCCTCACAAAGAGGTGCTTTTTAAGGCAGGAAGAGATCTACATCTTAGCTATCTTCTATAAAAACTTTGTAGAGATAAGGCTGTGTAGTTATTGGCACAGCATAGATAAGCTACTTCAGCCTTTGAGGGAGATATTGTGGTAGACATACTGTTGAAATTACCAAGTTACACTGAAGTAAAAGTGATGATGCTTTACCTCCAGAAAAGTCCTAGTGGATTTTAGCAACTCATTTTAATTATGTCAGCATAAGAAAATTAATCAAAAATATGCTGTTCAATTGCATAAGCCTTCCATTCCACTAGGCACATGTTTATTTTGGAGTCAGGAGAGGATTCACATATTTTGAAAGTATTTGCAAATAGTGTCAGTCCAGACAGTGTAGCCTAGTGCAATACCTATATATCTCTCTGCCTCATACACTTGCTTAATAGCAAGTGGCAGTAGAAAAGTATTAATTATATGTAGTACTGCACATGTTTAATTAAATCATCTCCTGAGCACTTCTGCATGACTGACGTTCTGGCAGAACAGTGGTATTAGCACTCTACTAATTAAATCAAAAGACTCCAGTTAAAAAAAAAAAAAAAAAAAAAAAAAAAAAAAAAGCTTGTTTGGAGAAATGAGCAAATAACCAGGAATAAATACTGAAAATACTGACTTACTAATTACACAATAGACCATATGAACTCCATATGAACTCAAGTAGTGGCAAATGTAGGGCTTACTTCTGCGTGACAACCCTTTGCAGAGATCAGTAAAAATAAAAAAAATTTAAAAATATATATATAAAAGGTTCCTTTTTCTCCTACATCATGACCTAGTGATGAAAACAAATAGGTTGTAAGGAAACTACACAGTCCAGGAGATGTGCTTAACCCCTGAGGTAAAATTATCCACCTGTATTTCTGCTTCCGCCCCATTTCAGGGTCTTTCCCCTCAAAGGCAAATATATCTTTGCTGCCAGGGTCTGAGAGCACCCCATTAATAACACCGTTATACCAGTCTAACAATTTACTATTTGAATGCCCAATTTCATTATCAAATCCTTTTCCAACGAGTTAGTCCCTGCCTCGGGTGCATACAATAATTGCCCAGTGATCATTCTATCCCTAGTCTCAGCTTGGTGTCCCCAAAAAGTGGCACTGTTATCCCAGCCCCTTCTACCCCCATCACATTTAGGATTTCTTTAGTTAATTTAAGTCCTGATACTTTACAGGCCAGTAATGACCTAGCTGCCCCAGTGTATTGGGTTCACATGGCAAGGTTCTGGTAGCAAGGGGGCTGCAGTGGTGGCCCCTGTGAAAAGAATCCAGCAGCTGCCCCATGTTAGATAAGGGCCAGTTTCAGCCAGCTCCAAAGGGGCCCATCGCTGCCCAGAGCCAAGCCATGAGCAATGCAGTTTGTGCTTCTGTGAGAGCACATCCAAGAAAAGGAAAAAAAAAATAAATGCTGCAAAACAGCAGCTGGGAGAGCAAGGAGAAACCTCCCTGCAGACACCAAGGTCAGTGCAGAGGAGGGGGAGTGCAGTGCAGAGGTGCTCCAGGTGCCGGATCTGAAGCCCCCCCACAGCCCACAGCCCACTTCCCTTGGTGGGGAAGTCAGACCCCTCCCGAGTCCCGTGGTGTACCGCAGCAGAGCAGATCTCCACGCTTCAGCCCGTGGAGAGGAGCCCATTCAGGAGCAGGTAACTCCCTGCTTAAATTAGAAAAGCTAAATTTATAGATTTCATTCATGAACAAGAAGTTTTTTTCAGGTCCGAATAAAACTGATTTTTATCTGAGAAAATTTCTAATAGTGTTCTTTACATAAAGTCCTGCATTCAGCACCCTCCAAACTCATGCCATTGCACACAAAATAACGCAAATCCCAGCCCTCTAACTTGCACAGTGTTCCAAAAAAAAAGATGCCTTCCCCTGTTTTCCAAATAGTCCACTGCACAATTTTTACTACCTGCTGGGTAGATTTCCTTGAGCTGCCACTAAATTCAGTTTATAAATTAATGCCCAAAATTTCAGGCCACTTCCAGACTTCCCCTTTGGATACCAATGAAATGGGCTGTTCCATTCATCAGAGCTTCCAGCAGGAAAAGCCTTGTTCACTCCCCTGTAAAGCTACAAGATCAGCAGTAGGTTACTTGCACTAACCAGACCCTTGAAAAAGAGAAAAGACATGGCATAAACACTGTTTTATTTAAGCATTACTTTAAGAAATCAAATGTAAAATCTGTTGTACATAAATGTGCTAAACGAAACAAAACAATGCATTTCTAAGCACTTTTTCATTTTTCAAACTAAGATAAACAGCAAGTTCTCACACTGCTACTTGACTTAGTGGCTGGAAGTCTTCTTACTTCGCCATCCACAAGAAACGTGAAGAAGAACAGTGGAGAAGCCTAACCTTCACACAGGAGGGACTGAGGGAAGCAGACTGATAAGAAACTGAGAGCCGCATCTGATTAGCATATAAATTTTCACATGCTCTGCTCATAAATTTAATGCAAACAGATCAGATTGTTATTTATAGAACATTGAAACTGCATCCACAAATCACTTAGAAACACTTTTCTGGATACACAAAGGAGTTGTTCTTCTTTATGTAGTCTCTTCAGGCTTTCTACCTGTCATGATAGAAATAATGGAGGAGCAGCAACAGTGGAATTTTGGGCCTTTTGAGACTGATAAAAGTAATTTTTCCTCATCTGGAAGTTTGCCGAGTTTGCTGAAACAACATTATTCTATGTCTGCATGAGCTCCGATGGTGCTTCTGGCAAAGAGTATTTTAAACTCTGTCTTACATATTCTTCACTTTTATGGGTAACACTCCTGACCTATGTCTTCTACGATATGCTGTGGCACACAGTGATATTTAAACCAAAAAGGAATTGCAGTGTGGCACGAGAACAATAGCCACAAAGACAATCCATCCTGAGGATATTTTAGGTCTCAGTTTTGCTTCTGATGTAAAACCAATCATTTGCATTTCTGATCTGCACAACTCTGGGAATCCTGTTACTGTTCTCCTTATTGAACATGTGAAACATGTGAAGTTCATTTCCTTGTGTAACAGAAAAGGAATTTGACTTCAGGACCTCAAAGGATTTTTAGATGTGACACGACCATGAAGGTCTTTTGCTCTACAAGCATATCAAAATGCCATTCCTCTCAGTCAGAACATTCTCTCCTCTCTGAAGTGAGAAATTCTGTGAAATATGTCCTATTTTTATATCTGAGAATGAAAACTTTCATTTAAGTTCTGAACAAATACCCCATAGAAATGAAAGAAGATGGTTACTGGCATTTTAGGAGGACAATAGAGTGGACTTTTATAGTTTTCATTAAAGAGATCTGACATCCAGACTTTGATCCTGTTCATACAGGAGTTTCTGTATGACAGAATTTTACAAAGGTATGATACTGTCAAGTTATATCAATATACTTTATGGCTGTGGCTTATCATCCAATAAATTCAGTTGAAAATTTCCATAGTGTTTGATCATTTCATTAGTGAGGTACATTACAGAACAGTTGAGTGTATGCACAACTGTACAGAAAGAGAATCTTCAGAATATGTAGTAAAAAGGAAACAAAAATTAATTACTTGGAGCTGCTGTACAGACATGTAGCTAGTTTGTTCTAAGTCTTGATATTAAATGTGAGCTAATAAAAAACGTTGTAACTGTAAATCACAATGACTATACAAACATACAACATAATACAGTTTTCCAAGTCTAAGTATTTAATATTTTAACAAATATAATTAACACAATAATATGATAATTACATGTATAATTCTACACTCTGAAGACAAAAATACAAAAATAAAATTGTTATTAAAGTTCTGAGGCTAAGACATATGGGCTTCTCATGAAAGAGTAAGATCGAGATTTTTATATTTGGGAGCCCAGAATGAGGCAACTAAAATGTACTGTTCAGCACCAAAACATATGCTGTAATTTTAAGTGCTGTACATTTCAAGCTGCCATTGATTTTAATGAGTTTGCATCATACTCTTAATGTTTCAGAACTCAGTTAACTTTGATTGTATGACATTATGTGTGACAATTCTCTCATCCTTTTGAAGGAGGGAGGCCTAATTTTGAAGTATTTCTAGTTTCATACTTGCTGATAGCCATGTGTAGTTAAGAGATGTAAAGATGAACCTTGTAAGGGTTATCATGTCTTTGGGCAAATCGATATGTTGCTGCAGCTGAAGTGACTTTGGCCCCTCTCTAGCCTCATCTGCTATTCTGTATACACTCTCTGTTGGTCTGTAGGCAGACAGTTTTCCCATCCTGTGAATCTTCCCAGCCCTGAACGAGGTCTCCTCTTTATAAAGACAAGCAACTATGAAGTGCTGTGAATAGGTGATTCATCTCCTCTTGAGACTTACTGAAAGCTTACTAGGCTTGGGGTTCTTCTGTTGTTGTTTGTATGTTTTAGAAATCGAGTTATTTACCACTGCAGAGCTGTGAATAAATGGTAAAAAGATTCTGGATAGTTCGTTTAATTTGAAGACATACCTCCACTGCACACCTGACCTTTAAAGACCCCTACTTTGTAAGAGGTTGTTTGTTTGAGAAAACAAACAAACAACAACAACAAAAACCAGCTCTGTGCTGTTCTCATTTTGAGTTTTAATCATCTTTTTCAAAATTAGTCCACAGCATATTTGAAAGAAAACTTAAGAACTAATTATTCAAACAACTGTATATACATTTATACATGTATACAAACAACTATATATACATATACTACATAACTACTATGTAGTTGGACTACTTAAAAGTTTTTACATGTTTCAAAGTATTTAACTAATTATTGGAAAATGAGAACTTTTTCCCTGATTTCCCCATTCTCCCCACCTACTCTAATCACCTTTTGTTCTTTCCATTCCTGGGTTCATTGAGGTTCCTAGATGCCAAAGTAGTTTTCCACTTTTAAAGGCTATGACAGACAAAAATAAATGAGTGTAACTAGCAGGCAGGAAATCTTTGCAGGTGATAGATGAGATCCAAATGTGTGAGAAAAAAAAGTCCCAGTCCTCTCATACAATGCCACTGCACTGCATACACAATACACAATCTTTGAACACACATACAGTGAGAAAAGCAATAAGTGTTTATTGTCATGATAAAACTTCAAAGCTTGTTTTGCACCAAACACTTTAACACTTGAGACTGTTTGAAGTATGCCAGTCTTTTATAGGCAAAGCTGATTCACAGAGTCATTACACTGATAGTGATACAGCCTATAGCAGCCAGAAAAGGCTTCAGCTTTTGTAAATCTTCATTTACAATGCCAGGACAAGATGAGGATGTGTAAGCCCAGAAAGAAATGTCAGTTTGGAACCAGGTGCAACTTTGAATAGGTCTGGTAACTACTCGCTTTGCTATGAAGTAGCTGTGTAAATTACTCAGCGATGAGAGGCTTCCAGTACCTTCCCCTGCTGAGAGCTCATGATAGTAGAGACGAATCTCACAATAAAGTGGTGAAGAGCTACAGGTTGTTCATACTCCTGTGAAGAGAAGGCGTACGTCTTCATGGCATGTTAATAAATGATCTAAGAAGAGTGATACTGAAGTGACAAAGTTTTCTCTTTAATCCATGGTTATTCAGGAGAGTAAAAATAAGCTATAAGGAAGTGCAAAAGGAAAACAGTGACTGGGCAATAAAACAGCATAGGAAATTCTGAGTAGATAAATGTAAAGTAAGGCATGGGAAAAAAAGTAATCCTAAAATTACATGTACAGCAAGTGACTGCAAATTGAGTAATGACAGTCAGGACTGGGACTGTAAATTTATGACATCTAATTATGTGAAAGCATTCTATTAGTTCTCAATAACAGAAAAGCAAAGCAGGGAACAGAACAGAAAATCCCATTGTTTTACCATACACAATGCAGTATTACTATACCAATGGTTAGAACATTGTGTGGATTTGTTAAGATTTATGATATTACTCATCTTAAAAGTATACAGTAGAACCAAAAATCATGCAGAAATAGGCAAAATGATTATCAAAAATATGGAACAATTTTCATGTGTAGATAAATCAAATTGGAAAACAAATGTCTGAGAAGAATGTGACTAAAGACTAGAAAACCATGTCTTGAACAAAAAAGGCAAACAGAAGATGATTATTTACTTTCTTTCCTAATACAAGAATAAATGTACATTAAATGTAATTATGAAATACTTAGTCAAGAAGTAGGGCTTTTGTTTCATTGTTGTTTGTTTGTTTGCTTGTTTTACAAAGCATGTACTTAAGCTGTGGAACTCATTGCCACATGATCCTCTGCATCCCCCCAGAAAATTAGTCAAAAAAGAGAGTAGCCAAACTGATGGAAAATATTCTCTCAAGGACTGTTAAATGAAAGAAAAAAATACATTTTATGGTGCATCTGAACAAATGACACCCCAAGTAGCTATGACTGGTAGCTGGGAAGTACTGCGGAAGTATGGCTACAAAATGCTGTTACAGTTTTCCCATGTACCACCACCAGTTGTGACTACTGAACATTGGGCATGAGGCTAAACGAGCCTATGATCTGATGGACAAAACAGCCACGTTTTGTCCTAACTGAGTGATGACAATGCCATTTAAGAGACAATGACTTTCATACAGCTTTGCAATGTGGCAGACCACAGATGACCAAGTACAGATCAGCTGAATTAATACAGCAATGAAGACACAGACCCTGAGAATTTGATGAAAGCTTCATCTGAGAGCTCTCTCTAGGCCTGATGAAAAGTAACTACTTACACATACAAGGTCATATGAGAACTTCAATAACAAAACAGTGATGTTATAAGATGCATGTTACATAACACTGTTGTTTGATTTTAAATCAATTATGAATAACTGAAAGATAATGTCAACAGAATGTATGATGGTTCCAGAAGCTAACTAAATGCTATTATTGTTCTGTAATGCCATGAAACAATGGTATTCTGCTCTTAAGAAAATATCAAAATAGCCAATGCTAGCCTCCAGCAATGCAAAGGCAAGAACCTTGCACAAACTGTTCTGAAATGTCACAAAAGACTCTCACCACAGTCTGAGTCAAACCAGGGACTTTTAATCCCAGCTACCACAATTCTGATGTATTTTTAAGACCAATGGTATTATAACACTAGAGATATTAGCCATAATCACTGATAAATCTGCTATTTCTAAGCAAGAAATTTGGAAAAACAGGCGTCAAGCATTGGCTTAAAGGTGTTGTTGCTGAGGCACGACATCAACACAGTATGGATTTCAGAGTTTTAACTTCAGACTAAAGGTACCCTGGCTGTCTAGGTTTAACGATCACATTGCATTCACATCTCTAAGCTGCACAAACTTACACCATTGCTAATTGAGTCTGTACATCCCAATCAGAAGGGGGGTTGCATCCTGAACACAGCTTAGATTTTAGTTCCTTCTGAAAATAATCTGAGATTTGTGCAACCCAGATCCACTTGTGAATCAAACCGGTATGAGTGTAGGTGAGTACAGCTGGGCTATTCCCTTTACTACTGCTCCACTGTTTACACTACAGCCTCATTCCGAAATATGAATTTGGATGTTCATTCTTCTCCTATTAAGCAGCAATCAGAGTGCTGACTGTTTACACTGAGATTTTTTTTTTTTTTAACTGCTCATTAGACTAGTTAAGGAATTGTATTGATTAAGTAAACAGTTAAAGAACTGCACTGCTTTACAGTTTCAGTTTTCTAACATCATGGAATTTAATTTAGAACATATTTTTTCACATTGACATAGATTAAAAAGTTAAAACCTAAAACTACATTACTTTTAACAACCGTATAGATATAATTAGAATTAGATATTCCACTACATATCTGATATGGAACACTCAACCAGGTCAAGTGTTGACGAGGTTAAGTATTGTCTAATGGAGGCTGTGATCACAGAATCAGCAGTGTGGCAGGAAAGGGAATAAGGATACAACAGGAAGAAATAATGGCTAGTAATGTTTTAGTTCTAATATAAACAACTGTTACAGTATATGGAAGAAAACAAAAACACACCGGTGCTTTGGAACCTCAATATTGAGAAGCAACAGACCAGCTCTTGACAAGTGAATGACGAACAGTGGCTGTCATACAAAGCTGCCTAACGATTGTTTCAAATAAATTAAAAACAATACAGAAAAAGTCAGAATGACAATACAACTATTAAGGTTTGGGTGTTCTTTAGTTTTAAGTCATATATGTGACAAATGCTGTCAAAGAAGGAAAATACTAGGTACACATTTGCCCCTCCTTCTTAGAGCAGCTAAAGAGTTACAGAGCAATTTTTCCAGAATAAGAAAGATTTCAAGGAAAGTAAATCAGTATAAAGACTATTTTAAAAATTCAACCTCTTCCAGCAGTATATTTTCTTGCGGAGATGCTGAAAAAGCATCACAATGAATTACACAGATCACATGGCCGTGAAAACTATAGAACTGCATTTGGAGAGAGTGGGATAACTATACAAATCATGGCAGAGAGAGGAAAATGAACAGGAGGTCTTAACTTTTTGAATGTTGGAAAAATATCCCTGGCCATAACTAGGGACATCATACTCAAAAGGTGGCATGGGCCCTCCTAGCTAAACCCTCCTGTAATTACATTTGGGGTGTGATACTTTCTCTCCATAGAGCAAAGATAATAATACGTACACAGAACACTTGGAGACCAAGTAATGAAAATGATTGCAAAATGTCTATGATGCAAGGAAATACGATAGCCTCAGCCTATGTTTTCAGAAATATCTGCAATGTTTAGGGACTTGCACTTTCAGATGTTAAGCTTGTCTTCAGATCAAAAAGGTGATGACAGCATGTAGTCAGATTCTTCTCACCACTTTATTCTATGTCACATTGCTTGTTCTGAAATTTCCAGTATTTCTAGTGATTTATCCAGTGAGGAAGGAGTCTCTTTCATACCCTATATGACATATCTACTTCTTGGCCTTTGTTCTCTCTTTTTTTTTTTTTTTTTTTTTTTTTTAACTCAACATAGTTATGAAAAACCACTTTGCTTCCTGAGGATTTTGCTGTGCTTACAGGCAAGGAAGAAAGGCTTGCTTGCTTATTATTACTATTATTTTCTTTCTGAACTGCCAACTCCCCACACATAAAACTGAGAATATTGAAAATTCTAGCAATTTTGTCTGTGTATTTCTTCTTGTCTTTAGCTTTGGAGATAATGCTGGCTTGCTTGGGGGAAAGATGTTTACTATGTGGTATTCACAGCTAAAAAGATAATCAGGATTGCTAGATGAAAATGGAGCTATAAATAGGTGTCCTTGCAGAAAAGACTTCATGTACCAAATTCTGCTCTTTTCTACACCATATGACTCTTGAGTTATTAGACTGATTTCCTTGGCATTCCTCCAAGCTTAAACTGATGTTTCTTGAGCACACTTCACTTCACAAGAATTAAAAGGATTTCTTTAAATATATGAATCCAGGGGATGCATATTCTTTGAATGCACTATTATTTTCCCTACCCATTTATGCCAAATTTGGAGAAATATAAAATCTATGAAACCTATGGCATTATAACTTTTCAATAAGCCACATTTGAAAGACTTTGTGCTATCAGCTGTAATACTGCATGTCTTCATAACAAATTGAACTTGCATTTGTTGAAAAATGTAACTCTTTTTTAATTGTTGAAGTGCTTTTAATGACATGGAAAATTTTTCTATCTACGCCTTTAATGGCCAAAGGCTGCTGTAGCAAACGAACCTCAAATCACTCTCTCAAATTCTTTCTTACATTCATGTGTTTTTTGTATGTATAGTTCTAGTAGTGGTGTGTGTTAATGTAAGTCATGTTTCTACATCTCTTCTCAGACTCTCCAATTGCTGTGATTAAATCAGTTCTCTAAAGTTTCCTTTTTGTTGTAATCGAATGAACAGTACTTCTTTGTTTGTAGTAAGAGGCATGTTTACTTTTTAGTTTTATTATGTTGCTAAGCTAAAAAGAGAGTACCTTGCCCATTCTATTCTGCAGGTGGAAGCTATATTTTATCTCAGTTTTTAATGAAACTGCTGTTCATTTTTACTTTATTTTTTAACAAAAACAAAAATTAACTGAAAAGGCTTAATGCTGCTGTGAATCTAAGGACGGATTTTTTCCAAAGCAATAAACCAGTTTAACTTAATTGCTTACATTTTCTTTCACAGCAAGCTGCCTCCATACTTTGACTTAGATTCAGCATACTGTTAAGTTTTCAGTATAAATGACCTGATTTAGTCCTCATTAACGTCAGCACTAATGTCTGGTCCATACCAATGAAAAAAATGCTCTGATTCTGCAGAAAACAGATGCTTTAGCAAGACTATGATTTATCTGTAGATATGCCCCAAAAAGCCTACTCTATTAATGTAGTTTTAATGATTTGAAAAGTTTTCATGTTTACATACACATTATCAGATAATTTAAAAAATTCAAGCAAACTTGATCTTCAACCTGTTTCCATGAAACTGTCAGTTCTTTTAATCTTCTTATGTACTGCAAAGACAAAACAGGTACTGACTTCTTGTTGAATGACCACCTTTTTGAGTACACATTTCAAATCAAAATTAAACTATATCCTTGACATGGCACAACTCGTTTATTAAAATTTAATGAACATACAGGGTGTTTCTTGAAACTTGTAGTTCTTAAATTCCTTTGCACTGTGTGTAGATTTCATTCTGAGAGCTGCTTTCTACTTTAAAAGATTCCCAGAGACTTTTAAATACTATTGTAGTTTTACAGATGGGTAAACTGAAGTCAGTGTTGCTAAAATATAAATAATAGTCAGAAGACCAACAACTAGAACATACTAGGATTGACTGCCAGACTTCTCCTCAAACTAGAGTGAACCATGCAAATAACAGGATGAAGATGACAAGCCATAACAAAAAGGGAAAAAAATATCTGAATGAGATCAGTAGAAGCACTATTGACTGGCTAGATTTTATTGCACATACATAGCCAGAAAACAACTTGTTTAGTGAATGAGTTTATCAAACAGACAGAACAATCCATTGTGATATGTCTTGACTGTTAGTGGTGGTGGCAGCTCAGCTGAACCTTATGGAGTAATTAGCTAAGGATAAATTAATCTGTTCTCAATGTGGCCTGCTGATCTTTCCCAGGTTGTAAGCTCTGCTTAAAAGCATGGCTTCTCTATTTTCTCCCTCTTTTCCATCTTTCTAATGTTTAACTTAGTCTTCCTTGGACCTTGTGTAAATACTTGCATCTGAAGCTATGAAATATTACTTTAACATTTTTAAAGAGTTTTCCTGAGTAAAAAAAAAAAAAAAAGCTGTATGTATTGGATTAATGTCATACCATTTTCCAGTTAACACTGGCTCTTTAGATTATTTGTGCAAATGTTCTGCAGGAAATATCACATAGCTGGTCTCAAGGAAGACAAATATTTAGTTTTTGCAATACTGTCCTTGAATGACTACATGTACCTTAGGCAAAAAGGATTTGGCACAAATCTCTCTATTTTTCTTTAGCCACCATAAATGAGGTTTGTTCACAGAGCTTGTGGTTTTTAAAACTTGGGATCTTGGTTCTTTTAAGCTATTCCAGAATGTACCTAGTTTCTGGCATTTATTACTTTTCCAAATATTTCACAGATCCTGCTTTAACGGTAGCTGTTTCTAAACACTGTGACACTTGGTCTCATAGTTCTGTCCTTATTAGAGATATCAGGCTAAAATGTAATCAATATTTTAAATTTCTGCAAAGCTTTTTTTTTTAAAAAAAGAAAAGAATAAATGGAGAACTATCTTCAGAATACTTATTTTCATTTAAAATTCATGGAAATCACTTCCCATTAATTCAAACCAGAAATGAGGCAGTTCTCTACAAAGAACTAATATATACTAGGCACCCTCTTTCCCACACAGACCTTCATTAAAATTTAAGGTTTATTTGAACTGCAAAATATTTGAGTTGATTTTTTTTTCCATGAGTTATATTGTGCATCTGATAAAAAACTAATTTTCAAGCAAGCTCTTCTTCACACTCAGATTTACAGCCATTTGAGACAGAAACAATTCACACCACGCTGGGAATTTTCTAATTGCTTGCAGCAATTTGATGTTGCTTGTACCTACAGAGACTGTCACCGGGCATCTATATGAAGTTCAATATGGCAGCAATTGTTTTTGCCTAGAATTAGTTGATTGCAAAAGCACCTCTCCATTACCTCAGAAAACATGCTGACAGCTAAGGTATAAATGCAGATCCCTCTGCTCATCAACAGAGCAGAGGCTTTGTGCAGCTGCAGAAGGAGCCACTTCTGGAGCTCTCCGTGGATTCACTCCTGAACAAAAACAAGCGCAAGCAGGTATGATGCAGAATAGCACAGCCATCACCATCTGAGCAACATGAAAATGTTATCATTTTCACCATGTTAAGCTTTCCTTTTTAGGATTCTGAAGTGCTACTTTTTAACTATAGACTCTGATTCTATTTATTTATTTATTTATTTATATTCCTATCATCACCATATAGATTTTGTTCTGAAGATGCTGCTGCTGGAGACCAGCAATGTGCTTCCCCTCACATGTAGTGTGAACAGGGATAAGAAGCTGTGAACACAGAGGTGAGAAACTTAGTAAATTAGGTATTCAAGCAGATTTTCACCATTTGTCACATGGTGGAAGCTCCGTGCAATTTCTAAGTACAGTCTTCTACAATTAAATGGAAACATGCACTATGCGTAACCTGCTGGAGATGCATGTCCTGCTCTGTGCCTGAAGGACAGAGGACGCAGTGTTAGCTAGAGGATATCGGCTTTTACTTACACATTTCACACCTTGGGATGAAGTTTGTACCTGGGGGTTGGGTGAGGCCACAGCACCAGCATGTCCCCAGGTACCAGCATGAGTGCCAGCACCAAGCCAGGAGTGGAGCCCAGGCCCTGCCTCCAACTGTGCCGCTGCACCTCACCCTCAAGCCAAGCACTCTCACTCCTGCCCCACACCCCAAAGTCATTTCAATCTGTTAAGGCATACAGTGGAGCAAGTTGCCCCTTAAGCCTCATGTGACTTGAACAGAGAGGAAACAGAAGTAAAAGAACTGTAAACAAATCCTCTCACCCTGACTCAGTGGTCATGTCCTTTCTCCCAGGCCGGTTCCAGTTCACCAGCTCAGGGGCTGGCTGGCTTGCGGCAGACTGGGTGCCGCCCCAGCCAGGCTCCTGTGTCCGTCTCCTTTCCCCACTGAGGCACCTGGCTGTGTACCTGCTTTCTCCTCTCTCGCATGGGCTGGCAAGCTTTGCTGCTCCTGAGGGCTCACTCCTCACTCGGTCATTTCCTCGTACCGCTCCCCCCATCATACACACAATCCTCTGCACCATTGCCTGGGAAAGGCTCAGTGCTCCTTCTGGAGCCTCATGTCCTTCCAGCAAGGACAAGGCGAGCCTGTGGCCTCTGCTGCCAAGCTGCACCCTTGCAAAGGAACACAGCAGGCCACATGCAATAAATGGCAAACAACATATAAACGGATATGGCCTTTCACAGCTGGTAACTACTGAAATTGCAGCCCCAAGGGAGTGGTAGCAACACTGAGGGAAGAGAGGTGCCAAGTGGGGGCAAATACTCCTGAGCCTGTCACAAAACTGCTGCCGCATCCCACCTCATCTGGGGCCTGGGCCCAGAGACCACATACCACCAGCACCACTGCCAGCAGCAGCTTTTCCATGGTCTCTGCCTTCAGGTAGGGCAGAGCCCTCTGCACCACCTGGTGGAACAGGAAAGTCCGAGAGAGGTCTTGTGGATGATTGTTCAGTTTTCTTTAAAATTTCTGCCATTCGAGAGGAGTTAGTCCTTTGGGAGCTTTCCGGGGTTGCTGCACACATCCTGAGACATGTAGCTGATTTTGTTCGCTGCTTTTGGTATGAGATAGATGTTGCAATATTTTCCTGTTCCCCTGAGCAGCGCACAGAAGTCTGACATAATGCTTTTACGAAAACCGAAAATTAAATGAAAACTGGTTTGTACTAGTGAGTTTCAGGCTTGGCAGCTTAGCTTGGCGCTGGTGGTGTAGCTGCCTGCATGACCATTCAGTACCTTCTTCAAATTCTCCACCTTTTTATTAACAGTTTCCCATAGTCTATTAACAGTTTCCTATTAAGGCATGTGGTCAGGCTGTTGTCAGCTGCGAGACTGGTTTTCTCTGAAGTTTGTGAGTTTGTTCTGACAGCCGTGTTTGATTAATGGCAGCCTAATGTCACTGAACACAGCAGGGCCAGAAAAGGCAACATGCTCCTTTGGCTCACAGTTGACTGATGAACCAGAAAAAGCTGCAGTGAAAGTGATTTTTTCTTTTACACAGAGCTTGCAATCAAAACTCTTTCCATGCATATCAACTTAAAGCAGCAGGTTGGGCAGTTAATAAAACTTCACATCAGAGGAGGGATGGGGAGAGAAAAGGGCACTGCCTTGTGTTTCTTGGCCTGCATAGCCAGTGCCAAGCTGCTTTCATGTATCACTCAAGCCAAGTGAACTGGGATATTAAATACAATCAACAAGCAGAACTAGGTCATCTGTTACTTAGGATATTTCACTATAAGGTTTCTGAGATAAAATGAGATATAATGATAAAATATATTTAGACATTTTATTTCGGAATATTTATGTGTTTAAGAAATAAAATCATCACGGGACCATGGGATAAGAGGCTGATAGGGTAATTCAGGCTGTGAGGGAGCCTTGGAGGTCTCTGATCCAATGTCCTGCTCACAGCATGTTCAGCTGTGGGGTCAGACCTGGTGACTCAGGGCTTTGTCTGGCTGGGAAGTGCTTCCCTCTGAGGAGGGAGGGGGCCTGCATGATTCCCTGGGGCAGCCTGTGCTGCTGCTTGCCTCTCCTTCTGGTGGAAAAGTTTCCTTACAGCTTGTCTTAACCTTTCTTGGCCCTTGCCCTGCTGCCATGCCTAGCAGCTCAGCTCCCCTGCAGTGCCCTCGTAGGCAGTGCAGCTGCAGTTAGGTGCTGCCAGAGCCAGCTCTTCTCCAGACTGAACCAGCCCTGGTCCCTCAGCCTGCATTCATAGGGCAGGTCCTGTAGCCCCAGTCTTCTCTCTCAGTGGTCCTCTGCCAAACTTGTTCCAGTTTATGTCTTTCCTGCACTGGAGGGCACAGAACAGGAGGCAGTATCTTGATGTGGTTCAATGAGGGCTGAAGAGAGCGGGTGTCCCATCCATTGACTGTCTGGTGGCATTCCTGTTCATACAGCCCAGGGCACAGCTGGCCTTTGCACTGTCCAGAGCACAGTGCCGACTCATGCTAGGCTTTCTTCCTACCTTGACCCCAAGGACCTGTTTGTCAGAGCTGCTCCTCAGTCTAGCAGACTCCAGCCTGTGCCACTGCAAGGTGTTACTCAATCCCAGGGTAGCACTTCCATCCTGTTCTGGTTGAATTTGACGAGGTTCCTTTTGGCCCATTCTTCCAGCTTGTTTACGTCTTTTTAGGTGGCAGTCCTGCCCCTGAGCATATTGATGAGTGCCCCCAGTTTGGTGTCACCTAATGATAAATTACAGCAATCCATTTCATTTTTACATTGTCCTTTTTATTCTTCTTTTTCAAAACATGCCTGGACAAAAAAAAACCTGTATGGGGGACTTGTACAGGATTTTTCATTTATCTGTTAGTGGGACAAATTGTTTTTATGGCTATTACTAGCTAACAAAATAAAGCTACCCTTGCTGTAAGAGGATCCTAGCAATATTTAATAAAGTTTATGACTTAAGAGATGTATTAGCCTCCTAGAATTGAGCTTTAATTCACAAAAGCACAGACACCGTTTTTGATTCAATTTCCATGTTTCCTTAGGTTTAAAATAAATCTTTGTGGTACAGTAAGACAAACATAGCAATGTCATCTCTGTTTAAAAGGTTTTAAATTGATAATACAATCCAGGGAAAATACTGGAATGAATAATTGACCTCTACATTAAAAAGAAAAAGAAAAAAAAAAAAAAAAAAAAAAAAAGGAACAAAAGTTTGCATTTCTTGGCTTATGAACATAAAGTTAATCAGAAGTGGGAGAAAGAGTGTATTTTGCCACAGTTGCCTTCTTCCTTTAATTTTTCAGATGTCACTACAGCTTACTGTTATTAACTGTTTAATATAGCCCCCATAGTCTGCATGATGTTCTGAGTAGATGTCTTCAGACACTGAAGAAGGACTCCACCAGTAAAGAACTAAGAAGAACATTTGTGTATCAAGTTCCTTTTTATTTCATACACCTATTTGGGATGACTTTCTTCATTTGTTGGTAGACAAAAAATGGGATCTGTACTGTCTTCAAAATCAGATAAAGAGAAAGCTTCAGGCAAGTCTGGGTGATGTTATACCACATGGAGGGAGTGGATGACTTTTGAGACAAAACGAAGTCCCAGCTAAACCATACAAAGTTCACAAATCTCTTCCAGGGTTCAATTATGCTAGTAACGACCTATGATGCTGGGAGTGTAACTAATAAAAGAATTTTAAAAATACAGGCTGAGCCCCTCTATAGAACAGGTATTTCCAGATACAGAAGTATGCAGAGTTGGTCAGACTAGGTTATGTGCTATGTCTAATTTAGGAAAAGAACAAAAAAGTATTTCTTGCCCTTCCTCCCCATACTTGTCTTCTTCCCCAGTTTCTTACCTCAGCAAATTGCTTTTAATTTCCTAGAGGTTTCAGAATAAAATGCTTTGACATAAGGAAAGCTGAAGTACAATCTAATCAAAGTCTGTTGTGCTAGGCACTGTGTCCATAAATTGTATTGATGAATATTGTCTGCATTTTGGCTGGGGACTGAACAAGCCAGCAAATGGTTTCAAAAATAATTTTAGTAGTTGTAGAAAAGTCTTCTAGCCTCTTAGTTATGCCTTTTGAGAGTTATAATAAAACTTCTAATCACTCCAACTGGATGTCCCCATCACAAATCCCAAATATCACACTCTATATGATGTCAGGATCTAGAAACAAAAACAGTCAAGACAAGATCCTCTGTACATAAATAATCCTTCTACTGTGATTATTTTCAAATAAATGACTTTTTTTTTTTTTTAATTGCAGTATATGTTATTTATATCATATTAAATAAAAAGGCTGTTATTGCCTGCTAACTTTTCATTTTAACACCTCCACAGCCCTCTCTGCTAAACATTCTTCTCCCATGGTGGTCTTGTCTTTATTTTAAATGTTATCTCTTAGGAATCAAAATCTCTATAGTGTTCTCATTATGGAAAACATTTTTCCATAATGTAATATTTTTATAACTGTTTTTCATGGTGACCATGGCAAATCTGCACAATATCCTCAAGTATACTGTATCTCCTATATTAATTCTACTTGGACTGTACTAATTTTGCCCACATGGAAACAATGCCATCTCTTGCCTTGGGCACCAAACTTATCTGTTCCTAATTTCTTCCTGAGCCAAAAGGTGCCAGTGCTTGAGAACATTAATATTTCTAGTAAAAGAAGATTCAATAGTACAAATCCCTATCACACATTATATTATGTTGCACTTTGCATCAGCCAACCAAGAGAAACTCTTCCAGTGTGCAGCTGCACACTATATGAAATTCTTCCTCTGTGTGAAATCAGTGACAACAGTTCCTGGACACCTAAAGTAGAATAAACTGAGCAGACGTAAGGCAAGGCTCCATCTGTGTCTTTCCATTGGCTGGAGATGAAGCCTACTGAGAAAACGTGAACTCTAACATATACCTTTATGGCAGCAAAACTTGGGTGAGATTGTATTAATTTCTCAGTGGGTTAATCAGTTTCTTGATCTAGAAGAACTTTGTTCAGATTTACTGTCTTCTTAGATTTCATAAACCTTGTTTTATATACCCATATTTATTTATTTTTTTCATAGACTACTAAATGAAGTTAAACTTACTGGCTAAAACTCATATAGATGGAAGAAGTAGGTATCTGGCAGATATTCTTTGTCATTCACTTCTGTGACTCACATTTTCTGTGGCTTGCATTTTAGTCTATGTTTGGACCATGCATTTATATGTTAATACAGCTGTGATACTTCTAAAAAACTTTTCCATGATGCAAGGTGTTTACTGCAAGAAAAAAAATAAAAAATAAAAAAAATCTGAAATTAATGTTTATACATCATTTACTAAGTATTTTAAGATGTTATGGTTTAGGTTGTCTTTCAGAGCAACAAAACTACTAAGGTTCCTATTGACTGTGGACATTTCAGATTTCTTTGTTGTTGTTTTTCACCAATGTAAGATATGTATATGTAAACCCTGGCTCCTGGCTTCATTCTGTCTCATTCTGCCTGCTTAAATTCTCCTAGCAGCTCTATTATAATGTTTTCAGTTGCCATTGTGGAACATTCATGGCACTTACTTCATAGTCAACTTATGTTGACTGTATACAGTGAACTGTTTAATTCTTGCAGGTGTTATGAGGATTGATCAGTATTTTTATGATCCTGTCTTTACTGCAGCCTTTGTCCTTAGAAGGATGTATGTCAACATACCAACTGTGCTCTGAGGTCTAGGGCAGACCTGAAATTACCCTTCCTGAAAACTGATAACAAAGATAATTACTGTGAAAATGTGTCGACACTGCTACCACAGAAACTGATAACTGATTTTCCTCTAAACTCTTCCATGAGCTTCTCCAAATACATCCTCCCAAGCACATATTCCACTATGTGGACATCCCCCCAGCCTCCAACCCAATTTACCAGTAGAGATCTAGCTACATAGATAGGTTCAACATTTTCATTCTCATCTTTGGAAATCAGTGCCTCTGCTCCTCTCTGGTATTAGGTAAAACAGAGAACATGCTTCAGCCTCAGTGAGAAGGTGATGAAACTTTTTATTTTTTATTTTTTTATTATTTTTATTTTTTTCCCACATCAAAATGAGGATTGTGTCAGAATCTAGCTTCATCAGTAGCCTGATACAAGGGCTTTAATCTCCCACAGAGACACTATAAATCTGTGCAATGTTGTTATGTCAGAGTAGCAGGAACTGGTAACAGGATCAAGCAAACCAGCTGGCAGTGCACAGAGGTGATAAAAAGGCCGTGGATAACAATAAGAGATCTGGTGCCAGCATACAGACCTGCCTTTTTCTGACTGTCTAGTTAGTGTGGACACCTTCAAAGGTTTGTCACACATCTCCAGTCAAGAGGAATTCCCTGGCCTTTGCTAGTAACCCAGGGATCTCTTCCACAGTCAGTACCAGAAAGGCCAAGCAGACACAGCTCTGTAATAACAGCCATTTGGCAGAGGCACGATCAGATAATTGCTGTTTAAAAGTTTAGCAATTGTCAGTTGTTTAGGGAAGAACAGATCCCTACGGTAAGCATTTAGCAGAACATGGTCACACCAGATTTTCAGGGTCTAGACTCAGACAGTCAAAATGTAGCCTGAGGGTCAGCTTTAGCCTTTTGTTTGATTTTCTCCAGCCAGATGCCTTTTATCAATTAGAGAAGGAAAACAGCTGTTTACGATGGGAGCATGCCTTCCTGTATCTGTGGCTGATAAGAGTACCTTTTTTTACCCTCTGTATTGAGAAGCAAGACTCTATTGCTCATGTTATTCCCCACGAACCTGGCCTGGCCATGGGGAATTGGCATTCCACAACAGCAATTCAGACCCCTTGGGCTGTCAAGCAGAGCCATTCTGCTCTAGAGCATTTCTTTCTTTGATCTTTTGATTTGGCAGACAGGCTAGTCCATCATCTCCTTCAGAAATGTGTGGAATAATACCATGACTTACAGTTTGAGAAATCTTGAGATAAGCTGCTTCATGTACTGATCATAGCCAAAGACAGGCCAAAGTGTACATGGGGCATGACATCAACATACTGATATTTATGTGTTGTTCTATTGCTGCATGTTGAATTGCTACATACTAACTGGCCGTCATTTTACCTACCATTAATTTCTAATGAAGTTTGTGCATCTCTTGGAAAAGTTTCAGATGGAAGATACTATCAATTTTTTGTGCAACCCCCAATATCCACTGGAAAAGAGAAAGAAACACAGGTGATATTGTCTATTGAAAGCACAAGTGTTATCTACGTGCACCATTCACATCACCTACAGCATGACATTTAAGACTAAGCAAAGCTATTGGTTATGTAATTAGTTAGCAGAGGCAAACATCCTGCCTGGAAAAAAACAAGAACAAAAGCTGATTTGTTATATCTTTACCATTCTCTTTAAGCCAATATGCTGCTCTAAATACAGCACTGCTGTACCAGTGTTTGTGTTCCTTCCTCACTAACAAAGCTGAGGTCCTGCTGCAGAACAATTCCCTTGCAATGACATCAAATACAAATGTACTCTGAAGTAACACATTTGTTTGAAGAAAGTCCCAGTTACTAAAATTAGATGCAAAATTGAATTTATCATGAGAGATTATTGTGTCAATGATGCCATGCTGCATCCCAGGAGACTTACATAATAGGTTTTTCTAACACTAATAATTCTGATTTTGTGATTCTCTGATCATCTGGGTATAACACAAAACTTAAGCCTGCATTCAGGCAGAAGTAACTGGATATAGAGATAGAAAATTCCAATTACTTACATTAGCTGTATAACTACATTTATTATGAGAGATTACTGTGCCAGTGATGCTGTGCTGGTCCCCACGAGACTTACCTAATAAGTTTCTCTGTCACTAATAATTATGATTTTGTGATTCTCTGATCAGCTGGGTTTGACACAAAACTTAAGCATGTGTTCAGGCAGAGCTATCTAGAGAAAGAAAGAATTTTCACTTTTGGCTATACAGAAATCATAGTGTTTATGCACTTTCACATATAAACACTGCTGCTAAGACTACCTTACTTCAAACGAACTTATCCTCATTAGATCCAGTGTTCCATTTAAATGTTAAAACACAATAGGCAGTGCATATTTGGGCAATCATTGCATGCATCAAATGATGTTTAACCACCCATCAAGTACAATAATCCCCTAGAAATGCACCAGCTGAAATACCGTATTGCTTTTATAGACCTGAACTCACAAAGAAATAGAGGGAAAGCACTCTAAATGGTCACTGACCTAAATAGGGTACCATCACAGCCAAGCACAAATCTTTATTTATATCAAGTGTTCCAGAGCCATTATATAATTTGATGAAGTGTCCAGCGTATTCTCAGTAATCTCCCTAGTCAGGGCTAGTTTAGCAGGATACACATATGGCACAAAAATCTTGTTTTATTTCTCCAGCTCATCTATATTTGTGTAGATTCCTTAGTAAGGTGGACAGATTTGCATTAAAAAACAACCTGTGGTTTCTGGTGCCTGGGAGAGAAAGAGTCTGGTTGAAATGTGGAGATAAATTTGTCATTAGTGGAATTATCTTTTCTTAAAAACTAAAAACTATGCAGTGAATTCAGATTGGCAGAAGAGGAGAGAAAAGTGATTCTACTTAAATGTTGATGTGTATTTACCTTGAACTTACTTCATTATCGTTTGTACTAACACAGAGGAGTCAACATGATTCAGAGGAAAATCAGTTGAACAAGTCAGGCACCTCTCGAGTTGCAAGTGAATGCACAGTTTTCTGCTTTTCTTTGTGCTTGTATTTACCTGTAATAGGAATGACTTGCAACCTTCCCAAGGATATAGCATTATGTTGACACAGTAGACAAACAAAGTAGAATAACATGGGCTATAGTTACCATTACTGGTAACTTATGTTTATGTGGGCATATTGGTAATATTTGATGAATTACATAAATTTGTATGAGTAGATATTACTGCATTGTACCTATTAGCGTGTTCTGGGTCCTTGGTTAAGCCTTCAGGAATCTCTGGCACAGACACAGGCAGTCCCAAATTCATGACAAAATCAGAGGTAAGGAAGATTCCATTTTTACTTTTCTTAGCGTTAATTGTGTCTGCTTGACAGTGCTCAAAGACCAAGTGGAAACAAACCCTGTTGGATATATGTTCTTAGGCTTTCTGGGCAAGGCAACAGTATGTCTTGGAACTTGAACTATCAGCTCAGGTCAATTTAGAGACAGAGCTGGAGACAAAGTAGATGATGCAAACCATGGTATTTACTCATTCTAAAAGAAGATGAGAATCTTGGTAAGAAATCAGTCCTCTTATTCTTTTTATTTTCTTACCCTAAACAGCAGTGAATCATTAGTGACATATGTTAAAAAAACTTTTGATTGTCTGGGCAGTCTCACAATATTTAGAGTTAACTATGACTGACCAGATTGCAGATTGATCAATTAGCAGGTACTGGTCAGGGAGTACCAGCTGTCTACAATAGCATGATGTATTTCAGTTACTCTGTCTACTACACATTTGGCAGAGCTTTGTGAGTGTAAAACACCTGAAAGGTGACTAGGACTTGGTTTATTCCAGGCTTCCTTCTTCCTGGTACACTGTACTCCTGGATGGATACTCCCCTTGTTTTTCTCCTCAAGCTGTCTATCAAGGTTAGGGATCCCACTACTTTTCTCACCAAACTGATTTTAAGAGGGGACTATCTCACAGGACAACGTTGCATTCTCTATTAGATTCATACCCAAACTATGCAGGAAAATTATATAGGAAAAGTGCTATAGGGGGTACTGCTATAAAGGGAAGCCAAGCTGTATGGATGAGTAATGGAGAATAGTACAACAGGGAGAGGTTGAAAAAGCTGTTTTCAGTACAGTATGGTACACAGAACCCTCATTCCACAAATTTACGTGAACAGAAACTGTTGAGCAAGATTACTGTGGGTTTTACCACTCAGTAGGTATGCTATCAGAGATGTTTCTTTTAACATCTCTTTAGAGGAGTAATACTTAAGTATGTATGTATTAGTAGTCTAGAAAATAACTAGAAAATTATCAACAATAATTAGAAAGGAACAAGCACTAATTAGGGGTATGAACCTCAGATTGTCTGTTGTTTCTAAGAGAACAGGTTTACTTCTGGTTGTCTATCTTTTATATGACAGACGTTAATGCCTTATAATTTAGCAATGCAAAAAATAAGTGAGCCCTCCTGGCAAGAAGGGCACTCAAAAGCACACAAGAAAGAGGTATAACTAAAAAGAAAGAGTATATCTAATGTCTGAGTTGAGAGAAAAAGCAGGGGATTATATGCCTTCCAGACACAGTCAAATACTACTTATTTTTTCCACTCATTCCATGCTCAGTGGAAAAATGGGACACTTGCCTAAAATCCTCAAGAGTTTTTCTCTTGCCACTTCTGATACCTACAGACTTTAATTACAGCTCTGCAGAGATTCCCAATGGAAGCCAGAAGGCCCATTTTTCTGCTCACAGGAGCCTATTTAGAAAGCCCAGTGATAACACCGGATATAACCCTGATAACAGTAGGTCGTTGCTGATCTGAGTCACACTAATAAAACTGATATCAGAATTTGGGACTATGTAATTGTAATGTCTCTACAGTGGTGTAAAACTCATTTGAAGAGAACTGAGCTCGTTGATTTCAATAGAGCTTCTCATCAGAGTAAAGCCATCAGGATTGACCCTGGGAATCTTGTGACACAATGTTCCAGGAAGCAGCCTTTGTTTGCACACACTGCAGCTCTTATTTATTAATATGTGAAGCCAACAATGGCTATTGTCTCTTTTCATATTAGAATGTTGTCACATGAGCAGCTCAAGTGACACCAAGGATTGCAAGGCGAAGACAAGTGGCTCTCTCTGGCTCCAACTAGAAATGCTGTATATTTTAATATATTAATACTCAACAAAAGTTCCTTCAGATTAAATCACCCACAGATTTTTTTTTATTTTTTTTTAATTAAAAACCACCCAAACATCAATGCTTAACAAAGAGTTTCCCCACCTAAACAAAAGAATGATTTATTATGGAAATCCAGGCACAATACCTATTTTTAAAAGCAAAACAAAACAAAAACAATTGATGAATAGGTGAAATCAGGTTGCAGGTTATTTACTATGACAAATTTCAGAAAGTACTCACTTTGTTCTTATGCTGCTTGTAAATCCTAAGTGCACAACTATAATTTTTATATGGGCTTTTGTTCTGCTGTTTGTAAAGACTGATCTTATTTGTCCCCTTGTTGGTAGTAGAATTTAGTCTTGCAAAATAAACAGCCTATAAAATATTTAACCTTATTTATGTGAACCCTATTATGTATAGTTTCCTCAGAGCTTTTTCACTCTATAAATCTAGAACAATCCTTTCTTTATTGACTTACAATTGCTGCTTTCTCCCCATATTTTAAATGAATCAGTTTTGCATAACTGCATCTATTATTCCATTCAAGAGAAAAGATGAGAACTCTTGTAAATGGTATCAGGCTATATTGAAATTAATACAGCTAAGCCTTTAGCTGCTATTATAGTGCAAGGAGCAACTTGGCTCCTATGCATTGCTTGGTAGAATAAATGAAGAATAACAAAAAAGAGACAGTGAAGTCCAGAGCACTTATATCTGAATTGTATTTGAAGCTACATCTGAACCACTGGCATGTAGACAGTGACATTGGCATTGTAGACAACGAGGAGATGTTCTGTTCAGGGAAAGGTAAGAGCAAGTACATAGAAGGTATTTTCAGAAATGTCAAAGTGCATTCCCTTTTTCAAAAATTTATTAAGCACATAGCTTTCAATCACCAAACACTCCCCAGACCCAGATTTTAATAAGAGTTATACAATAAACTTTTTTTTGTTTGTTTGTTTGTTTTTTTGCGCGGATCCAATCCTTGAAAGCCTAAACTATATTTTGTTATACTAAAGGCTAGATTCAAAAAGTATACTGGATTTAAAAAATGTAATGGGATAGCTATGACCAACACTATGATGCTACTGTAATTTTTGAACTCTCTTACTTGCCACTTAACTGAAATGTCCCAGTGTTTCTAGCAAGACTGTGTTGTTCCTCCTAAACACCCAATGTCACCAATCTGTTTGTCTCTAAAGATCAGTAAGCAAGGGAGAAGAGAAAATGGAAGATCTCTTTTTCAGGTAGTACTCTTTTATACAAACTAGAACTAATTCAGCAATGTTCTGAAATGAAGTCCAGCAATAAGAATCTATGAGAAGTTCTGTGAGACCTTGTTTCTATGACCTTGTTTCATACAAACAGATATTCTTGAATGGGGCTGAGGAACCCACTTGCTTTTGAGAGCTGAGAGCTCTTACCAGTATTTTCCAGCGGTGAGTTTAAACAACCTTCTCCTCAGTTTATTGACTTCTGTGAATGCCATTCTAAGGTACAGACTCCTTTCTGTGTCTATCACAGATGTAGCTCAGGACAGGTAATTCCTTCAGGCACAGGAAATGTTGAACATGCCAATGCTGAGGAAGTTCTGGATGCATCTACTTCCCATTGACTTTAAAGCATGTAGAATTTCTAGTATTTGGATTCTTAGACATATAAAAATCTTTACAAGTCTATCTTTATATTCCTTAGTTATTTAAGGTACTTCTGAATATTGTATTTCTAGCCTTTGCTGTATGATTTTAATATTATTGTATAACATATGAATCCAGAAAAGATCCCTCAAATGCCAAAGGCATTTAGCATTAACTTGACTTTAGGAACTTAGGACAATGCTCTCCTTTTCTCATTTATGACCTGAGGCTCTGTGGATACAGAGAAAAGGAAGGCACAGAGCCAGGAACTAGCTTATCTAAGTACTCTGAGTCTTTCATAAATCAACAGTATTACCACTGGAGAGTGAAGCCAACAGAAGAATAATGCCAGCATCACTAAATTGCACCCACCGTACATCCTCCTTGCAGTGGGAGGATGTTATTGCATGGCAAGTAGTGCAGCTTAGGAGAAACAGAAATAAGAATTACAGCTTTTTGTAGATGCTCTGAAACGTACGCCTCTCCAGACAAAAGGAGACTCCACAGATTCACCCAACATATGCAGAACTGGTTTCTAAATCTGCCTGTGATTTGGCTGAAGTTTTCAGAATTGTCATTGCCCTTCTCAGGAATTCTCATCAGTCCATGAATTTTTTCAAATGCTTGCCAGCTTACCCCTTAGAAGCTGCTGCTCTCACCAACCACGTACAGCAACGGAATAAAATTCCAGAAATTTTTGTTGCACTGGCAACAACCATGTTTTACAATAGTTATGCAACAGATGCATCTCTGTTCAAGGGCCATTTTCTTTTAGATTCTCTTCGTGTGTTGTTGAAGTCTTTGTGAGTTTTGCCACTGACTGAATGGGCTCTGGATCAAGTCCTTACTGCTAAAATTATTCTGCAGTGATAGACAAGATAGTTGGCAAGGAAGAACAGTGGCACCCAGTGGTGATTTTCTTTTTCTTTTCAAATTATATTCTCTTCAAAGACTTCTTCCTTAGCTTTTTGAGCAGATTTCCTCATAAAATATATAAATTAGTTTACACAAAGAATATACAGACATATGTGCATCCATTATGCAAAATATATGTGTACACATACATGTTACTACTCATAAAGAGAAAGGTAGCTTTTATAAGTACAACATAATTTTGATGTTAATTTAAAGGAAAATAATCAAATGAATTGCACTTTAGAAAAAAAAATCACTTCAGCTAAGGTGCTTAAGGTGACTTTACTTGATAAATGGATAATGTCATTTCTGCAGCAGTTAAAGAAAACAATTGTTCTAATGAACTGTTAACAAATAATACAGGTTGAATATTTAGGTGCAGGTAGCTATCTTTTATCTTTTACTTTATTTCAACAAATAAGTGGTGAAAATGTTCTCATTTATTCTAGAAGAATGCCAGCCTGTATTTCTATACTTTTTCTTGGTAAACTTCACAAATTTGCAAACACTAGTTAAAAAAAAAAAAAAAAAAAGTACTTTCTTGTAACAGTACAATTCTTGTTTCATAAAAATCCTCTTTGGGAAAGATTCATACTACAGGTTGTTCATTATCTAACTGGAACTACATTTATCTGGTAATCACTTAGATTACCAAATGATGCAGATTTTTCTCTGTCTCAGCTACTGTATACAAGCCAATCTTTTCTTGAATGTTTCCTAGTTTTGTATTGCTTTTACATGGTATACTGTGGTAGATCCTGCCTAGTCTACATCTGTGGCTACATGGCAATCACATTAATGCAGCATCTATACTATAATCTTAAATGTAATCAGTCTTGTTGTCTGATGCTAAAATAAATTGACAAAGAAAGGTTTCTAAATGCTGTTAAATTCTTTGTCTCCAAAACACAGGTGCTGCAAGCAAAGCACTTGTTTGGAGTGATCTATAGCCCTTGCTTGTTCCTGAAGCACAAATAGAAATTATTAAAAAGGGTTAAGTGGTTTGGGCCAAAAATATACCAGAGGCAATCATAGCAATTTATCTGGATGGACAGTTCAGAGCTAGTGCCTCAGAACACTTTCAGGCTTTGTTCTATTTTCTAACATCTATATCCTGTAAAACTTCTATATAGACCTCTTTGACTTCTATAAAGTCAAAGGCAGTCCTGTCATGCTTGAACATGCTTTTCAGGGCTGCTGAGTAAGAGTGAGGCATAAGGTCTGAAAGGAAAGAGAATTCCTGGAGCAGAAAGCTATAGATTGATGGAGGGATGGAAAGTCAGGGAAACTTGTTTGACCCTCGGTTGAGAGAGCAAGCAAGCTGAAACTAAAAGGATCAAGGAGCATATGTAAAAATGTTAAATTTTAATGTTATGTTTTGTCATCATGGCAGCCCTTTGTTTTAAAAAAATAAAATGATAAAATGGTGAGGATTATATTTGCATGTACAAGTTTGGGCAAACTAACTACTCTGAGGTATATCAGGGGAAGAGTATTCAACTTCACCAGTACATTGCAGTCTTCAGATTCATTCTATAAAAACATTCACTGAAGAAGAGAAGCAGCTACCTGGACTGGAATCAAAAGAAAGCATAGCACTGGTTCAGCTGCAGCTTGTTCAGTGCTTTGCTGTCCAGCATGGCAGTTAATAGAGCCCTGTGATTTGAAACCCACATTTTGTAAGTGGAGTGTTACTGAGGAGGAGGAGGGGAGTAGACAGTTGTCCAACTAGCTGCGTGATCAAGAACGGAGAGGGAGGATTTAGGTTAGTAAGAAGCATCTCAGGCTACTGCATGTTATCATTTCTTTTCTTTTATAAAATTAGTGTTGTAAAACATGTGGTTAATTATTTTTGAGTGAGAACTTGCAGTACATTGACCAATGTTAACAGTCCTTCAAGTTAACAGCATTTTCAGAAGGGGAGGCTGAGATCCTCTTTGTTAGAGGCCCTACACAGAGACTTGTCAGACCCTGTCGAAGAAGTGCGCATAGAGAGTAGACCAGTTCTTAGCAAATTAGTAGATTTCAGTTATATCTGATTTCTTTGCCAAAATGATATGAAATTGGCATCAAATATGGCTTTTGTTATTCAGAATACATGGTAGTAAGTGAAGCAAACCTTTCAAAACTGTTGTTTTCCACCTTATATGCCATGTGCTTCAGTTTTCTGCAGACCACATACAGAGTGCATATTAACTCAGCAATACATTGTTTATTTGAAATGTTAGACTTGTTTTCTAAACAGAAACACATTAGGAAAAATACCAGATTTTGAGTAAGAAGTGTTATCCCACATGTGCATTTGCAATCAGCCTTATAAGACTTTTTTCTTACTTACACTACTATAAATACACACAATGTCTGTTACTTTGCTATACAGAATACCAAATGCTAGTTAAATTGTGCTGACAGCTTGTAAGAAAGCAGTGCTGTTGACCCCAATTACTAAAATCTGATTAAGAAGCAAACAAAATGAAATTCACTCACAGTCTGAAATTTGTAATCTCCTGTCAATGTAAATTAATTGTTGCCAGCAGTTCTGACTAGGGCTGCTGTGTAGCATTCATGTCGAACCCAGCAAATCTCTTCGTGGAAGTTAATATCAAAATTGTCATCCTGACTGTAGTTCATCAGACTGGGGTTTCTTATGTCTCAAAAATAGCAAGAGGATGACAAACTACTATTACAACAAAAAGGCAAAACCCAGCAAGCCTGAGGAATGTATGATGTGCACCTCTTTTCTCCTTTTAAAAAGAGAACCTTCAAAACAAGGTTCATGAGAACTTTAACACTGAGGAGAATACAAAAATAAGAATATTCCCCTAGTTATCTAGGGCAATCTCACAACCAATTGTGATTTGTGAGTCTTGCTCAGACAGAACTCCATCTTCTAGGAAGACTAGGAGCTGAGCTGCTTTTCTTCATTCCCTGTGGGAATACTTGCCACACCTAGCTTTAGGAAATTCCTGTCTGCTAAGTGCAAGCAAACCAGCACTACTATCAAGGACTCACACTGAATGGCATCAGTCCTAGACAGAATCAGTTTCCAAGCCAACACCTACATCCGACCCATATACAGAGAGATTAATCTGGCCAAAAATGTATCTGAAGAACCCTAGGTATCAGCTTGCCAAATGCCAGTGGTGGATTATTTTTTTTTCTATAATGGAACTAAAGATTCAGCCACTGTTTTTTGTAAACCTTCAAAATCCCTATATACAAATACTATCTATGACTTCACAGCATTTTCCCAGGATGTGGTGGTTTTACTCGGGTGGGTGGCCGAGCTCCACCACAACCGCTCTCTCACTCCCCTTCCTCAAAGAGGAACAGGGAGAAAATACGATGAAAGGGGCTCAAGGGTTGAGATAAGGACAAGGAGATCACACAGTAGTTATCATGACGGGCAAAACAGACTCAGCATAGGGAGATAATAAGATTTATTGCCTATTACTAACAAGCTAGAGAAGTGAGAAACAAAGGAAAGAAACTAAAAGCACCTTCCCCCTCCCCATCCACCCTCTTCCACCTCCTCCCCCCGAGCGGCGCAGGGGAACGGGGGAATGGGGGTTATGGTCAGTCTATAGCACTTCTTCTCCACCGCTCCTTCTCGGTCACTCTCGTCCCCTGTGCTGTGGGGTCTCTCCCACGGGATGCAGTCCTTGCTGAACTGATCCAGTGTGGGCTTCCCACAGGCAGCAGCTCTTCAAGAACTGCTCCAGATATGGGTCTGTACCACGGGGTCCATCCCTCGGGAGCAAACTGCTCCAACCTGGGTCCCCCATGGACTGCAGCTCCTGCCAGGTCACCTGCTCCTGTGTGGTCTCCTCTCCACGGCCTACAGCTCTGGCCCTGAATCTGCTCTGGCCGGGGTCTTCCACAGGCCGCAGTCTCTGTCGGTGCAGGTCCACCTGCTCCTCCGTGGTACTCCATGGGCTGTAGGGGGACAGCCATGGTCCTCACCATGGTCCTCACCACAGGCCGCAGGGGACTTCAGCTATGGTGCCTGGAGCACCTCTCCCCCGCCTTCTTCACTGACCTTGGCGCCTGCAAGGCTGTTCCTCACTCCTCTCACTCTCCCAGCTGCTGTGTGGTGCAGTGTTTTTTTCCCTGTCTTAAATATGCTCTCACAGAGGCACAAAACAACATCACTTACTGGCTCAGCTCTGGTCAGCAGTGGGGCCCTTACCAACCATGGGGCAGCTTCTAGATCCTTCTCACAGAAGCCACCGCTGTGGCCCCCACTACCAAAACCTTGCCACGTAAACCCACTACACAGAAAAAAAAGAATATACTCATACAATACATTCTGAAGAAGGTCAGGATACAAAGAACACCAAAGTTTTTGAAATAGTTACAGCATTAAATATTACATTATGATATGGAAAGACAGGCAGTTGTTTTTGAGTTTTGCTATTAAATTATTTTTTTGTAAAAGTTGACTTTCTTAAGTCTCCAAGAGAAATGCAAGGATTATACACACAAAATAACTCAACAATGTACTGTAGATGTATGGAATGCAATTTTCATAGCTTGCTCTGTGATAGGAATAAGTAATACCCAATAATTGTGTTTCTCCTTAAAATTAAGAAAAATGGAAAGACTGATGTTTTCACAGCTAATTTTTGCGTTTATATGAATAAATTGTCTCAGATTTTGAAGCATATGTACTGATAAAATCAGAGAATAAACTTTTCAGAGAATAAATTCATGAAATTAATAGCTATACATACACACTGACACACAGTTCCAAACATCCAGAGTTCAAGCCAGGCCTTGAGTTATTCAGATCTCTCATTCATAAAGTAAATTCAGCAAATACAGGACATAGATCTCTATAAGTGCCAGACAGAAGTAATACTCCAAAGCTGGCAAGTCAACAAAATTGTATTTGAAAAGGTGTATGTAAGCCAAATCAAAATCATGCAAATCTTTAAGACTGACTGAAAATGTTCTTTAATAGACCTTATATCAACAAGAGACATCAAGCCTGTGAGTATGCTGTGTGGAGTGTGCAGCTAAATGTTAAGGAGGAAATAGTCTGTTTAGTCCTTTTAAGAAAGGACAACAAGAACAAAAAGGATCCTCTGTTTTTCTCTCTAGGGCCATCAGGCTAAAGTTAGTTCAGTATTATAATATGCACAATTTTTTGGCTATGGTTTGTACTGTTGGAACAAAACATGAATGAAGTGGAATCTGGAGGCCTCCTGGGTAGGCAAATCTACAGCAAATTGAAAGCAATGTTTTAATCTGTAGTGGCAAAATATGGTAAAAACTGAAAGTCCCGTAGCACAGTACTGATCGAAATGCTAGAAAAAGCTTAGAATTGACTTATCTGCCTTAGCAGAAATATAAAATAGATCTTTCACTGATTGTCAGCAGTGGGTGATTACTGAGAGAATTTGATTAAACTTTAAATCTATCCTTATTTAAGTTTTTACAAGTTCTGCATTATGTTGTTTGCATTTCTTAACACTGTTTCATAGCATAGTTAGTGGAACAGAGGCCAAAATATAGATAAGAAAAGGCAACCTGTGAACAACACTCATCTTAATTTGGGTAATTGCCAAATCACTCCTAAGCACTATAATTTTATTTGTTTATTTCAGTCTTGGTCTTCAAAGCTACTAAGTCCAGTAGAAACAAGAATGCTACTGATGTCAGTAATTTGGGCAAAGAAGACAAGAAGATGGAATGTACTTTCACTGCAAATATGTTTGATTTATCTGGGAATCAGCTGAGGTGGAAGGAATTTGGCTACATTTGAAGGACACACAGAAGCTGTACATTTCCACGAAGAAACCAAATACAGAGTGGAATGAACTTAGCCTCTTTGCAGAATTATGGACAAAATCAAAAAATTCACAGGAGTATTGAATTAGATTGTTGGGTATAATATTGTCCCAATGCTGTTATTCTCCTAACTCATATTTTAGGCAGAGCTGGGAAAATTAAGTTGGTTTGGAGACATACACTTCAGTGTTATCAAATGACTGTAGTCATTATCATATGTTCAAGAAATAATGAAGACATTCTTCATGCTTGGTAGGGATCATATGACACAAAATATGAGGAAAAAAGTAGAATTATGCATTTTTAACTCATGAGAGCTGATATCTGGAAAAATTGTGACCTGTGACCAGAAGAACTGAAAGAACCAGCAATGAAGAACCAGAGCTGTTGTCTCTGTATATGGTGTCAAAGACGACTTTCATTAGGAATTAGTACCCTCATTCCAAGCAAAAAGCTGGGGTCCCCCGATCTCCTCCACTGACCCCCATAACTCTCTCAACAAATGAACTAGAAGATAGTTGTATTTTTTCTCTTTCTTCTTCTTCTCTGGAGTTCTCCATTATTGCCTGCTCCATTCTTCCTACCCCCTCAAAACGGAAACTGGACACACTGCTACCTTGCCTATCATAGTGAAGATTATTAATTGTGCAGTAAGAGATGGTTTTGCCTGACGCAAGTCCTCAAGCAGAAGAAATCAAGTTTGAGAAATCCAGAGTTTGGCTGATAAAGATGTTGACAGACTATGCTTAAAATTCTTGATATTGATACTTTAAATTATTAATGCTGTCCCACTGAGTATTATTACATAGCAGTCCAATAAAATAACAAGTGCTCTATAATATAGAGATGGAATATGATGCATGAATATGACTTTATTGGTAATGGGGAATTTATTCTTTGTTCTCTTCATAAAGTCAAATACAAAATTTCTATATTTAGAGACAACGGACACATATACTGTACAGAGCTATTTTACTGGGTCTGGCTGGAATGTTAACTTTCCCTGCAGCAGCCCATACAGTGCTGCGCTCTGCACTTGTAGCTAGAGCAGCAGTGGTATCACACCGGTGTTGTGTCTGCTGCTGAGCAGTGCTGGCACAGCATCAGGACTCTCTCTAACCCTCCTAGGGGGTGGGCAAAAAAGTGAGAAAGAATCATCACCAGGGCAGCTGACCTAAACCAACCAAAGGGATATTCCATACCATATGATGTCACACTCAGCAATAAAAGTTGCAAAAAGGAAGAAGAGGGGAGGGGTGGGCTGTCGTTGCAAAAACGTCTGTCCTCCTCCCGAACACCGGCTACATGCGTTGAGGCCCTGCTTCAAGGACGTGGTCAAGCATCGCTCATTTGTGGGAAGTAGAGAGTAATTTCTTTCCTCTGCACTTCCACATAGCCTTTACTTGTTTTGTTTTGTTATTCCATTTTTTCCCTCTTCCCCTTTCCCTTTTTTTCCCTTTAGTTGAATTAATTAATAATAATATTTCCATAATAATATATTTTTTTCTCTTTAATTAAATTATCCTTATCTCAACCCGTGAGTTGTTCTTTCCTTTATTTCTTCCCCTCCTCATCTGAGAAGGGGGAGTGAGAGAGCGGTTGTGGTGTTCAGCTGCCTAGCACGGTAAAACCACCACAGCTATACCCTCAGCCAAAGAGCAAAAAAGAAATGTGAGATAAAGATGCTTAGCCTGGTGGTGGGTATTTTTCAGACAGGCACTGGAAAGATAAGCAGATAAAGATTTTTTTCTATCTTACTATGTTCACACTAGCATTATATTACTAGTAGTAATGGTATAGATTCAAGGCACCATCTGACAACCTGACATAGATCATGGGGGTATATAGATAAGGAAGGGTGATTTGAACTTTGTATCCCTCCACTATAAAATGAATGAGTTTTGGGGTATTTAGCTAAGAATCACCCCAGAGCCATTCTAATGAAGAATCATTCCAGTAAAAGCTTACTAGCCCTGCCGTGTCAACACAGCTAAACTATCTCAAGAGTCTACTCTGATGTTCAGTGATTAAGGAACACCCAAGACAAGCAGCCTAGGGGATTTGGGAATCCTTCTTCTGTGCTCTCTACTGCTGTAGGGTTACATACAACGTATGTAGGGTTGTATGTATGTATGTATGTATGTGCTGTAGGGTTAAATACAACGTAGATGACATTAGGATGATGCCTGGATTTTTATTGCCCTACATTTGAACCAGTGCATCTCACCAGAGCTAAAATTCTGGGAGTTGCATTGAAGCAGCAAATAAGGGCTTGCAGAACTGAATGTTGGTGCTCCGTGTATATCAGACAGTATTCATATTATCCAGATATTTTTGGTATGTAGGCTATATAAGTCCCTAACTATCCTTGCTAATAGAGAGTTAATGTAGTCTTTTCATTGTATTTCTGTAGTTCCACAGTGATTGGGGTCATGGAGAAACTTATGTCTTGTACCTCCTTTATTTACTCTGGGCGGGGAAAACTCAGTTCCTTCAAAAAGACATCTTCCAAATCTTTCCTGATACTATCACTCCTACTTCTCTTCAATCTCAAACTCTTTATACAATGTCTTAAGCTAGTCATTCTACCTACCCAAGGTATTGTCAGAACAAAGCAGCATAATCCTTTACACCTTCCATGTAGCAATGCCATTAATACTTAGGCAGTGTCTCTTTTTAAGTAACACTTTACATCTTTATTCGTATGTTTTATACTCCACTACACCATATAGATTCTTTCTTAGAGCACTTCCAACTGGCCATTTATTTTCAATTTTACAAGGGTGCTTCTAAAGTTTTATTGTGTATTATGTATTATGCAGCTTATCGTTCTTGAATTTCACCTACCTGATTTTAGAGAAATTTGTATATGAACTCTGCCCCACACTGTGCTTGTGACTCCTCTTAGCTCATGGTTGCTTATAAATGCACTCCTCTTCCATTATAGCAGTTAGCAAAAATGTGAGCTAGACCTGGAAAAGACCAGATTGTTTTCCAGTTGACCAGTCTCCAGACATTCCATATACTTCCACACACTTGAGAAGTCCCCCAGTCTGATAGAAAATTATTAATATTTTGCTTACCTCCTGTTTTACAATCAGGTATAGTTATGCCTTACTGTAAATTCTTGAAGCCTTATCTCCTTAGTTTATTAGGAAAATGTCACACAGAACTATTAAAAATCTTAGGGAAATCAAGAGTTTATCCTGTGCTCTTTGCTAGCTATGCTGCCTAAGAAAAGCTCTGGATATGATGTTTTCTTGAGAAATATATGCTGACTTTCTTTTATGACTTTATTATGCTCTAAATTTCCCCAAAAGATATGGATCAACTTTCCAGTATATTTCTGGATAACTAAACTGATTGGATTGTAAATCCAAAAATAATTCCTCTCTTCTCAAAACATACTTTGTCCTTTTTCAGTTCACTGGAACCACTCTCCAACTTTTCCTAGTTGTCTTCAACAGTCTGGAATGTCTCATCTAGTCCTTTAATTTTTTTTGAGATGTATCTTACCTCTGTAATTTTTTCCTGTTGTTGTTGTTGTTTTGTTGTTGTTTTGTTTTGTTTTTTCATCTTGATCATTTTTTCTGTCTCCATTTAAAATGATACAAACATCAAGCTTTTTTTCTAATATACATTTTTAAACACATCATCATTTTTTATGATTTTATCTGATGAATTATATTCTGACAAATAAGAATGATGTATTAGATTACATGTAATAATTGACCAAATACATTAGCATAAATATTATGGCAGTCTCCAGTGCTTAAAAGCTGAAATATAAAAAAATGCTACAGATGGACAGAGGCCAACTGTTGTCCCACATCTAGACTGGCAGAACCTGTTTTCTGACTCCTTAGTGTCACTTTCATTTTCTGAAGGTCACTCAGATGTTCACAGCCAGCCAGAACCAGGACACGCAAACATTTCTGAGGTATTAATCCCTGCTGCTGTCTTTCATGGTCATGGCATCTGGTAATACAATTAGCACACAAGTACATCAGGAACCTGGCCCATAGGATCGTATGACAAGTACACGTTTTGTTGTGTGTTTGTGAATGCTTGTGTTTTTCTCTAACCATGGGCACAAGGACCTCATTTTTGAAGCAAAGCCATTTCTTTTAAGCACCTCACAGAAAATTTTCCAATAAGTATCCAAAATGAGAGGAAAACAAAAATTTCAATGTTTGCTCAGCTGATGAAATTCCAAATATCTTTGACATTAAATCTCTTTCTCTCTGTCACATCCTTAGTTATGAATTTGGCTGGAAATATAAAATCATGTAATTACTTTTTAAACACATGTTCCTGCAAACTAAACTGTAAAGGAATTGCTAGTGTAATTTGAGATAATGAACAGTTATACTTCCTAACTACTGCAAGTATGCATTTTTTCATATTTTCTTGTCAATTCTATATAGCACTCTCTACAGTGTCCAGTGGGTTGAAAGATAGCATTGCCTCAGAGAAACCAATGACTCTTTGTAACTTCTATAAATCATATGACAAAATTATTTTTTGATAAGCAATGTGAACCATGAAGGTGAAATTTTGACCTGATCTGGAAATAATGGAAGAATATTGTAAGTGGATTTCCAGCTTCATCTGTAGTACACAGCTCTGTCAACTGCAAAGTTGAATATCCTTCCACCCCTGATGGATATTCCTTTAAAAGGGGAGTCACCCAGCTCCTCCTGCATCTGCCAACAGGGGCAACAAGAGAAAGATCTTTTAAAGGACAAAATCTGTCTGCACACCCTTGCATGTAGAACAAATACTAAAGCAGCTGAAAGTCAGTGATTTAGGGATGGACTCATTTCCTGTGTTTGCCTTGTTTGGCAGTCTCATAATCCCATCAGTTTAATTCGTTGACATTTAAACTGAGCTGGGTATAGGCTGCTGTATGGCAGGTCTGCACAAGAAAGAGCATTACTTTACCTAGAACAAAACAGAGGCTGCACCCCTCCCCTCCCTACCCCCAGTGACACTGCAGCCTGGAGGATCTGTCATCACGTGATGTATTTGAGCATGACGGAACAGTAATCCCCTTCCAAAAACCCATGTGTCTAGAGCAGCGTGCATGTATTTAGCACATTACCTTGCATAACGTCAAGCACGACACTAGTAATTTACATCATGCATCGCGTTTTGCCTGCAATAGCAAGTTTCTGAGTATTGTTGTCACAAAATGTTGTACCACCACAGAAAGTTTTGCATTCTCCATTGCTGTAGAAAAGTTAGTATTGAGACCAAATCAGAAGGAGAACTAGTTTTTAATGGGCTTGATCCAGGGTCCATAAATTTCAGTGAAATGCTTTATTTACCTTCTACAGATTTTGAAGGAAGTCCATTAGTCCACTAGAAAGAAAGTTTTTGTTTGTTTGTTTGTTTGTTTGTTTTTTTAATGTTGCTTTGTTGTAGCTAGCATCCACATTTAAGGAAGGTTGTTTTCTCTCCCTCCCTCTCTCTCTCCCTCTCATTCCATCTATATCCAGAAATATCCAGAGTTTCACTATAAAAGCGTAACTTGCACTGTTGAATTATTCCTTGGCTTCTTCCATTTGTATGGTAGATAACAGGTAGCAATGACAAACTACTGAGCTCCATATCTATCAATATCTTCCTTGGATAACTGAATGGTAAGAAATATGGAATTTCCAGCTTAAACTGTTAAGAATGTTAAAACATTTTTTTTTTTTCAGTGCTCATTTTCACTCTCTCTCAAACAGCCACCCTGAACTATACAAATGCACCATTCACTGTATATGCACTAATCTTTGAACTTTCTGGGCCATTTTTTTGAAGATAATTTTCTCCAGGAGTAGAATTTTCTTCATTTTCTTGAATTTCTTGCATCAAAGTAAACTTTACTGTCCTAACTGCAAATTCAAGTTTTGCAATGAAACAGAGTGAAAAGAAATGGAAGACAAATGTAAAGTGTTGCAGAAAATAGAATAAATCCCAGAAAACCTAAAAGCTGGTTTTGTTTTTTGTTTTGTTTTGTTTTGTTTTGTTTGTTTGTTTGTTTTTCTCTCCCAAAGAACTCTTTTTTCCTCTTTGGAATGACACGTATCGTTCTGATGCCCTTGATTGAAGAGTGAGATGTGCCCCATATTTTGTAAAACCAAGATAAAACTAGATACCAGTTTAATGGTGTACTACAGTCCTTCATAAGTACGTAATGGGAATCAGAGATATTTTGCCCTAACAGAGACACATATTGCCTTTGTAATCTGATAAGTTTACTCTGGATGGACATTATGGTGCCTCAGTTTCTCTGCTAAGCAGTACAGAGTAGAGCAAAAAAACTACAGAAAATGCAGTGGTGATTACTGCTAAATAGAGTAATCACCTCACCTTTAGATGACGGTGAACCACATGAGATAATTATCAGGGTGTGTGGGCAAAAAAAATCTGAAAGCCATTCTGAAATGCTGTGCCACAACTGATTACTAAAATCTCTCCTTGGTGGAACAAACAAAATCCTTGAACACCAGCCACTCTGCAAGAAAACAAAAAATAATTAAAATGTCTTGACCAATCCAGTCCTGGGTGATGAGAAACATCTGCTGTGAGGCATGCTGGGCAATAAGAGGCCTGACTGTAGTTGTCATTTAAAGGCAGAAGGCAAAGAGATGTCTTGATGAAAGCCAAGCTTTTTGTTTGTTTGTTTGCCTGCTTGTTGTTTTTTTATGCTTCCTCATTTCTTTCCTCTCTCCACAAGGAGCAAATATCACATAAGTAGCTTCAACCACCAAGCAGCTGTTTTTGACCTTATATGAAAGAGAACGTAGGGGTTATAATGAGTAGAAACAGGAAAATGATGGTCTTCAAAATATACAGCAAATAGCAAAATACGAACTCTTCCATTGGTCTCAAAGATGCAGCGTAGACAAACAGCTGATTACAGCAGGACACTGCACCCCAAGGAAAATCAAGGGTAAGAATGATGTCAATTGGTTCTGTTCTCTGGAGGTCAACAGAGCTATGTTAGCTCTGCAGCAGCAAGGGGCTAGCTCTAAAACTTTAGTAACATATTACAGGGTCGTTAAAAGCTTGATTTCCCATAACCTCCAGTGGTCTGGTTGTCACGAAGCTGTCCAATTTGACCTTTTCCCACGACAACAATTCATTTGTACAGATTGTTTACAAGACAGGACATTACTTTATTTCAAACAGGAACATGGAGAATGCAAGCAGCATCTCTCCTCAGAGGAGGGAGTTCACTTTAAAAATGCAAGAAAGCAAGGAAGACATGAGAGAAGGTGTTTCTTTAATAACAGCTGCAGGCTGTGTTGTGAAGAGTGAAGTAAGACAATTGACTTTTCAGGAATCTCAGATGACACGTGAAGAGCATATATTCATATTATTTTTGTCTCCTTCATACTAACTACTGTAGAATGGTCAGTGGCCTTGCCTTATTATCTGTGTCGGAGAATGGCAGAGTGACATTTAAGGGCAAAGATCTTACACCAGTACTGCATAGATTTAAGTGAGGGGACTTGTCTTCAGAAGCTGAATACCAACTCCATAGCTTATCTTAAGTGTCTGCACTCACATTGCTAGTTAGGTTAAAAAACAATAGGGCCAAAAAAAAAAAAAAGCAGAAAATCTCAGATTCTCCTTCTCATTAGTTCTCCTTGTTTAGGGAGAAGTCAGTTCAGTATGCCAGGCAAATGAATTCTGTTTGAATAAATTTTCGGCTGACATAAGCAAAATTGGACACAATTGTACTGACTATCAAAATGTATTGCTATTGTTCCCTAAAAATTCAATTACTTTTTAAAATTTTTAATATTTCCAGAGCTAATGTATGAACAATTGTGGAGTTTAATTTAGTGTAAAAGCTTAATTTAGCTTCCAGCTTAAAAAATAAATAAATTAAGACTACCCTTTATACTTGCCTGTAATAGCCAATAGACTATTTAAGAATAAAATTCAGGTTAGAGTTTCTTGAAGTTTTTGAACAGACTTCACATTATACCATATACACTTTCAAAATTTAAAGCAGTCGTGTCCAGCCCTGAAAATCTCATTTATTAGAGCAGCAGGTTAGGATGTGTATTTCCACAGCATAACTCCGCTGCTTCTCAAACCTGGAGCTGGAGCTTTGTCCAAGAAAATACCAAACTGAGCAAATTTACATCAAATGAGTGACATAGCCACTCATCGTCATTATGTGATAAGCAGTATATGCAGTCCAGAGAGTCTCCAGCAGTTTTTATTTCTATTGTTCAGTAGAGTGATCACTTCAGGTATCTAGGATACTATTTCCTAATTATAAATTATTAGAAAGGTCATATGCCAAATTAAAAGGTGGTGAATGATAGCACACTGAGGTAATATTTCATATTCACACATACATGAGCTAAACTTGTCTTGCCTGTGCATAAAGCAGCAACCAGTGTGGAAGGACTCGGTCAGTGAATACTTAGATCTAAGATTTCAAGCTCAGATAAAGATTTCAGATGTTTCGTGTGGCTGTTCGGGTCAGAGAGCATTGAGTCCTCTACAATTTGTCTTCATGGCTTCATTATCCTGCTTAGTACAGCTGTTCACAGTCCAGTTCATTGAATCAGAAAAGCAGAACTTTTAGAAAGGCAGGCATTTGAAAAATTATTTTAAAATTATTCCCAAGATTTTCCCTCCCTTAAGATTTAGAAGTCCTCCCAGATATTTTGTGGGCCAGTGGGGAAAAATAACCTGAAATGTTTAAAGATTTTTCCTCCGTTCGTGGACTGTGGGAAGATCTGAAGACAATAGAATTGCACTGGCATAAGTGCATGAAAATGTTTTCCCATGGTCTTCTGGGTGTACAAGGACCATGTGGCTTGAGCAGAGTACCCTGTAAACATACACATTACTGCATCACATGGATATTTTTTAGCAGTTTACAGTTCCAGCAGTGACTCATATGTTTTAGCTTGCATCCTCTTTCAGGCATAAAACTTATCAATCAATAGTCTAATCACAACATAAGTAGTGGTTACATTAATTTATTCTATCCTTAAAAAGCACTCCCAGGCTGAGCATTTTTAAATACTTTAATCTTACAAAAGCTTTGCTGCAGATTGCCTGTGGCTTGCTTGAGCTGTTTTTGTGTGCATTTATGTTTTTGTTTGTTTCGTTGGTTTTTTTTTGTTGGTGGTGGGTTTTGTTTTTGTTTTTTTGTTTGTTTTTTTAATTTTGTGGTGTTGTTTTTGTTTGTTGGCAAAAAATTAAATGCAGCATCAGTTCAGAAGAAGAGAGGAAAAACACTCACTACGCTGTTCCACTGTTCACAGAATGCCAGCGGGGTCCAAGGATATTGCTTTTTTTTTTTTTTTTTTTTTTTTTTTTTTTTAAGACAACGTTTTTTGTTTTTTTTGAAAAAATATTGCAAAATTTTTGAAGACCTCTCAAACCAAAGACTGTTCAGAATTTTTCCTCCGCTATGTTCCTCTTCTTTTCATTTCATCCAACAGAGTGAAAGAATGTTGTTTTTTTCTGGAAAAACAGCTTTTTTGAATTTTTCTTGCACTCCAACAGGAAAGCCAAAACATGTTTTCTTTCAGATTTTGTTAAAATAAATAAATGTATTTCTCTTTTTATCTCTGAATCCACGTAATAGATACTTGAACTGCTTTAGTGCATTGTGTGAATAATACTCCACAGTTTCAGCAACTGCAAATGGTTATTTAAGTTTGGAACATTTGCATCTTACTACACAGATTGAATTCTAATGAATGTAAAGCTTTCACTGGAAAACTGAAAATGTTAACATAATCACAGGGAAAAATATAGTTTTGAGAGGCTTTTTTTACTTTACCCTTGCACCAGAACATAATCATACAACTCTTGTTAGCTTCTATAGAAATTGAAATGAGTGGGATAATCTTGCTGGAGGCATACGTTTTACAAAGTACTTGTCAGATTATCAGATTTCTAAGAGCTTTCTGAATCAGGTCCTTGCTGTAGAAGAATGTCTTGCACAGGTCTAAATCAAGAAAACTGGGAATTTGTTCTAGGACAAGGGGTTTTGCTCATTTGCAAGACGTTGCATAATTTTATAGCCCCATAGAAAGTACTGCTACAGGGAGATGAGAATTTTTTAGGTAGACTTGGAACAATTAATTAGTGAATAAGTAGCTTGCAAAGATTCCACCCTAGAAACAATAGCAACTGGTTTTCCCTTTATATTTCACTTACAAATTGAATTGCAATTTCCTTTCAGGAACTCAACATCACATCTTTACCAAGTCATTTTCAGCTAGCACATTTTTTTTGATTTT